>CM042535.1:9991398-10591398 GCA_023630585.1 Cranoglanis bouderius | reverse complement strand
AAAACATGATAGCCCCAGTAAGTTGTAAGTGAACTTATTTCATCTCTTTAACTCCAGCAGTTTTGGATAATGAACTCAATTTTATAAGTTTTCAAAAATTAAACTTCCATTAAAATTAATCCATTCTCTTGACTACTTGTGATAACATTTGCTTCAACTCAAAAGTAATCTTCAAATTGAGTTTACTCACATTTTTAAGGCATCAGGTGAACTATCGTTTCTAAGTTTAACAAACTTGAAATGTCTTACAGTGTATCTCCATACATAAAACTTCGTTGTATCGTTTTTTATTAATTGCATTATTGTGGAGCGTCCCTCACAATTCGATGACATAAATGTGTTGTTACTATAGAAATCATAACATATTAGAAAAAATGTATTAATTTAAATCTGTGATGTGCTGATATACAAAATGAATCAACATAGTGTGACCAATCAGGATTGAGAATACAGCTACTGTATAAAGTCCTACTGACCTTCATACAATCTACTGAAGCTAACTGAAAGGAATTGCACCTCTGATGCTCCTGCTAGTTTCCAAAGAGTACTACTCCCTCTGTTGACAAAGCTCAAATCACACTGTGGTCATGTGAGGATTGACTTGAGTCCCACAGCAGATTTTTAGGTCCCATGTGCAGAACAAGTAAGTAATCAGACTCTAAATGACCTCGCTCCTGTCCATGTTTTTTCAGCTGGACAGCTGTATTGTAACTTAAACCCAATGCACCTGTGGAGAGAAATAAGTACCAGAACAGAACCATATTGTCTAAAAGTAATAGTAAATCCAATGGTCATATATTGCACAAATCTTCCAGTGGAAGTCCTCCTGAAAGGGACATGCATAACAGATTGATCCACTGAGGCTAATTTTACTTTATTTATAGAAGAAACATCAGTATTGGCATAAAACAATAAGTCCTATGGGTTAATGGACTGCGCTCTACATATGGAAAGAAACCTCCTTGGGCATAATGGAAGAGTGTGTGGGAGGGAGGGAGCAAGAGGGAGAGAATGAAAGCGATGGTATCAAGGATGAATTATGATATTAAGCAGCAGTGAAAGCTGCCTGTTCAGGTGTGCAGTGCCTCCCACGTTGCTCCCATTTATCTTTAGCTGACATAAGCATTCTGACACACACTCCTGGTCCTTTAACTTTTTGTTAAAGTACCAAAAAAGATGAATGGTCAGTGTTTATATGAAGTAAAATAATGTGCCACTTGGTATAAATTCATCATTATTACTACTACTGCTACTACTACTACTACTACTACTACTAATAATAATAATAATAATAAGAAGAAGAAGAAGAAGAAGAAGAAGAAGAAGAAGAAGAAGAAGAAGAAAAAGCTGGTTTCTTTGACCTGGCTAATCAAGGCTCAAAATAGGCACAGAACAGTTAGACTTGAAATAAATTCTTTGATATTGGTTACCTAAAGTATTGTTTGACATAAAATAAAATAAATCTATATAAAAAGTGAAAAGGAAACATCTTTCCTTGTCTCTTCTCCAAATCATGCACGCTTCCTTTCAGCAGACAAACTTTATATTCTTTTTTACAGATTGTAATAAAGTGTAGACTCCTAGAGGGAAAAACAGAGAGTTCTTTTTTTTTCTTTAGTTTTTTTTTTTGTAATTATATTTTATTAAGCCTTATTTAAAAAAAAAAAAAAAAAAAAAAAAAAAAGTCCAGAAACAGGAAATAGATTAACCTGACAAGTACAAGCTCTGGAAGTGGGGACATTGAGTGGGACGCATATAAGGCACTCAATGTCCCCACGCATTTAAGAGAGAGAGAGAGAGAGAGAGAGAGAGAGAGAGAGAGATCAAACCATGAATAATTTCCTTGACAACATTTCAATTTGAAAAGCTAAACACATTTTCAAGTCTACATGTCCATTCTGTAGAAAAGCAGGGCTGCACTGCAATTTAGGCAACACTTGTTTTTCAAGATGATATTACCATTCTCAGAGTGTGCACCTTTGTGTCAGAGGTCAGGTCAAAGTTCAAACCCAGACCGTAACAGGTGCAGAGTTGATGGCATGAAGTGTAATGAAACTGAGCAACTTGCAGTTTTACATGGGATTAGATTACACCAACTGTGGTATTAATGGAAAAGGAGCATCGGTTTACATACAGTCCCCTCTGAAATTATTGAAAGGGCAAGGCCACTTCTTTTGTTTTTGCTAGTTTTTTAATATGACATGATAGATCAGAGATTTCATTTCCCGATTTTTACATCTGGATTGTTAAACAACTCAGGACATGGCACCTTTTGTGGCAGACCACCCTTTTTTTGGTGAAGAAAAATATAGGAACTGATAGTCTTAAAGTAAATTGTTTGCAATAACTGCATCAAGCCAGCAAACCACTGACTGTTGCATATTTTGTTATACTTTTCCAGGCTTGTGCCACAGCTTCTTTCAGTTGTTGGTAGTTTTGGGAGGTTTCTCCCCTCAATCTCCTCTTCAGGAGGTGAAATGCTGCTCAATTGGGTTAAGGTCTGTTGATTGACTTGGCCAGTCTAAAACCTTCCACATATTTTCCCCTGATGAAGTGCTTTGTTGTGTTGGCAGTGTGTTTTGGATCATTGTATTGTATTTCTCTGTAAATTGGCAGACAGAATGTTTCTGTAGACTTCTTAATTCATTCTGGTGCTACCATCATGAGTTACATCATCAATACAGATTAGTAAGCCTGTTCCAGAAGCAGCCATGCAAGCCCAAGCCATGACACTACCTCCACCATGCTTGACCAATGAGTTTGTATGTTTTGGATCATGTGCAGATCCTTTCTTTCTTCACACTTTGGCCTTTCCATCACTCTAGTAGAAGTTAATCTTGGTTCCAGAAATTTTATGGCTCATCTCTGTATTTCTTTGTGAATTCCAATTAGGCCTTCTGATTCTTACTGCTGATGAGTGGTTTGCATCTTCTTGTTTGGCCTCTCTATCTCTCCACTTCTTCAGATGGTGGATTGTGATACCTTGTTCTGTGGAGGTTGTTGGTGATGTCACTGACTTGTTTTGGGATTTTTCTTCACAGCTCTCACAATGTTTCTGTCATCAACTGCTGCTGTTTACCTTGACTGACCTGTTTGGTGTCTAGTTTTAGTATACCACTGGTTTCATTCCAATTTGCTGTATTGGCTGTGCTCAAGGGTTGTGCAATGGCTCTGATAGATTTCCCTCTTTTCTCAGCTTTAAAATGGCTTCTCCCATAGACTGCACTCTGGTCTTCATGTTGGTTTATTCTTTTTAACAACAAATGCAGTCTTCACAGGGGAAACCCTCAAACCAAGAGTAGACATTCAGAGCTAACAGTCAATCTAACAGGGCACACCTAAGCAAGAAGAATCACCTGTCAGTCACATGTTCCAATATTTTTGAAAAAAATGGTGGGATCAAACAAAAGGTGCCATGTTTTAAGTTGTTTAACACATCTAGGTGTAAATATCAGGAAATGAAAGTTGAAATTCTGATCTTTCATCTCATATTCATCTTTTGATCTCAAACACAAATGTCTTCAGTGTATAGCAATACAAACAAATTGGCCTTGCCGTTCCAATACTTTCAGAGGGGACTGTTTACCTTCCTAAATAATTTTCAGGTTATTTGCTTAAAGAGCACATTACCATAAGCAGTCTTAAAAGGTGGAATCACACCTGTAGTAATACATTCGTGCATTCACTGATTGAGAAGCATGGGTTTGTCTGTTATTAAGTGATTAGAGTATCATATGTACCTTATGGAGCAGTGAGGGCTGGATGTAATAAGACTGGATTCTGAAAAAAAAAAAAAGCTTGTTATGTACAAAACTGGCACACAAGCCTAAACATGCAGTATAAGCTCCACACACACACACACACACACACACACACACACACACACACACACACACACACACACACAACAAGAACCGAAGTATGTTTCAACACCTCATACATTCAGGATCACACAAAAAGTGGGAAGTGTGAAGACTCCTTGACTTGTTTTGGTGTTTGGGGTTTGTGTATGACTTCTTATTATAGGAAATTAGAGGAAGAGCCACGTTATTATCCATCAGCTGAGTTTGACATCTTTTTTTTTTAAAAAAGAACAAGGCATCTCTCTCTTCCCTTGAGTCAGGAATGTAACAGCATATCAGTGGGAAAGGGATGGTGAAATGGGAAGTGTGAGCAATACCATATTTCATTTGATGTACTTGGGGCAACTAGCAGTGGTCAGTTTTGCATGTGAGAGAACAACAGCTCAAAAAAATGTGTTCATTGGCTAAATGTGTCACATTGTCACGAAAGCATATGTTAGCATGTTATCCGTCCTGACCAAGCTTGGTTGCTATTATGAAGATGGGACTGGGAATTATCAAGGCTACATTTGGGATAAAATTGGCTTAGGGGAAAAAAAGTACTCTCAAATACGATTCTCCAAACTGACCATATATGCTATGGCTGTGTGACAAATTGATAATAAATGTCTAAACAAACAGTGAGTACATCTAGGAGAAAGAGCAGCACATTCCAATGTGTCCTGTGGTGTAATTGTGGGGTTCAATTGCAGGCCTTTTTGGCTCAGGCCTGCCAGGTTTGTGTGTCCAAATGACACGCTCTAGTGCTCATTTGCTTCAGTGTCTGTTTTTCAAATTGTGGGACCTTTAGGGTCTTTTTCTAGGGAAGCATAAACTCAAGATCTGGTCCAGAAATGGAAATTGTATGCGGTTCAGTTCCACTTTTAGAACTTGGAGCTTTATAACAAGAAGTCAATCAATGTCAGCTGGCTATATACATGGACTTTCCCCAAAGCTTCAGAAGGTCTCTGCGCAAGGCCAGAATAGACAGAGCTCTTTTGGGATATGTTTAATTTAAAATACACCCTGTTTCCACATTATTCATGAGCACAAAGTTCAAGAATTTAAAACCATTTTTCTCGGTTTTTGTCTTAGATGATAGATTGGGTGGCTTCCTTTGTAGATACTAAGGATGTAAATAAAATTAGAAAATTGTTTTTCTAAATGGATACAAATACAGATAAAATAAGAGGTCTATTTGGGTTTATTAATTTTATTTCAAAAGCTTGCCAGGAAAGGAAGGTTCACAGAGCATTTGGTTGAGACTAGAGGTGTGCATTGGGCTGGGATCCTGTGGTATACAACAAATAAGTTGTGCGAGTGGTCAGATATAAAGCCTGTGGGACAAAAATAACCATGTTTATTATCCTAAATGTGCAGGGCTGCATGATGCATTCACAGAATCCTTAGTCACTATCTCACTGGGCTTGTGGTGCTCTAAATTAGGCTACTAGTTTATTTATTTTTTGGGAACCCACTAAAATTATTTAGAAAATATTGCAGCAAATCAATAATTGTGTGAGCAGGATGAAAAAGAAAAAAAGTCCCGTACACATCTCTACTTGAGACCAGTGTAACTCGTACGATGTACGAGGTTGAGGAACTGTCAGAGCTGAATTCATGTTGACAGTGCTGACTTTTCTGCCTCTTTTTTTTTGTTTTTTTTTTTACCTCAGTGTTTTCCAGTGTTTCCAGTAGCATAGAGCTAGGTTAATTTGTTAATAATATAATAATAATAATAATAATAATAATAATAATAATAATAATAATAATAATAATAATAATAATCATCATCATCATCATCATCATCATCATCATCATCATCAAATGTTTTAGGCCACACCAACTTTGGGTTTAAATCTGAATACAAATGCAGATGTTTGTAAAATGTACAGGACATATTTCTGTATGACTCTCTAGATTAAGGTGTCTGCTAAATGCTGTAAATGTAAATGGAACAGTAAACGTATACAGATACATACAGCTCTCACATTTTAGTTGTGTTTTCTGTGATTTGAAAGGCAATAAAAATAATTTGTTTTTAGTATATTTGCTTAGAAAAGGTTGGTACACAGGAGAAACTATCACATCTAAATTTCTGAAGACAGATATATGAACTACTCCCAAATAATGTCCACTCTGTACACACAAACAAAAGAGTACAGTTCAGGTGAAAATGCTAAGATCATGGTCACCTAGCTTCCATTCCATATTAGCCACCTTAGTATTTCAGTATTTACAAATGTAAAAAAACAAAAACAAAAAACAAAACAATACTTTGAGAGTAGGGTCTTCAGGTTTTTCATATTTACTGCATGCTTTCAGAGAATCATGAAGGAAATCTGTTACTTTATCATTTATATGTAAGATTATGTTAGCTAGCTCATATGTGTCTAAATAATGCTATTTCTATTTTTACAGTTAAAAAAAAAAACAATTTTAATATGTATACAGTATGGATTTATGCATTAATCCATGTAGCTAACCTAACTAAAAAACAACCTCTATTGCTAACTGGTTAGCTATCAGGCTAGCTACTGACAATAAAACATTACAAATTTCTACTTATGACACAACCCAGAAATGAACAGCACACACAGATTTTACCTGTTCCTCTATATGACACATAATTAAATTTGTATGTTACTTAAATACTGAAAAAAACATATAGCCAAATTCCTCCTATCTTTGGAAAAGTTTTGACTTCCATGGCAGTGCATGCGATGTGAGTCAGAGAGTGCATGTCTGCAGCCAGATCCCTCTCATGAGAGGTTCCATTCATGTAGGGGAACAGCAAAACTAGGAGACTGAAGAGGATAGCTGCAAGCTCCTATTTTTTCAGTCGGTGGATATACTGTAAACAAAGCTCCTTTCACTGAATAGAAACAACTACAAAATGTAAAATATAGTCACAACTGATAATCAAAGGGTCCCAATAACTGATAAAATAGACCCCAATTTGCAATTTGCTTTTTTAACACTTTTTTGTCAAGTGTTGCTACCTCATAGCTCAGGGATCACAGGTTTGATCCTGAGCTTGGGTTACTGTCTGTGCAGAGTTTTCCCAGGTTCTCCCCATGTCCTCATAGGTTTCTTCTAGGTTCTTTAGTTTCCTCCCACTACCCAAAAACATCTATTCTAAATTGTTCCTTGCTGTGAATGAATGTGTGTGTGTGCATAGTGCCCTGCAATGGACTGTCATCTCATTCAGAGTTTATTCCCACCTCATAACTAGCATTCCCGGGATAGCCTCCAGATCCAATGCAAGCCTGACCAGCATAAAGAATGGATGAATTAAGTTTCTGAAGTGTTTGTCATCAGCATCTGAAGATAATGAATGACTGCATCCTTTCTGCATTACTGACTCACTTCTTGCTGCTATAGACCCTAGAGACTTGCACTTCCCAGATTTTTTTAACCTTCTTGCTTCAGTAGATAATCTCGTTAAGTAGATAAATAAAGTTTAGCTTAAGAACTTTTGCTATGATAATAGCTAAAGGTTCTCAACCTTAGAGGTCTAGTTCTTTTTCAATATTCATTCTATGTTTTGTAGTGTATGCCCATAATCTAAACAGCACATTGACTATATTTCAGGCTGTATCCTACTGCAGCAATGCACACGTTTTAACTTAACATTTCAAATCCAGAACTTTGTCAAAGGTGTAACTGTTACAAAGCATAGAGGATTGACAAAGTCTGCCCATTTACAGCAGTAATACATGTTTAAAGTACTCTGATGGTCAATGCAAATATTTGCATGTTATGTTGTTAAAGTGCACGAAAGCATAGAAATCAAATCAAAGTTCCGATCTAGGCTGGTTGTGACAGCTGACATAAAATTTGTATTTTCAAACTACACCACATTTCTTCTCGATAAGCTGCAGTGTGACACACAAGCCCAGACCTCTCACTGAATTAGAATTGTGCAGGAAATTTGGGCCCTTAAAATGGGGTCACTGTCCAAATAAGGTTGAGAACCTCTTCATTAAGGATTAGTCTAAAAGATCACATTTTAAATTGCTTAAACATTGATGTTTCCTGTATTCTATCTTTCTTTTGTTTTTATGGACCATTCTTAGAAGAATACACAGTGGGAGTGCTTGGGAGGGATGCTAGGTGATTTACTCTTTCAAGCAGATGGCCACAGAGGGAGAAGACTAAGAATGGACTACATTGACTCTAAAATGCTGAATAAGAAGTATCATGTTTGTGTTCGCTTGAAGGAAACCCCGACTGGTGAATACTTCCATTGTTCAGGGGCTTTAAGACACCAGCCATTTAATTTCACCCCAAACTGAGTCCCAGGAGCCACGTGGGTGTGATGTGGGACGTGATTGGAAACAATCTCTTCTGTGGCGAACTGTGCACACTTGGTGGCATTCAGTTACCTCCGTCCCCCAGACTCTGCCACATAGACAAACCACCAGAGGTGCAACCTGCTTGTGGAACCTGAACATCATCTTTACTCTCAGCCCTAAGAAAGAGGAGAATGCTGGGGACCTGTATGCAAGGTATAATCAGCATGTTTGGCAGCAGTGGAAAGAGTGGGAATTCTATACTTGATTATGTAATGCTTATGGATCTCCAATGGTCTGTGCCCATCTGTAGAAGTAAGAGAATAAGAAGGAGAGTCTGTACAGCTGTCTATGATATAAGAGGAAGCTTTCAGTCTGTCTCTGTCTGTTTCTCTCTTTCTCCTCTTTCTCTCTTCCTCAGAGTGTGATATGAGCCCTAACAATGTTTTGTGCACACCCATGACCTCAAACTGAACTCATGCACCAATATGGTGCTGCGGCTTTGCTATTGGAAACACCCCTCTGATTCTTCCATTAGAAAGGCTTGTTCTCTGTTTTGAAATGTGGTTCCAAAAGCAGGTCACGATTCTCTGGTGTTGTGATGGGGTTGCAGTAAGAAGATGGGGTTGCAGGAGGCTAGACTTCAAGAGCAAATCCTTCATGGAACCCCTGGAATGGATTGGGGATTGAACTAACGTTGCAAATTAACTTGTTCTAAAGACCACCTAGAACTTGTGCGATGAGACATTAAAGTCTTTGATCATCCTCCGCAGGCTGCCACATGCTGCCTATTTGATCTGCAAGCCACGGAGTGGGAGGAGAACTGTGTTATTCCCCTCCTCTTACTGTAACAGGCCCTTACAGGTGGGGTTCCCGCTATACTGCATTCAAGAGTGAGCAGTGATCCAAAATGAAAAAGAAAATCTGTGACTGATTGCTGTTTACACAATTACATACCAGCACCAGTATGGAGGGGCATAACATCATTGCCACTAATCAAGTATAAGACATCATAAATGCATTTATTCCTTTCTTGATTTATACTGACTTTAAGCATTTAGCAGTTCTGCACAGAAAATTTATATTGATTTATTTATGTAGTTTCACTTTGTACTATAATTAGCTAAATTACAGCTGTATTTACATTTCAATACATTTATTTTGGTTGTAAGAGACATGGAGCAAGGGAGATTTGATTTTATTGTAGATTTGTACCTACAAACAACTGATGCTGCAATCATAACGACTGTCCTGTGCTTGTCCCAGGACTCTTATTTATCGTATGCTCATACTGAACATCTTTTTAACATACAGTTCTGTGATTTCTTCTGTTTTTGTGTATATCTCATACTAAATTGTTTCAGAAATTAAAACAAAATCTAAGATAAAACAAAGCCCAACCTGAGTAAACACAAAATACACTTTTTAAATTATAATGTTATTGATTGAAGCAAAAAAGTTATCCAATACCAACTGGGCCTGTGTAAAAATATATTTGCCCCTGTAGTTACTAATTCCCCAAATCTATTAAACTGCATTCATAATGGGGTTCAGCTGGACTAGACACAACCAGACCCTGACTCAGCCAGGCCCTGAACCAGGATTGAACCCTGTTCAATTAAATCAACACTTAAATAGATCTTTTTCAACAGCATGAATTCGGTTAAAAGGCATTACCCAGTAACACACTATGCCAAAATTGAAAGAAATTCCAGAAATTATAAGGAAGAAGGTGATTGAAAATACATCAGTCTGGGAAGGGTTACAAAGCTATTTAAAAGGCTCTGGGACTCAAAAGAACCACAGTGAGAGCCATTATCTCCAAATGGAAAAACTCGGCACAGTAGTGAACCTTCCCAGAAGTGGCCGACCTTCCAAAATTCCTCCAAGGGCACAGCAACTATTCATCCAGCAAGTTACAAAAGAGCCAAGGACAACGTCAAAGGACCTACAGTCCTCTCTTGCATCAATAAAGGTTACTATTCACTCCTCTATCAGAAAGACACTGCGCAAAAATGGCATCCATGAAAGAGTGGCAAGGCGAAAACCTGTGCTAACCCAAAAGAACTTTAAGCTCGAATTTTGCCAAAACACACCTTGATGACCCTCAAACCTTTTGGAAGAATGTTCTGTGGCTTGATGACATCTGACATCTTGACGTTACATCTGGCATAAACCAAACACAGAATTCCACAAAAAGAACATCATACCTATGGTCAAGCATGGTGGTGGAAATGTGATGGTGTGGGGATGCTTTGCTGCTTCAAGGGCTGGGCAACTTGCAATAATTGAGAGAAACAAAATGCAAAATGTCCAGTCTTCAGTCTGTAAGTTAAAACACAAGCGCAACTGGATTCTGTAGCAAGACAATGATCCAAAACATAGGAGTAAGTCCTAGTCCTAGAGGTAAGTGAAAGACTGATCTCCATTTATCTGAAACTTTTGGTTGCTGCTAAAGGTGGCACAAACAGAATTTAAGTTTAAGGGGGCAATTAGTTTTTCCCATGGGTGATAGATGTTGTATAACTTTTTTTGCTTCAGTAAAAAAAAAATAATAATAATAACTGTATTGTGTGTTTACTCAGGTTGTATTTGTTTTATGTTGCATTTTGTTTGAAGATCTAAAACTATTTAGTATGAGATAGTATGACACAAAAACAGAAGAAATCAGAAGAAATACTTTTTCACAGCACTGTATACTATATAGTACTGTTAGTCTTGTACACTGTCTACTGTAATGATTTATAATCCCACTAGTGGTGCTGATTCTGTTTCCTCTCAAGGTTTCTTCCCTCCTTTCGCCTCGCTCATTAGGGATCTAAACCTACATCCAAATTTCTATACAGCTCCTTTGTGACAATGTTGTTAAAAGTGCTATAAAAATAAAACTGAACTGAACTTCACTTCGATTACAGGATTTCTAACTCCATCAGTGTAGTTAGTTCAGTGATGAGAGTAAATGAGATCATTAGTTAGCATGTTGTTTGACCTTCTTGTTCTTTCTTAGAGTGAATGCAGTGATATTTCCAAACTAGACAGGCAAATAGTAGGTGTTGATTCATAGAGTGTGTGTACCAAGTCATTGCTTCCTTCCTGCTATTTGCTCCCACTCTTTCTTTCCTTTTCTCTGTAGGATGTTCGCAAGTGTGAGGTATTGTTATTAAGTCATTCTGAAGCTTTTGGGACTCTTTCTTCTCCTTTTTTCATACATAATCCTAGCCTTGTTTTGACAAGACATATGAATCAGACAGACACTAGACATTACAATTGTTGTTGTTTTTTTAAAAATATTTTTTCTCTGTCTGAGCCAAAAGGCGTTAGATATCTTTGGAGCAAACATTTGAATTTATTTGGATCATATGTATGATTTGTGCTTGGCTTTTCATCTCCCCTTTAATAAGAAACACATTTACCACTTTTGAGAAATTATATACCTAGTACTGTTTTCCTTTCCCAGTGGGAAACTGGGTATTGGCTAATTTGATTCTTACAGATACTTTAGAATCCTGTCTGCGTCAAGAACCTGAGAACACCCACTGTTTGCCAGCTCCTTGCTTTTGCTGCCTGATGTAAACTACCAGGCAGAGATCATGAAATAAGATCATAGCATTGAAGTCTTTAGAGACATTTTAGTTGTATATCATGGCCAGAGTAAACAATGTCTGCACAACCAAATATAATTACATTGTCACTGTGATTATTATTTTTATGATGGCAATTTGAAGGGCTGACATGTAACATTGGAAACGATGGTGGAAACTGTGTTATTAGACAGAAAAACAAGGGATCCTCCATACACTTTACAAAGCTTTACAGATTTTATATTATCCTTTTCATTCATTCATTCATTCATTCATTCATTCATTCATCATCAGTAAGTGCTTTATCCTAGTCAGGGTCATGGTGGATCCGAAGCCTATCCCAGGAACACTGGGCACAAAGTGAGAATGCAACTTTGATGGGTTGCCAGTCCATAAACATGGCACCATGCACACACATTCGCACCCTCAATCACACCAAGGGGCAATTTTCAGTCACCAATTCTCCTATTCATAATTTTGGGAGGTGGGAAAAAACAGGAGAAAACCCACACGGACACTGAGAGAATGTGCAAAACTCAGCACAGACAGCAACGCAAGCTCAGTATCAAACCAGGTACCCTTTAGCTGTAAGGTACCAACATTACAGTACATGTCACCTTTTTACCTTCCAATTCAATTTTGTGTCAACATTTAGCAAAGCCAGACATATCATGGGAAAGTTGCATCTGTAGTGAGAAGTTGCCAGGAGCAGGGCTTAACAGAGGTGGAAGCTGCGGGACATTGAAACACAAACCAGTGGCAGATGTGAGAGGAACTGCAAGGTTATGGCACTTGATGCCCAGTGGCAGTGGAAACCTGGCCATTAGACGATGAGAGCAGCATTTCTGGATTAAGGTTTTCACTGTTTGTAATGGTAGTAAACCTGGGACACGAGGAGATAAAACATGGTGAGCTCAGGGAAATAACACGAGGGAGGATAACACAGAGTACTGACATAAAAAGAACCGAAGTCACCGTACTGAGAGCCGGAACAATCTGGCGACGAGTAGCTGACGAACCGGGGTTTATATACTCTGATGAGGGCGCTGATGAGAAGCAAGTGAGACTAAGGACACTATTCGAAGGCACGAGAAATGGCGTACCATTCCCAGGGACACGCACACACGCAGACAGAAACAAGAGGGCGAGAAAACCCTGGGAACATGGGGAAAGGGAAAAACAGGGAAACACTGGTAAAACACTCAGAGGCTCTGGCCAAGACCATGACAGTGGGCCATAATGCACCAGGAAAACTACATTAAAGTACCAGAGAATTAAATTTTGTTGATAAATTGTAAAATAGAGGTACCTGCTTTCCTTTTTTGCACCCAGAAACAAGGGTATTCAAACATTTGCACTGTATTCACTGCTCAATATACAAGTGACCATATGCACTGAATAGGAATGATTAAACAGTGGATCTCTTTCAGCTGTCATGAAATTACTTGGCAACAATAGCAGTGATAACAAAACTGGAATGCCAGACACTGCATAGCTAACTCCTTGAACTATGCTCCATCATTCACTCCCTGTGTAAGTTATACAAGAGCAGATAGTTATGTGTGTGGAATTGCAATGTTACACCCTCAAGTTTGAGCTTGGTATCATTAATTAAGAACATATGAGGCCATTTACAACATATTTCCCCCAATGTCTGCCAAATGAGTACCAAACTGTGTACCTGAAGCATGCCAGTGTGGCTCAACATGCAGGTGCAATAACCCGAATGTGGAGCTATTCCTGCATGCTCTCAGGGCATAGAGTCAAGTATGCCACTAAATATCCAAGCACATGTCATCACAGAGAACAGTGAACAATGCGAGTGTTTTAGGATGCGCTCCAGAGCATTCCACATACACAGTTTGTCTTTGTACAGAGATCTGGCAAAGACTCCTGGTAAATGACATGAGAGACAAAACACCACCCAGTATGGGTGTCTGTTACATGTTCATCGCCATTCCTCACATGTCTGAAACAATATTTAAGAACCTTTGGAATCTTCTAGACTTTTTATTATTCTGTTTCTGCTCATTCTGTAAAGAAGACTTAACATGTGCTAAGAACTAACATGTTTCTAAGAACTTCTGCATTACACAAAGAGCACTTTTTAAACAGGAATACAGCCCTTGAAAAAAGAAAAAAATGAACAAAACATTCAAAACATCACCAGCGGGTTTACTTGAGCCTCAGCCAGAGAGTGCATGGATAAAGGATGTGGAATGGAGCAGTCTGCAGACTGGATAGGATACACAAAGGGTTGTGACAGGAAGACATGGCCTTTCAAAGCGTCTTGCCTGTGCTCCGCGTCAGCAAGATAAAGAAAGCAAAATCCGATTATTTCCTCCTTGGATCCCTGTCTTCCACAAACTGAGCAAGGGTGCCTGGGAACGATTTGCTGAGCCATTATCCTCGTACATTTAAGATTCTGATTGCAGCCTACGCTTCAAGACTAGCTTCATCACCGTGAGGAAAAAAGAACACTGATGTGTGTGTCTCCTTTTCTCAGCCTTTACTGCCCTTCTTCCTCCCGCTGTCTGTCTACTCTGTCTCTTTCTTTCCCACTCTACTGCTTGGATTCTTGCCTGGCCTGTTTGCTGTAACAAGCACTCCGTACTCTCTTCCCTGAAGTCAGTTCAGTACCAAATTTCAACACCAAAATGCTGTTTATGTGTTTTCAGTTAAGTCAAGCATCCAGGTTTTGTTGCCCAATTAGAAGTAGCAGTGGATGATGGTTTGACTGCACTGGTATAATGTGCAGGTCATATTCTATAGTAGGGGTGGTAAACAATGCTACTGCATGTATCTGTTTAGTGCTCCAAATGTCTGTGTCTGTATTTGGATTTAAACCTGAAATGGGCGTGGACTAAACCAGATGAGTTTTCCTTATGTTTCTTAGTTTCTGTTCTTTTTGTTTTGTTTTGTTTTTTTTTTGTTTTTTTTTGTTTTACCACTATGCCGAAGCACTGGGGTAAAAACAGAAGTAGAATTCCCAGAACTGTAGGCATGGTCTGTGAACCGTTCCTCAGCCTCAGCTACATGACTCAAGTATATTATTGGTCTCAGCTAGGGATGCAGGGGACAGTTGTAGTCTAAACCAAATGCCCTATAAACCTTCCTGGCAGGTTTATTTAAATAAATAAGTAAATAAATAAATAAATAAATAAATAATAGTTTAGCTTCTATTCCTATCTGTATTCATATCTGCTTAGATATAACATTATAACATTATTATTATAACATTATCTGTTAATTCCCAATAATGTATTCCTAGTTAGTTACAGCCCTATTGTATAGCACAGTATATTAGTCTTTCAGAAGATACAGTACCCTCCACTAATATTGGCACCCTTTGTAAATATGAACAAAGAAGTCTGTGAAAAATTGTCTTTATTGTTTAACTTTTTGGTCTTTTGTTAAGTAATTCACAAAAATAATCTGCTCTCGTGGAACATTAAACAATTGCAAACAAAACACAGGTTTATATAGTTAAAAAATCTTTATTAAATATAGGTGTGCGACAATTATTGGTACCATTTTAGTCAATGCTTTGTGCTACCTCCTTTTGCCAAGATAATAGCTCTGAGTCTTCTCCTATAATGCCTGATGAGGTTGGAGAATACATGGCAAGGGATCTGAGATCATTCCTCCATACAGAATCTCTCCAGATCCTTCCAATTTCGAGGTTCATGCTGGTGGACTGCAGTTCACCCCACAGGGATGGCCATGTCAGGACCTTGATTTTATGGTCAGTAAACCATTTTTGTGTTGATTTTGATGTATGTTTTGGATCATTGTCCTGCTGGAAGATCCAACCACGGCCAATTTTAAGCTTTCTGGCAGAGGCAGTCAGGTTTTCATTTAATATCTGTTGATATTTGATAGAGTCCATGATGCTATGCATCCTAACAAAATGTCCAGGTCCTCTGGCAGAAAAATAGCCCCAAAACATTAAAGAGCCACCACCATATTTAACCGTGGGCATGAGGTACTTTTCCATATGGCTACCTCTCTGTGTGTGCCAAAACCACCTCTGGTGTTTACTGCCAAAAAGCTCTACTTTGGTTTAATCTGACCATAGAACCTGATCCCATTTGAAGTTCCAGTAGTGTCTGGCGAACTGAAGATGCTTGAGTTTGTTTTTGGATGAGAGGAGAGGCTTGACCCCAAGACACAACTTCTGCAATTCTCCAGCTGTGATCCTTGGAGATTTTTTGGCCACTCGACCAACCTCTTCACAGTGTCATTTATAGACACACGTCCTCTTCCAGGTTGATTCATAACATTTCCAGTTGACTGGAACTTCTTAATTATTGCCCTGATGGTGGAAATGGACATTTTCAATTCTTGTGCTACAACCCCAATTCCAAAAAAGTTGGGACGCTGTGTAAAATGTAAATAAAAACAGAATGCAATGATTTGCAAATCTCATAAAAGCATATGTTATTCACTATAGAACATAGAAAACATATCAAATGTTTAAACTAAGGAAATTTTTACACACTCAAAGCCATAAACAAAATTACTCAAAACAAACGCCAAACGCCATTTTAACGAAAAAATAAGGTAATTTTGAATTTGATGGCCGCAACACGTCTCAAAAAAGTTGGGACGGGGGCAACAAAAGGCTGGAAAAGTAAGTGTTACTAAAAAGAAACAGCTGGAGGAACATTTTGCAACAAATTAGGTTAATTGGCAACAGGTCAGTAACATGATTGGGTATAAAAAAGAGTATCTTAGAGAGGCAGAGTCTCTCAGAAGTAAAGAAGGGATGGAATCTGGATGGAAGCATATGTTGCTCTAAAACCTGTATAAACCTTTCAGCATTGATGATGCCTTTCCAGATGTGGAAGCTGCCCATTCCATAGGTACTAATGCACCCCCATACCATCAGAGATGCAGGCTTTTGAACTGAGCGCTGATAAAAAGTCGGATGGTCCCTCTCCTCTTTAGTCCTCTTTAGTTTAGAGGACGTGGTGTCTGGTTTCCATAAAGAATTTCAAATTTTGATTCGTCTGACCACAGAACAGTTTTCCACTTTGCCTCATTCCATTTTAAATGAGCTTTGGCCCAGATAAGATGGCGGTGTTTCTGGATCATGTTCACATATGGCTTCTTCTTTGCATGATAGAGCTTTAACCAGTGGATGGCACGGCGAGCTGTGTTCACAGACAGTGAGTTCTGGAGGCGTTTCTGAGCCCATGCAGTGATTTCCATTACAGAATCATGCCTGTTTTTAATGCAGTGCCGGCTGAGGGCCCGAAGATCACAGGAAAAATAAAATTACGGTTAATTTAGGAAATTTGTGATAAATGTTTTGTGATGCACTGAATTATGTTATATGAATTTCGTATTTGTTGTTCATTTTTGTAATATTGATTTTCACCCTTTTCCCTTGCGCACAGAGAATTCTCCAGATTCTCAGAATCTTTTGATGGTATTATGTACTGTAGATGATGAATTATTCATAGTCTTCACAATTTTACGTTGAGGAACATTATTCTGAAATTGTTCCACAATTTGTAGTTTTTTTTTTTTTTTTTGCAGCTTGGTGAACCTCTGCCCATCTTTACTTCTGAAAGACTCTGCTTCTCTAAGATACTCTTTTTATTCCCGATCATGTTACTGACCTGTTGCCAATTAACCTCCAGCTGTTACTTTTTAGTAACACTTACTTTTCCAGCCTTTTGTAGCCCCATCCCATCTTTTTTGAGATGTGTTGCGACCATCAAATTCAAAATTACTTTATTTTTTTTCTTAAAATGGTACATTTACTCAGTTTAAACATTTGATATGTTTTCTATGTTCTATTGTGAATAACATATGGGTTTATGAGATTTGCAAATCATTGCATTCTGTTTTTATTTTATTCATATTTTACATAGCGTCCCAACTTTTTTGGAATTGGGGTTGTATTTGCCACTTCCCATTTTGTGAAGCTCAACAACCTTTTGCCTCACATCACATCACGCTATATTTATTGGTCTTACCTATTGTTATGAATGTATAAGGGAATTTGGGAATGTGTTACCTCACATTTATACCCATGTGAAATAGAAAGTCACGATTGAATAATTTCCTGTTCCTAGTCACCCAGGTGTACTAAAAAATGTAAAATATCAATGGGAATATACTTCAAATATATTTTCCTCATATGAATTCATAGGGGTGCCAATAATTGTTGCACACCTATATTTAACAAAGGTTTTTTTTTGTTTTTTTTTTTGGATAAACCTATGTTGTGTTTGCAATTGTTTGATATCCATGAATATGAATATTTTTGTGATTTTATTTTAACAAAAGATCAAAAGTTTAAACAATAAAGATAGTTTTTCACAGCCTTCTTTGCCCATATTTACTAAGGGTGCCAATATTAGTGGAGGGCACTGTAGATCAGTGTGAGTCCATTTTCCTAACTCGGGGAGATTTCTTGCTCTGTTGCTCCAATCTGATCTTCCCTTTGCTGTCTCCAGATCTGTAGCAGCCATCTCTGGGCTTTCCTGTTCGAGAGCACAGGCAGCTATCCGGACAAGACTGCTTGTTTTTCCACATGTAAGGATTTGGTGAATTTCACGCCAAGGACATGACAGTGATACTGACCTGCTGCAAATGTATTCTCTGGCTGTAGACCTCAGAAATCAGTATAATTTCTAAGCCACGGTGCTACTTGCAACCGGGACTACTGTCAGAGCTGCTGTTAAAGAAAACAAATCAACATCTTCTGACCAATTAGAATCAAGAATTCAAACGCAACTGTGGAATAAATACACATGGCTCAGAAATACAGTATGGTAATTAAACTGTAGTAAATGTACAAAGCAAAAAGTAAGTAAAACTGTTGAAATTGGTAGTCTGCAGGTAAGATGAGAATCTCTGCAGTGTTCCAAGTATGTGTTTGAGTGCATTTTAAAACATATTTCTGTTATATTTCCTTTTTGAATGCATTGATGTCTCTGCAGTCTGATTTTTTAAATACAAAGGCATCAAATGATGAAAAGTTTCTCTACTTGTATTCGCCTTGACCTCTGTTTACGACTTCATAAATTCGTCCCAGCAGGCTGAGGATTGGACTGTCAACACTTAGTGGTGAAAAAGCAAGTGGTGAAAAGGCAGAGATCTACTTCATATTCCAATAAAACTACAGACGTCTAAGGCATGTGTGGCTGGTTATACTCAAGACTGCTGTCTCCACAAGCTCAATAAGTATGTAAAGCCAAGTTTACTCATGTCCATGAAACTCTGTTCATCAATTTGTAAGTGATAAAATCATAAAACAGACTATGGTCTGTAGGTCCAGAATGACACACAGTTAACTTTAATATGACCTAAGGTGTATTTAATACATAACTTCTTTTTTTCACTATTTTCAGCTGTACTTGAGTGCTGTAAGGATTAGGACAATGTATTTTCAAATATAAGACATGAAGACTACCTGGTGCTCTCTAATCATGCAACTCTGCACATTGAGAAACAAAGCACTGACCAACCTTCCATTTCATTCAATGACACCATCATTAGTGTGATCTGTGTTCCTGCATAGATGCTATCAGGAGAGCAGTCATTTAATTAGTAGAGATTTAATGGTGCTTCAGCAGGAGTCCCCAAAAAAGGCACCTGAGAAAATGCATAACAAACTTTCTTTTCAACGTTAGCAATGGTGCTTTAATCATCCTCAAAGACAACCAAAGTTGAGTAAAAAATGCAGCATGGTCATTAGTTTGAGATTTTAGATTTCTATCTCTAACATGCTGCATTTTTACATTGTTCTGAGGAAAAGAATAGTCTGCCGGCAGAGTAGTGTTTTGTGTTATGTGCTTGTTTGTGGCAAAATGAGGATTTGTAATACAAGTGGCTGGTTTCAGTGCCATTTTACTGCCTTTAGTTTATTGCTTACAGGCTGTATAATGAATTGAAGCTCAGTGATGTCATAGCTCCTGAAATAGTTTATGAGCTACAAAAGGCTGCAGTTGATGATTTATGAGCTTTGCGTACAATTCCTATAATGCACCACGAACGCTCTTTATTAAATGCTTTTTAGCTTCACTGGAATTGATTTATTTAGTATTGCGGTCTTTCCATGGCTGCATATTTTACTGGCCATGATTTTGCTAGGCCAGAACTGCTATGAAGCATCTATCACCCCTCATCTGCTTTCCAGGAAAGCTCTCTGTCCATCCAAGCTTTATTCAACTGTTATTAGCCTATATACTGTATTTATTTACTCAGGCCAAAATAATTTGGAGATAATAAAGTAAAAACACACAAACAGCATTACAAATGGCATATAACATATAACACGATATAACATTTAGATTTTTTTTTTTTCTTTGGGGGGGGGGGGGGGGGTTTGGGGGGGCTTGGGAGTCTTTCATCACTATTGAAATAAGTCTGACTCAGAAAGAAGGGCCATTTCATTTCCTTGTGTACTTTGCCTCTAATTTTGAAATGTCACCAGTAAGATGGAAATATTCTCGTCTTCTGACTAATGTGTTCATTCCACAGAGCTGTCCTCATTCCCCCTTGATTTGAAAATGACAATAAATTCCTTCCTCTTCCACAGAAAGCTTCATATGTCACCGAATTTGACAGCACCACTTGAAATAATTGGCTCAAATCAATCTGGCTATCAATTAATCACGGGTTTTCATGTTTTCTTGGTAACGTACAAGACGTCATGTTGCTTGGTTGATCTGGATTTTCCATTACTACACTGAAAGGGCCATTTTCAATATGTGTGTTTCCATGAAAGACTCATAGGATACTATTTCATTAAAGAAGTTGTCAAGCAGGATGCATGTGTGGCAGGATAGGCAATTGCCTTTCCTTGTCGTAGCCTAGTGGCGGGGCCCTCGAGGGGATAAAAAGGAGCGTATCTTCCACCTGATATGTGTCACTGTCAGTGTACCGCATGTCATCATTGCGTCATTGCCGTTGTTTGCAGGAACCGGATGTGGACACCGGAGACGGTAGGGAACATGCGGTGTTAGCTGTTTGCTAAATTGTACTGTTTTATTTTAGTTATAGTACGATTCATTGTTGTCAATGTATGTTTTTAGAGGCGCTGACGGTGTTTGAGAACTTGGGACAATTTGGTTTCCCTTCCTGGCTGTAATGTAAAAGCCGGATGGCTGTTTTCTTGCCCCAGTCTCCGCTAAAAACATGGTATTACTGTTGTTTTGATGAGGCATCTGACTATTGGTATGCATACTCTGATGCTCATGGGTATTAAGTTAAGGGGGGATAAATTCAGCAATATATCATTTTCGCTTTATGCTTATAGGAATATTCTGGAGGCCTGCAGTGATGTGCTAGCTGGGGGGGCTCCGCGTTTTTCCCTCGGGACAACGTTGCTGTTTCGCTTCCAAAATTGGCAGTAGTTAATTTGTTTTGTTTGTTTCATTTGTAGTTCATCTGCTTTTGTGTCTATATTCTGTTTCTAGTTTAACTTTTTTGGCTTTAAATTCGAATTTTGTTTTGATCTGTTTATAATGTTTTGTTTCTAAAGTTTGGATTGACTTTGTTTGTTTTATTTTCATTTTTGTGCCATTGGCGTTTGTTTTGAGTAATTTTGTTTATGGCTTTGAGTGTGTAAACCTGAGTGGGCAGTGAAGATTTATCAATAGTCAAAATTTAAATACCCGCCTGGGGAATGTCTCAGATAGCATAGTATCTGTGGTGAATTAATGCTTGTTCCTCTGATTACCCCCACATTGAATGGGGTAGCCCCAGGTTTCATTTTTTTAAAAAGTTATCTTTTTAAAAAAAAAAGATTTTTTAAAGTTATCTTTATCTGATTATTACTTTTGTTATTTACTCCTGTTTTGATAGTGGTTTATTTGGTTGGGGGTTATTGTTGTCTTTTTTGTCTAATTGAGTGTTATAACTATCTGTAGCTTGACTTTATTCTCTGCCCTGAAGAGATATAGTTATGTTTTAATGTGTGTTTTTCCTGTGTTGGCAGGGTCTGGACGCCAGAGGCAGGAGATCAGATCTATCAGCTCTCCGGGTGGTGGTGTCTATCTTCACCGTGTTGTGCTCATCACTAATACTTGTGTGTGTGTGTGTGTGTGTGTGTGTGTGTGTGTGTGTGTGTGTGTGTGTGTGTGTGTGTGTGTGTGTGTGTGTGTGTGTGAAGTATTTATATGCCCAATAATGTCAGGAGAACACGTGTCAGTACTCAGGGGTGGTGGAGTGCACTGATGAGGATGTGGCTTTGACACAAATTGAGATTAGTTATCTACCAAAGTTATTTTCAGTGGAATGTCCCCATTTGTAGTGTAATTTAACCCAAACCTAGGTTTAAACATTGTTGAGATATAACACGTATGGAAACTTTTTGTTAATAGAGGGGTTAATAACAGTTAATATAGAGTACACTTCATGTAACTGCGATGTACCTTAAATACTTAGTTGCACACCAACCATATGACCATGAACACTGGCTTCTATAATGAAAATAAGTTAAATCAATAACCACTCAGTAATCAGCTTCATGTTTGAAACTTGATTAAATCATGGGTCACCTGGCTAATTACTGCAGCTATATTATGGCTAAGTTGAGCACCCCATGCTATGCTTTTTCTTAGCATGAGGAATGTTAGCAATCTCCTGTCTCTTTTGGTCCTATGCTGCCGAAAGTCTCTGGTTCCCTCTTCTCTTACTGGAATACCAGGCTATAACCTTACACAAGTGTTAAACTATGTTCTGTCAAAATCAACAACCGTGAGAAGAGAGGGTGAGTAAAAACAGAAAATAAGCAGCACTTCAGCACATTTGCCTTCATTCTAACAAACAGAGCTAAAAATAGATTTTGCCATAACCAAAATATGGCAGCTGCAGCGTTTGTCACAGAGTATGTGGTTTCCCTAATCAGTGGTGTGTAGCTCCTGTGGAGGATCGCCAGGTCTAAGCTCACTGAAAAAGCACTCACTTTCCTGGCCTGTCTACATTCTCCTGACACAATGACCCTACGTCCTGGTTTATCCCTCTGTGTCCATATATTTGTGAATACATGAGGCACTGTGCACAAGCAGTCGTATAAGAGTCTGTCTTCATACTTGCATGAAGCGTGAACGTTTCCACTAGCGTGCAGAGAATAAAAATCTACACCACTGCAACAGTCTTGGGTGGCATGGTGGTACAGCGAGTAGTGTTGCCATCTCAGAGCTCCAGGGTCCCTGGTTCAAAGCTGATCATGGGTTACTGTCCATGTGGAATTTCACCTGTTTACATGATAGACTCTGGATCCACCAAGACACATTTTCCTTATCACAATGCTTCCAGGTATGTAACTGAACACAGCTTTCTGCTTCAATCAATTCAGTGTTCGTCTGAAGGCTGGTTGATGTGCAGCATTGTAGATACACGTGACACACTTTATGTTGCTTTCAGCCTTTTTATACAAGCTTCTGGTGTATTCTGGTGTATTTTGCCATGTGAAATGAAGAGTAGAATGAGGAGAAATATTCTGAATAGCAACCAAGAATACCATGACCAGTTCTATGTAGTGTGAAAGGTGGCCAAGGAGAAAGTTTATAGATTGTGTAATATGAAATAGGTTTGTAGGATGTGGATTTACATATGCCATGTGAAAGGAGCATTTACTATAATCTCCTATGCCATTCACTTCAAAACAGAAGTTCCCTCACTGTAAAACATTATAGCCCTCGCACTTCTATGGATATTAAGGGGTGTTACATTTTCAAATGATCCAGGCAGCAACACCAGTTTGTCTCCAGTAAAAATATGAAAATGTACATTTTACCATTATAGCACTCTGGTTTGCCTGTCCAAACTCTAGCACAGCCTATACTTTTAGGCCATCGTCAAAACCTATCTAAGGCTCATATAAAGATATAGGTAGTACCCTACAATATGTGGGTTCCTTTGCCCCCTGATATTTATATATCATAGATTTACTTTTTTTCGTGTTGTTGACCACTGGTCCAGTTGCGTGCTCCACTACTGTGTTATTATTCCACAGCAAATCGACCATGTGGCGGCCACACTACATTGTCCATGTGCAATCCATGTGATGGAATGAGTGTGCGCTCACCACAACTCCCTATCCACAGCATGCTCAAGCCTGCCACTGACTCCACCGCCATCAGTCGCTAGCACTAACCGGTTGACACAGGCTAGCACTCAAATGCTACTGCTCCCATAAATTAGGTCTTAAGCCAGGCATGGAGTCTGCCTTTAAAAGACTCAGGTTCTGGAGAATTTAACAAGGTGTGGCATACATGAAAGCCTTTTTCTGTCACTTTTTTTAAAAGGAGCTCAGAGAAAAACACAGTCACTCCAGACAATGCAAAATCAAAAGAGCATTATATTGCACTTTGCATATTTTGTTCTTATATAATAGATCTATTCATTAACCACATGCAGCAATTTCATTACAATGCACAGTGACAGATTTGCTGGTCCTGACTGAGGTCAAATGGCCAGTAAACTGAAACCTTCAAAACAGACTTTGCTGAAGGATCTAAGGGTGAATGTTATAAAAGTGTATTGATGACCATGCTCTGGAACTTATCAAGATCATGAAATCAGTCGATGTTTTCCCATGGCAAGATCCAGCTGTTGCGTTTTACTCATCAGTGTGTTTGTGGTCTCCAGGCAACACAGGCTACCACCATCTTCATCTGTTTGCTATTCAGCTGGCTCAACAAAGCATGGCTGTGGGTGATTTTGTGGGCATAATAACATGATTACATTTGCACCATATACCACTCAGTCTAAGCAATCATGTTTCTGTATCCGCAAGATCAGTATGATAACAGCTTTACAAAACCAATTGCATGCATATAAGCAACGGATACAAACAAGTCAAGACTGGACTTTTTATTTTTATTTTTATTTTTTTGCATGTGTCAGCATCTCTGTAGCTATACTTATACTAATCTAAAAAGAAAATAATAAAGAAGAAACCTTTGTTTACTCTATAACCCAGAAATGCTATAAAGTAAAATGAGATAAATTACATTTCTATTCACAAGAGGAGGAAATTGTGTTGTATTCAATGAGAAAAAACATTATTTCACATTACATTACATTACATAAACATATACATTACATAAACATAGCCAGTAAAGTGCATGGGTGGCACAAATCATAAGGAAAGTAAAAAAGTCCTCAGAACTTTTCACTGTCACACAAGTGATTCCAGCAGACATCATCACATCCACACATTTTTGCTCTAATCCTTGTGGAGAAAAGCTCTCTTTCTATCAACACCTTGCTATTAGCAGATATAGATCAAGAGTCAAATCTCTATGAAAAGAACATCACAAACTTACATGACTACTTAACAGCTTGTGAAAAAAATGCAAAACCTTAGTAAAAAATTATTTATCAATGTCTTAAGTTGCATATTATAATACTAATACATAAAATTGTTTAAATACATAAAATTGTTTACTATGTATTATCCTAATAGATTAGTGCAAAGAATATCATTTTAAGTGCACTTATAAGTAAGAGGTGCTTATCAGATTCATATACTACCTGTTCTGAAGGGAAATGATACATTGTAACGCATGTGATGCGTAGAGTGCTAGTGTTGGTTAAGTTAGCTAACCTGGTGTTACAGTAGCTAACTAACTTATCCAACAATGCTGTACCATTAGTCTAATTTTCATTAACATGTACAGTGGAGTCAAGTGCAAGCTGATTCACTAACAGGAACAAATAATTGCATCTTTCACATATTGTTCATTTTTTTCATCTTTCACATTTTGTTTCATTTTGTGGGTTTGTCTTAATTAATGATTATGCACTTTGGGGGTTCTATCTAAAAGTGCAAAATACAGTCTAGCTTTAATTCAAATCAAATAATTGTGTACCCACATTGAGATACTTAAACTGAAAGTCAGTTGGGAATGACAATAGTATGTAAAAAAGAGCAGGTAATAAATTTGATAAAACAATTTACTACAGTGATGCTTGAAAGTATGTGAACCCTTTAGAATGTTCTATATACAGTATCTGCACAAATATGACCTAAAACATCATCAGACTTTCACACAATTCCTAAAAGTAGACAAAGAAAACCCAATTAATCAATTGAGACAAAAATATTATACTTGGTCATGCATTTATTGAGGAAAATGATCCAATATTTCATATGAGTGGCAAAAGTATGTGAACCACTAGGATTAGCAGTTAAAGGAGAAAATTAGAGTCAGATGTTTTCCATCAATGGGATGACAATCAGGTGTGAGTAAGTGCCCTGTTTTATTTAAAGAACAGGGATCTATCAAAGTCTGATCTTCACAACACATGTTTGTGGAAGTGTATCGTAGCACAAACAAAGGAGATTTCTGAGGACCTCAGAAAAAGAGTTGTTGATGCTCATCAAGCTGGAAATGTTTACAGAACCATCTCTAAAGACTTTGGACTCCACCAACCACAGTCAGACAGATTGTGTACAAATGGAGGAAATTCAAAACCATTGTTCTCCAGGAGTGGCCGACCTACAACATTTACGCCATTTGGCAGACACCCTTATCCAGAAGGACTTACATTTATGTCATTTGTACAACTGAGCAGTTAAGGGCCTTGCTCAAGGGCCCACAGTAGCAGCTTGGCAGTGCTGGGGTTTGAACTCACAATCTTCTGATCAGTAGTCCAATGTCTTAACCACTGAGCTACCACTACCACTGCAAAGATCACACCAAGAGCAAGACGTGTAATAGTCCACGAGGTCACAAAGGAACCCAGGGTAAGTTCTACGTAACTAAAGGCCTCTCTCACATTGGCTAATGTTAATGTTCATGAGTCCACCATGAGTAGAAGCCACTGCTCTCCAAAAAGAACATTTCTGACCTTCTGCATTTGCTAAAAATCACATGGACAAGCCAGAAGTCTATTGGAAACTTTTTGTGGATAGATGGTTGAAATGACGAGCGTTATCTTTGGAGAAAGGAAAACACCGCTTTCCAGCATAAGAACCTTATCCCATCTGTGAAACAGGCTCATGATTTGGGCCTGTTTTGCTGCATCTGGGCCAGAATGAATTGCCAATTTTGATAGAACAATGAATTCTGAATTATACCAGCAAATTCTAAAGGAAATGTCAGGACATCTGTCTGTGATCTGAATCTCAAAAGAAAGTGGGTCATGCAGCAAGACAATGACCCTAAGTACATAAGAAATGGTTAAAGATGAATAAAGTTAATGTTTTGGAATGACCAAGTCCTGACCTTAATTCAATAGAAATATTGTGGAAGGACCTGAAGCAAGCAGTTCATGTGAGGAAACCCACCAACATCCCAGATTTGAAGCTGTTCTGAACTGAGGAATGGGCTAATGGTGTACATGACTGATCAACAGTTACCAGAAACATTTAACTGCAGTTATTGCTGCACAAGGGAGTGACACCAGATACTGAAAGCAAAGGTCCACATACTTTTGCCACTCACACATATGTAATACTGGCTCATTTTCCTAAATATATAAGTGACCGAGTATAATATTTTTGTGTCATTTGTTTAATTGGGTTCTCTTGATCTACTTTGAATACTTTTGTGAAAATCTGATGATCTTTTAGGTCATATTTATTTATGCAGCAATATAGAAAATTCTAAAGGGTTCACAAACTATCAAAAACCACTGTATGTCATAATAATGAGAAAGTTTGCTGAAATAATGCTTTGCAAAATAATCAAAACGTTTCTTAAAGTAATGGCCTATTACCGCTTCATAACTGGTTTCATATTAGATATACACCGCATTTTCTAGTTTCCAGCATTTAAATATAACATTTAAGACAGAGGTTTTCATTCATCTTATGAACAGAACACATGACTCATATTATTTTTTGAATAGTTTTATGACTGTCTCAATACCTTTAATCAGCACTATACTTGATTTTGAGTTTCACTTTACTCTTCTGGGAGTTTATTTGAGATCTGTACTTGCCACTGCTGTCAAGAACAGTTAGCACACAAAATCCTCATATACATACTGCTACCTCTGCCTATTTTACAAGAATTTACATTATTCATGTCCTTTTTTTTTTCTTTTTTTTTTTAAATCACCCGCAACATGCCACTAACTGCATGTGCAACTTATACCATTATTCTTGCCAATTAGTGCTTGTTATTCTGTTATTCTTAATAAATTACGGCAGTAATGTATGAGTACAAATTACACAAAATGACAAACAACAGAAGCATATATACAGTACTGCATTTTGCAAAAGGGCTAGTTCATGGTATGCATAGCCTAGAATTAACATTTCTCTTTACCATGCTTCGCCACAGCAGTATTATGAACCTCAAACACTTGACTGAATAAATTAGTGATGCTGGAATGCAGCTGCTTATCTGTTTTAGTGATTTAGTGTATTTTTTTCCTGTGTGTAGTTTGCCTAATAATAGTTTGCCTGACATGATCTGTGTGCCAGCAGTGAGACTTCATGTTATATGTGATAATGCTAATAGTTTTATTAGCTTCATTAGTTTAATTCATAACTATAAAATATAAAAGGAATAAAACACTACTAGGCATGCTGTTACAGGAAAATTAACAACAGCAGGGTGGTGTGACATGACTCGGTGAAAAGCAAAGTTATTGTTACCATCCCGTCCAGAAGTCTTTTATTCCTTTTATACCACAGTAATTTTCCAAAGCTAAATTTATTTATTAAAGTACAACACATTGTAAATTTTTATCTATTTACAATTGTGGAACATCCATTTAAAAAGGTTCTGTCTAGTTTATGTTTGTGTTTAAGTTACATATTCCTAGTGTTTGTTCACATATGTTTCACTTCAAATAAAATACTCCACACTTGCATCCATCTTCAACCAATCCCTGACAGGTTCTTGTTATCACTTACATTATAACAGCTATAAATAGTCAGTCCCTCACCAGCCTCTCTTTTTTTTTCTCTGTCTTGAAGCTATTAAGCCCAAAAAGCAATGGTAGCTTAGTGGTTAAGATGTTGGATTATTGATCTGAATGTCATGAGTTCAAATCCTAGCACTGCCAAGTCATTGAGCAAGGCCTTTAACCCTCAACTGCTCAGATGTATGAACAAGATAGATGTAAGTTGCTCTGGATAAGGGTGTCTGCTAAATACCGTAAATGGAAAAAAAATGTAGGTTACCCAGAAACTTCAAAGCCCTCTGTCATGAAGACTTTCCCAAGTCAGAAAGCTTAGTTACAACTTTACCTCTTAAGCACTGACACTGAAGACTCCTTCCAAAATGCTATATAAATTTTCCCTTACAAAACATTTCACCAGAATTATAATAGTATTATTTAAAATATGTTTATGTGGACCACGTGCTATAAAGTTTCCTGTATAAATTGTTACTATAGCAAAAATAACATTAGAGCAAGTGTATTAATATAAACCTGTGATTTTAATTGCGTCTGGAACTAGTGTCAGAGCTGCTGTTATAGAAAATTGATCAATACTTTCTGACCAATAGTTTTCAAGCATAAAAAAAAACATCCAGCTGTCACTGCAGTACAAAATGCCAGTTTATACTATGCTACTATGCTGTTTATTTCTTTGTACTATGCAGTGTATCCACAAAACGAACGTAAATCTGAGACACAACTTTGGACATATACAAACCAGTGACAAGAGAATGCATGGGAGTTAATTGCTATCAGGACCATGTTAGTAGCTAAGGATAAATATACCAGTGTTAATTTAGGTGCTGTATCTTTTTAGGCCCTGCTGGTGAGCTTGTGGGAGTAGGTTAAATGGCGCTATGGCCTCCAGAAATGAGCTAATGGGCCGCACCTGGGCTTGTAATTCTGTGCCTGTGGGCTCAAAGCCTGACTCAGCCAAACACAAACACCACGAGCTCTTCAATCTGTGGTCTGCAGTTTGGCCAGTCAGCGCAATTCTCAGGCTGGTCCAACTGTCATTGCAGCAGATCACTGCTTTCTTTAGCCATTTTATTGTCGCCATTTCCAGAAACAAACAGCAGGAAGCACTCTCTTGTGCAATGTGCAATTCTTAATTTGCACAGTACCTTGAGTTGCACAGTACCTCGAGTTGCACAGTACCTCACTATATGTATATATGACCAAGAGTACAATATATAAGCATTGATGTTATTTTTTTGTAATTATTTTTCCTTTTTTTTTCTACTGCAGCATCTGTGAAAACATTCACAACTAAGAATTTTATTGTACAAGGAAACTTGTGCACTTGACAAAGTTTTTGAATTTTAAATATTCAATTACGTTTAAGGAATTTCTTTTTAAAAAGACTCGTTAAGCTGAATTTTCTCTGCATGTATTTTTGTGTGCGTGTGCATGTGTCAGGTCCACGCAGGCCACGAACTGCACTTCCCAGAATACGCCGCGGCCTACTAAGATGGCCGCTCCAAACTACATTCCCAGAAACCACAACAGCTAACCCGCTCCCAATCACCGGACTTCTAATCACACACACCTGTTACCAATACACACTCAAGAACACTATATAAGAGACTCTTACTCACTATGTTCTCTGTGAATTAATGCTCAGTTTGACTGACTTTACCAAGCTGTTCTTGAATGTGATTTTTTTCTGGTTTATTGGATTTCTAGCTGCCTTTGTTTCATGAGTTTGTTTTTGCCTAGTATACTCTGTTTGCACCTGACCTATGCCTGTGTTCTGACACTGTTTTTGCCTGATGTTTTGGATTATTCTGCCTTACACTCATTAAAGTGTTGAACTGCAGTTGCATCTGTCTCTACTCAAACCACAGGTACATTTGCCCATATAGTATCATCAAGCAAGTGAACCCTGTCACCTACAAGCTCGATCTACCCCCACATAGCCGCATCTCTTCCACTTTTCATGCTTCCCGCTTAAAACCAGTCATCCCAGGGCTGCTCGCCACCAGTCCTCCATCTGCCAGTCTGCCCGTCCCACTCAACATTGATGGCCACCTGGCATACCTGGTGAAAACCATCCTTAACTCACGGTGTAGAAATGGAAAACTGGAGTACTTCGTCAAGTGGGAGGGATATGGTCCAGAGGAACAAAGCTGGGTTCCCTCACATGACAGGCAGGTCCACGCAGGCCTACTAAGATGGCTACTCCGAACTACACTCCCCAGAAACCACAACAGCTAACCCGCTCCCAATCACCGGACTTCTAATCACACACACACACACCTGTTCCTAATCTACACACTCAAGCACACTATATAAGAGATTCCCACTATGTTCTCTGAGAAGTATTGCACAGCTTAACTGACTTTTGGATTATTCTGCCTTACACTCATTAACCCTTAATAAGCCTTTTTTTTTTGTTTTAATCTTGATGATCACAGCTTAGAGCTCATGGAAATGAGATACTGGAAAAATTCAGTATCTCAAATATATTAGAATAAAGAATGTATAATACAGCAATGTCGATCTGAGAAGAGCTCTAATCAGCTAATTAACTCAAAAAACCTTTTTACTCAAAACACTGTTGCTCAGTGGTCCCAAGTCCTCTTTTCAGGTGAAAGTAAATTTTGCATTTCATTTGGAAATCAAGGTCCCAGAGTCTGGAAGAAGAGTGGAGAGCCACAGAATCCAAGTTGCTTGAAGTCGAGTGTGAAGTTTCCAGAGTCAGTGATGATTTGGGGTGCCATGTCATCTGCTGGTGTTGGTCCACTGTATTTTCTCAAGTCGAGAGTCAATGCAGCGTCTACCAGGAGATTTTAGAGCACTTCATGCTTCCATCTGCTGACAAGTTTTACAGAGATGCTGATTTCCTTTTCCAGCAGGACTTGGCACCTGCCCACAGTGCCAAAACTACTAGTAACTGGTTTGCTGACCATGGTATTACTGTGCTTGATTGGACAGCCAACTCGCCTGACCTAAATTTTGTCAAGAGGAAGATGAGAGACACCAGACCCAACAATACAGATGAGCTGAAGGCTGCTATCAAAGCAACCTGGGCTTCCATAACACCTCAGCAGTGCCACAGGCTGATTGCCTCCATGCCACACGGCGTTGATGCAGAAATTCGATCAAGTATTGAGTGCATAAATTAACATACTTTTCAGAAGGTTGACATTTGTGTATTGTAAATTGTTTATTCTAACATTCTGAGATACTAGATACTGGTTTATTCTAATATTTTGAAATACTGCTGTAATCATCAATATTAAAACAAAAAAAAGGCTTGAAATATTTCACTTTATGTGTAATAAATCTAGAATTTTTTGAGATGCACCTATATATCTAATGTGGATGGATCTCTAAACTGCCCCAATAGTATAAAACTGTCCTAATATTTTATTAATAATTACACAAATAACAAATAACATTACAAAATAATAAAATACATATTTTGTTATATTTTGAAATTTTATTTATCATCAAACAGATGCAAAAAAATATACACCATTAAAATTACACACTTATAATGCATGCACTAAAATAGTGAAAGTATTGCAGCATTTCCATTCAATCATTTCAGTCAGCATAACAAAATTCATTATAATATTTAATATTTTTGTAATTAAAGTCATGTATAATTTTCATGGCTAAAAACAATATTATCAAGTAATATTATGATAGGCAAATGTGGCACCTTCTGAGCTTCGCCAGGTAAATTCAGCATCTGGCTCATATTCGGGATCCAGATCATTCGATACGTTGCTCTCAATAGGCTACTATCGTGTTCATAATCATCAAAATCAATATTTTGTTTGCTGACAGCTTCATCATCAGATACACCGTCAAACGACGCTAATATTTGATTAGAAACTTCTTCTGCTGTAAATCACTGAGCCATATCAAGTTCTGTAAAGTTTCTTTTATGTCTGGGGTAATTATGATTGACACATTACATCATCATTGTTTACCAAACATTCCCACCTTGAGGAATAAATGTGAATTGCACTTATTGAGCCGTGAGAGATTCAATATTGTTGCACAGAAAAATATACTTACATTATTACATACCTCGGGTCACTAGCGACCCTATGAACTTTAAACAGTAAATTAATTATAAAACAGATATTATTTGACTATTTTATATTTTTTATGTTATATTGTTGATAATAAATAAATTGAGAAATACTAAGAAGGTGGAGGTCTAATGTGAAAAAATTAATGAGGGGGAAAGTACTGGATGATGTCCCGGGTCGCTAATGACCCAAGGTATGTGTTTAAGGGTTAAAGTGTTGAACTGCAGTTGCATCCGTTTCTACACACCATTTGTGCATGCGTGCATGCAAATGGAGTGCAGGTGTGGTTATGCATGTTTCAGCAGCTTGTTAACTCTAAATATAAATTGGCATCTAATAAATTAATTAACAATTGAAAAGAAAATAAGTTAATCTAGGGGTAGGGTCTGACTACTAATAACTAGTTTCTATTTCTAACAGTCTCTAATAGTTCTAATGGTTTCTAACAGGTAATCATACACTTGCAGTATTAGTGTACTTATGTCCTCAGCCTCATGTCCCAGCTGTCCTACCTCTTTAATGAAACGAGACAAGGCAAGCTTAGTTTAGCCAGACCCGGCTGTGAATGTAGCTTATTTGAATCACTGTCACTCCCTCTGTTATCATTTACATTATGTATCTACTAAAACATGAACCCCTTGACTACTAGCTTGCTAGCCAACACTGGTTAGATAGAAATGTCATACAGTTGAATGATAACTGATTAAAAATATTATAAATGTGACTAGAAATAAGTGTTTGTGATAAACCCTCCCTGCTAGCTTTCAAGCTATCCTACTCTACTTACCAATATAAGAAGTTTGATGGTTGGTTTCAGACTGAGAAAACTGAATGTAACATGTAAAGTTTGAATAAAAGGGAATGACAGGCAACTCACAGCAGTATTAGCCAGCACATTTATATCATCAAAAGAAAATTTAATTCTTTCCTTGGGTGTGATTAATCCATGTGTTAAAATAATACTAATAAAAATATGTTGGTTGGTGTCCAAAATTCCACTGTTTTCTTATATGGTTTATGGTCTTCACTGCATGACTTAAATTTCCCTTTGCTCAATAATAATCATTCAGGGACACTAAGCAACCTTGACTAGCATGTTTATTAGCCAGGTCAACATTTATATTTTGTGTAATTTATATTTTTTGAAAACTAATACTAATACTATGCTAGTTTGCCACAAGATCTGAATTTAAGTGCCATTTAATGATCTTAAACATTTTTGGATGGCCAGGTTGTGCCTTTCCAGCAAATCATTTTGTAGAGGGCAGCATGTACAGTACAGTAAACACTTTCACCTATCCAGTTGTATAGTATGAGATATTCCTGTTCAGGTGAATCAGAATATTTTATTCACCAATGGCATTTGACTTGGTGTTGGGGTGAACAATAGAGACCACAATTCACACAATATACAATACACACTATACAATAATGTGACCAGTTTCAAGTTTTCAGAACCGATTTTTGGCAGACTTTCAGTGAATATCCTATGCTAAAACTAAATTCATTTAAGTAGAAAAGCCAGTATTATTCAAGTGATGTGTTATTTCTCTTGCTTTGGAGTGGGTGAAGGACAAGCATGCAGCTGGACTGGATCTGATCATGGCCATTCCAAAGGCTCATTGAGGAAGAATGGGTTACCATGGTGACTTCTGCTTCAGGGAGTCTTGGTCTCAAACCACCTCACATTAAATACAATAATTGAAAACGAACTGCATTCAAGCATTTGCTGAAAGATTTACTGTAAGATTTGTCAGAAAAGTAAGCACATACAGTACCTCACAAAAGTGGGTACACCCCTCACATTTTTGTAAATATTTTATTATATCTTTTCATGGGACAACACTGACGAAATGATACTTTGCTACAATGTAAAGTAGTGAGTGTACAGATGTATAACACTGTAAATTTGCTGTCCCCTCAAAATAACTCAACACACAGCCATTAATGTCTAAACCGCTGTGTGAAAAAGTGAAAATGTCCAAATTGGGCCCAAAGTGTCAATATTTTGTGTGGCCACCATTATTTTCCAGCACTGCCTTAACCCTGTTGGGCATGGAGTTCACCAGAGCTTCACAGGTTGCCACTGAAGTTCTCTTCCACTCCTCCGTGATGACATCACAGAGCTGGTGGATGTTAGAGATCTTGCGTTCCTCCACCTTCCGTTTGAGGATGCCCCACAGATGCTCAATAGGGTTTAGGTCTGGAGACATGCTTTACCAGTCCATCACCTTTACCCTCAGCTTCTTTAGCAAGGCAGTGGTCGTCTTTGAGGTGTGTTCAGGGTCGTTATCATGTTGGAATACTGCCCTGCGGCCCAGTTTCTGAAGGGAGGGGATCATGCTCTGCTTCAGTATGTCACAGTACATGTTGGCATTCATGGTTCCCTCAATGAACTGTAGCGCCACAGTGCAGGCAGCACTCATGCAGCCCCAGACCATGACACTCCCACCACCATGCTTGACTGTAGGCAAGACACACTTGTCTTTGTACTCCTCACCTGGTTGCCTCCACACACGCTTGACACCATCTGAACCAAATAAGTTTATCTTGGTCTCATCAGACCACAGGACATGGTTCCAGTAATCCATGTCCTTAGTCTGCTTGTCTTCAGCAAACTGTTTGCAGGCGTTCTTGTGCATCATCTTTAATAGAGGCTTCCTTCTGGGACGACAGCCATGCAGACCAATTTGATGCAGTGTGCGGCATATGGTCTGAGCACTGACAGGCTGACCCCCCATCCCTTCAACCTCTGCAGCAATACTGGCAGCATTCATACATCTATTCTGCAAAGCCAACCTCTGGATATGATGCTAAGAACATGCACTCAACTTCTTTGGTCGACGATGGCGAGGCCTGTTCTGAGTGGAACCTGTCCTGTTAAACCACGGTATGGTCTTGGCCACCATGCTGCAGCTCAGTTTCAGGGTGTTGGCAATCTTCTTATAGCCTAGGCCATCTTTATGTAGAGCAAAAATTCTTTTTTTCAGATCCTCAGAGAGTTCTTTGCCATGAGGTGCCATGTTGAACTTCCAGTGACCAGTATGAGAAAGTGTGAGAGCGATAACACCAAACTTAACACACCTGCTCCCCATTCACACCTGAGACCTTGTAACACTAACGAGTCACATGACACCGGGGAGGGAAAATGGCTAATTGGGGCCAATTTGGACATTTTCACTTAGGGGTTTACTCACTTTTGTTGCCAGCGGTTTAGATATTAATGGCTGTGTGTTGAGCTATTTTGAGGGGACAGCAAATTTACACTGTTATACAAGCTGTACACTCACTACTTTACATTGTAGCAAAGTGTCATTTCGTCAGTGTTGTCCCATGAAAAGATATAATAAAATATTTACAAAAATGTGAGGGGTGTACTCACTTTTGTGAGATACTGTACATTTGGAAGTGATAAACCCTATGCAGGGTGCCTCCGATCACCGATGGCAGCCATTTGTAGGGTCATTCAAAATTGAAGTGATGAAAATAATTTACTTCAAAATAGACTTTTTTGTTGTTAAAGTAACAACTGAATGAAAAAATGGCCATGGTCATACCCAAGTACAAAATATTAAGTAATATTAAATTATAATTTTAAAATAGTGTGCTAGCAACTCTTTGATGTATGTTTGATGTTTTTTCATTAAAAATGCTCTCTCTGCATTCCAGCTTCTTCAGTTTCCTCCCATCTCCCCATACAGATATTGGTGACTCTAAATTGCCCATAGGTGTGTGTGTGTTTGTGTGTGTGAGTGTGAGTGAGTGTATAGTGTCCTGTGATTGACTGGCATCCAATTCAGGATATATTCCAACCTCACGCTGAGAGTTCCACCAGGACCCCGACTTGGATAAAGTGGTTACTGAAGATGAGTGAATGTAAATTTTCAAAATCAGAACAGCTGCTTCTAAATATAACCAGTGGCAGCATGGGAAAGTTCTTGTTGTTGTTGTTGTTGTTGCTTATTCCATCTGTTCATTATTAAACTGTGATAATTGTTCTTGTTTACAGAAGTGTCAGTGACTGTGCCACAACAAACCACCAGTTTCAAGTGTGTCCCAAATGCCCATTACATTTGACCCCTATGGAGTGGGACCCTTTTGAGTTCTCGCTGTGAAGAGTGGATTCTTCAGAGGGAATAGGGCATCGTCATGATCCGTTCAGAATAAACCACAGCCAGTTTACAAGAAACCATTTTACTGACCACTATGTCTGAGTTGTTTAGTCACATTTTATAATCTTCTTGTTTGTTTCTTTTTTGTGGATGTGAAATAGTTCCTGCTTGTGTTCTCATGAACTACAGCTGAACTGCATCATCAGTCATCCAAAACACTTAGAGGATTTGAGAGAGTGGAGTTTTAAGCAATTCACAGGAGGTGTGCACACATGGGTATAATGACAATTTAACTGTTCAGTGGCATTCACCATTAATTAGTGCACCACTAATTTGCAATTCTAACCAGATGAAACCAGTAGAAGTGTTGTAAAAAGTAAAAGTTTTGAGCTGACACATCAGATATTTTGCTAGTCAGCATTTTTCCCAACTGATTAATTGTAGTATGTTAGACATTCTTCCATTATATGTTCTTTTTTTTTTTCTTAGTTTCTATGTGAAACCCAGTCATGTTTTTTTTTACTCTCTCTCTCTCTCAGGAACTCCTGCAACACAGTTTGTTACTCCTGAACACTTGGCAATATCATCCTCTAAGCCATGTCAGGAAAATAATTAGACATTTCTGCAGTTTGTTCTGCACATTGCAAGAAGATTGATGACACATAATTTCCCTTTTACTTTTGTCATTCGTCCTCCTTAGAGCTACAGCCTTGTTTGCCCAGGGGGAACTGTTATGCCAGCACTTATGTCCATGTCATTGTCAAAACTCTTTAATGAGTGCAAGTCGGGAGAATTTGGCTATGAACCAAGATGCTTAGTTCTATCATAGCTGGTAACATCCTGTTGTTTTCAGTGTGCCCCTAAGAAAAGAGTAATGCTTGGGGTTAGTCCTGGGGTATGTGCATGCAAATTATGTCTATAAGGCTACGTCCACATTAATCTGGATAAATCTGAAAACTGCATCTTCATTTTAAAGTGCTTTTCATCTACACTGGCTTTTTCAAACGTTTTTCAAAAATTGCTCGTCCACACTGAAACATCTGAAAACGCTTATATCCCTATACTGCACATGCGTAAAAACATAAGAAGCTTTGGCCTACGTCAATTCCATCAGGCATTTATTTAAAAATGCAATCTGAAGGTTGTACAAAGTGACATTAATCTTTAACCAAGATATCAAACTGGATAGCAGGCACAACAACTGCAGTACAACATGGTCCACCATCTTGTTTGTTTTGAGTTGAATGGGTCACATGACTGAGTCACATGACTAAAAATACGTCATTGTTTTTGAATATCACTGTTTTCTCAGTCCCCACTGCAATATTCAGTTGTGTTTTGAAATTTATCCACTTGGGAGACATTTTCGAAAAGCTCTGTTATCACTGGAAAAAAATGCCATCTCAATGTGGACAGAAGGCCGGAACGTAGAGAAAAAGATGTGATTTCAAATTTATCCGGATTAATGTGGATGTGGATGAAGTCACATCAGTAGTGGCAGAGGTTCAGTGCTTCAGTTCTACACTGCTGGACTCAGGATGGAGATAGTTAAATTCCCAGCCCCACTGTTGTTTCATTGATCAAAGCTGTTAACCCTCAGCTGCACCCCCTACCAACATTTACAGAATGGATGTTTGTTTTTTTTAAGTAATCATTCCAAAATACATTTTACCCCTTTTTCTAATCATTTAGTTATTTGCGAATACCCAACCCCTAGCTAGCAGGTGCTTCCTCAGAGACAGCTGAGTGAAGATAACCAACCGAATCTTTTCTATGTCACAGACTTGGAGAAAAGTGTTAGCTGTACTATTCTGAAAACATGCTCACAGATGCCCATGACTGATTAGTTTTGCTTTGACTGACAGGTGAGACAGTAATGCCAACCCTCCCACCCAGAGAGAAGTGTGGACTCCTGGGCATGGATGGCTGTGGCAGCTTCGGGATACATACTCACAATCTCCTGACAATAGTGTGAATAATTTCCTGTTGCCCCACTTGGAGACAGTTGTGGACTTATTTGTTGCATTATTAGTTAAACATTAATAGCAATAGTGTAGTAATAGTAGTGTGGTAGTAGTGTAATGATAATAGTGTTTAGGTAATGAGTCTAAAAATAAAGAATATCTTAGTTCTAAGAATTTAGTTATTGTGTACTTTTCTGCACCGCATGCCAAGCTGTGATGTATTATTGTCCAGTACATTAAAATGACTGCTTCCACTGTTTTTAACTCACATCAAGAATTAAAATTTGGAATTAACTGAAGTTATACTGTTTAGTTCTGAGATTAGCCTTCGTGCTGATGTTAATACTCTAGTTTTTGCAAACTGGCCTTGACTGATGGCAATGGGTTGAAATAGTCAAGCAATGTCATATACATCAGGCCATTCGTCTGTTTCAACCCCTCCCTAGAAATGTGTTGAAACTTCAAAGTAGTCCTCCAAGACTTTTGATGTGCTGTCATGATACACAGCACACATGGAAGTCATTCAGGCAGTACTAAAATGGAATGGTCTTTTTGGTTCCACATGAAAGCAGATCCTGCCTAAACGTGAGACAGTGTTTCTTGAAAGAAACTGCAACAATTTGCTAAGACATAGAGACTTAAAAGGAATGTCAAATCTACTGATCTTACATGTAAACAGATGTTTAAGTGTGTGGAGACTTATGTGGTTGGTTTTGGTTTCATATGTGTATGGCATTGCAGTGTAGGCTTGATCTGGTATCATATCTCCTTAACTAAATTAGTTGCATTTGGATTAATAGAGGAACTTATAATTTTGAAGTAGAGTCATTGCTCTGACATTTGATTGGAATGAATACCATTTGGCAAAATTTCACTCATAAGGTAAAGTAGTTTTGATCCACAGTCATCCACAGTGACAAAATTTAGCTTTTAACGTGTGCATGACGCAAGTCTCAACTCCACCTTTGTAATAATAAGTCTAATTTGAAACGTTTCCTTTTTTTTTAGCATTTTTCCTACAGCAATGTTATAACAGTCTGACATCATTATGCCTACAAAGCATGGACATAACCCATGGAAGATGAATATAAACCTTTAGAACTTAAATCCATGCACAAATATATGTTTCCTCAATTTAAATGTAGTTAGTGTAATTCTTCTTACATTACTGTGGATTTGCTGGGGTCATAGACGGTGTAATGTGAATACAGAGAGCTGAACTCTTGGTGTCATGGTGAGTGTTACAGGTCTCCCTAAGAGGACCTGGGAACAAAGAGCATCTGTTGTTAGTTTGCTGCATAAGACTCGGCCTGAAACGCATAAAGACATCTGCCTGGCAACAGTATTCTTACACAACAGGGAAAGGAAGAGATAGAAAGGGATGAGAGCAGAAAAAAACTAGAATGAAGAATTTATTATTATTGGGTTTTTTTTGTTTTTTTACAGAGTAGTGGTGGAATTAAAGTGTTACAGCTTTAATGTGTCAGGACTTGGAAGCAATCCGCTTTTATTGTAATGCACTTTGTAAAAAGAATCTGCTTAGTCTTATGGTCTTCAGTGAATCTAGAGTTGCTCTGTAAATTCACAGATGTTTTCACACAGGATTTAAGTAAACATCTGTGGATATGTATCCTTCTTGTAATTCCTAACAATTGTACTTCAGACTGTCACATCTATAGAACGTATGCCTGATATTTCTGTTCTATGGCGTCTACCCTGGTATTTGTAACTCATAACAAGCAATGACTGACCATCTGGAATCTGGAAAAGAGACATTACAGTTTGTTGGGCTTCATTTAAATAATCTTTTAGTTTAATGCGTAAATATTTTTGTAGGCCAATGAAGGTTTATATTAGTACGTACATTTACACAAACTCAGAAGGGCATGTCAGATACAACCATTTTTCCAAACTAAATGGATTTCCTTGAGTACCACATTTCTGGTGCAAATGCTCCAGCAAAGGGTTTATGAATAAATTAATTCACATCTAGATTGAAACATGAGGCCCATTGCAACCAAAACCGAATGAATCTGATGTGCTTTAATGTTACTTTTAAGGACATTTCAATGATGCAACAACACTTTTCTTTTTCAGTTTCATTGTAATTCAAAAATGATGCCCAACACTAAGACATGACATATGAAAGAGTAAGTAAGGTGTGACATTTCCCGACTTCTATGGTTTTGAGAGGACTCAACAATGAGTAACTTGAGTGCAGCAGGAGGTTAAGAAAGCAGGTCCTGCCAACAACCACCCCCCACCCCCCATAAAAAAAAAAAAAAAAAAATCTGCCAATGCTTAGTAACCCTCAGAAATGTAACACTATGACATAATACTTTAGTGTCTGCAGCCAGGAATCCTGGAACTGGGTTGAGTCACTTCCCTTCGCATGAAACTTGTTCTCAGTTTAAATTTGCGTGGACATCAGATCTCCCCTACCACCCATCCCCAATGAGGACCAGCTCATGAACCAACAGAGAGAGAGGGGAGAGTTGGAAGAACAATAAAGCAATGCAGATCACATAAAAAAGAACAGATTGTTTTTTCCAAACATTTGTTTTCAGAGAATATATTGCTCCTTGGGAATCTTTGAAAGTGTGTTCATTTTGGACAGCTGCGGCATATGTCTTTTTGTGGTCAGGGTCATGGATCTTGAGATTACAGATATTGCTGTGGTTGTGGGATAGGGATGTCATGGAAAAACAAAACATGGGCCTCATTACAGTTTGGATATTCCAATTTTGACCTTTGGTCTAGGCATATCTCTTTTAAAAGGAAGTTTAATTGTTGAATTATGTTGTTTGTATTTGCTGCTTAAAGTCAAGCTTTTCAGTTTGACTTGACTGTAAAAACACTTGCCATGTCAGCGATTTGTGAACCTTGTACTAATCCAGTATAAACAAGTTTTGATTTGGAGTGTACATTTCATGTTCTGCATCGATGACCATATTTATCCAGAAATTAGAAACTATCAATTGAACAGCCCACAAAGAATGACCACAAAGCAATAACTGGTAGTTTTCCTGGGTACATTTCTGGAATGATATATAGACCGCTAGTGAAAATGCTTCAATTCTGCAGTTTTTTCTAATGTAATACACCATTTTATATTATAGAGTATATTATTAGCAATAACCTGAGTGAAAAGTAGAATCTTAGAAAAATTTACATGAATTTCAGAATTCCATAGTATTTGGTATGTCCCCATTTTTGCTTTAATGTCAGGGGACCAGGGACTGGGGCCCCATGATGTTTACACTGCTTCATAAAAAAACAGTCTCTGGCCCAAAGAACCTGCCTGAGGCATTGCATCCCAGAAATACACCCACTATTTTGGATTGTACCCACCTAATACTCCCTTTTGTCTATGATTATCTTGCCCATACACCTTCATAAAAAGTTCAAATTAAGGTCACCACTCACGTTATTTAGATATTGATGAGGTGGCATTCATCACACTTTGCAAATTGAATAGAATTAAATAAAACCATCAATTGATTAGGCCTTCCTTACAGTGATCCATGGAGTTTTGTGAAAAGTCTTGTGTATTTATTTTGAGTTTTAGATGCCAGAGCTCTTATTGTAAGTGAAACTAATGAACAATAGAAGATTATGCAATACACACATTACCAGCATTAATCCTTTCTGTTGCACTCAACTTCATTTATGGTAATTCCCACAGGAATATATCGAAACGGAAACAAGATGTTTATTTGTGTATCATCATTGTTATGCAATTTTGTTGCATTTTACAGTAAGTTGGAGTTCTTCTGTTTTATAGTTACACATCTCACAAGGTCATGAGGTTTACAAAAAATGTGCGTGTGTATGTTTGTGAATATGCATGACTGTGTGTGGGGCACAATTACAAACCCATTCTCACCTCTCCCTGTAATCTAAACCCAAAGTTAACAAAGGGAAACACAAACCAGGCACAAACAAATGATCCACTCCAGTCAGGCTGTGAACCGCAAACCATGCCTTCTAAACAATTCTTCTGCCTTGTACCTGACTACACCCCCACTCCTCACCCTGCAAACAAGCCCAGCAGTCACAGGCCTCCATTATTCACAAGCAGAGTAATTTACAGCCAGGCTGAGATAGACATCAAACTCGGAGTCTAATCTGAGACTAGAATCACACAGGCATTCAGGCCCGCATAGCCCCTATTACAGTCAGCTGCTAAAATAAAATAATATATATATAGTGTTTCACCACTGAGTCTATTGTGTGGGGAGATGAATATCTCATTGCTTTAGGTAATCTAAGCATTGAATTAGTGGTCTTCTTATATTCAAAGTTTACCCATGCAAGGTTCACCTTAGAGGCAAGCCTAAGGGCAGAGTATTTCACATAAATGTGTTTGTCATGCTTTTGCCAAAAGATTTAACAGCATTAAAATGGCATGAGATTTTGTTAGACTAAGATCAGCTCAGGTTGATTGTCATATATGACATCTCTGGAGTTAGTACAATGTCTATTGACTATTCAATTCAATTTCATTTGTATAACACTTTCAGCAATAGACATTGCTCATTCAGCTACAAGATCAACAATGAGGTCAGGCACTGATGGCGGGTGAGGAAGCCTGGGGCACAGTCTGTCTTCAAATTCATCCCAAAGGTGTTCAGCAGGGTTGAGGTCAGGACTTTGTGCCGGCCACTCAAGTAACCTTGGCAAACCTCGTCTTTAAGGACCTTGCTTTGTGCACAGGAGAATTGTCATGCTGGAACAGGATTGGGCCTCTTGATTCCAGTGAAGGGAAATCATAATGCTACAGCATACAAAGACACCCTATACAACTGTGTGTTTCCAACTTTGTGGCAACAGTTTGGAAAAGACCCACATATAGGTGTGATGGTCATATGTCCACAACTTTTTTGCCATATAGGGTATGTCTGTAAACATCACTCAGGTTTCAGATTTGGGTGCAGTTTCTATAGGTTACTATAAGTTTGTGAAGGGGTGGGTTTAGTAATGGGGTTTCTTACTATAATTCCTTATTGGATCACTGCACAGTTTCGCAAAAGCATGTGAAATTGTGATCATCATAACTAATAGACAGAGTGATGAGCACTCTACCATTTAATGATTTACTGATGATGTTTGTGCTCCAATGCTTTTGCCAGGTTGAGTTTCAAAAGAATCAATTAAGCAGTCAGTAAGCATCCAGCATCCATTGGTGGAGCACCAAGATAGCTGTATCATACAGACAACCACATGACTAGGACGCTACAATTTCAACTCACAGTTATGAAATATAGATATGAGTTCAGACTATGAGGAATCTTAACAAATTGCAACATGTGAGACACAAAGTTCAAATTCTGGTCCTGGAATACCCCTTGTACCTCACATTTTTGTGTTTTCCCTGCTTTAACACCCGTGTCAACTCAGGAAGTGATGTTAATGAGCTGATTAGTAAAATGTGGTGTGTTAGAGTAAGGAAAATACTCAAATATGCAGGATGGGGTACTCCGGGACAAGGTTTGGGAACATGTAACCTACGGGATCAGAATGTCTGAGGCAGATGCATAAACCCATTCATCCCCCAGATTCTTTGACCTCTAATGCATTTCACTATTAAATATGCTGATGAATGCCATGACAATTAATGGTTTTTGTGAGGACTAATTAATTATATGTAAAAAAAAAATAATAATAATACATAAATAAAATAATAATAATAATAATAATAATAATAATAAAATTAAATTAAAATAAAAAAGCAGTATTCTCTGTTTTGTTATGTAAAAATAGTATATAAACAAGTTTGATCAGAGAGCAAAGATGCTTTTCTGTGTTAAACTATTGTATTGGTGTCAGCTGTACTACAGTAACTTGCTGCCACAAAATTGAGACCACACTTACTCAGCTCAAAAGCTGCTTTAACTTAACATGACAGTTGAACAGGAGCACAGCCGGGCAAGGGGATTTTGTTTTGTATCTGCAGATGCAATGTGTAATGTGGCTGACCTTCAAATAACAAGAAAGCCAGTCTGGACATGAGCAACAGTTGAAAGTACATCTGGCCCACATACTTCTATCCATCTTTTGCTGTCTCTTGCTTTCCCTTCTCTAAGCAGCCAAGTGGTGTGCTTGTCTGAGAGGCAGTGGAGAGAAAGAAAGAGAGAGAGAGAGAGAGAGAGAGAGAGAGAGAGAGAGAGAGAGAGAGAGAGAGAGAGAGAGAGAAAGAGAGAGGGGGGGGGATGTCAAACTGAGCTTGAGCTTGACATTTGGATGGCTTCTCCTGTAGCCTCAGTACAAAATGCTGGGTAAGGGTGCAGCACAAGTTCCCTCCCAGCCAAAACCCAATGGCAGATATCAATGACAGCCCACTCAGCCAGTTTAATGCAAGGGCTGGAATGTTTAAAAGTCATTTTAAAAGTCATTTTCCCATTCCTACATCACTGGGAGAACTCTGCTTTTTTCTGTTTCCTAGTAACCAACATGATCATGCTATGGGAACTTTTATGTTTGCTCCAAAGAGGCTCAAACAAAAGGCCAAACATTGTGTTTTATGCTGTCACTGAAGGCTCGTCCTTATGGCTTTCTTTTTTTCTTAAATGCTTAATTACTTAATTTGTTCATTCGAGTGTACTCACTGTAAAAAAAATTCACTGGAATTTATTTGAAAAATGGTAAATGGTCAGCACTAATATAGTGCCTTTTAATATTTGTGGTTCTACAAAGCACTTTACACTGTGTCTCATTCACCCATTCACCCACCAATGGCAGCAGAGCTACCACGCAAGGCACTTGCCTGCCATCAGGAGCAACTTGGGGTTCAGTGTCTTGCCCAAGGACATTTCAGCATGTGGAGTCATGTGGGCCAGGAATTGAACCGCCAACCCTACAATTAGTGGATAACCCACTCTACCACCTGAGCCACAGCCGCCCCAAAAATATTGGACATGTACAACATGTGGAATCTTGAGGCAGATGGGCTAACATAGCAGAAGACCATATCAGGTTCCACTCCTGTCAGCCAAAAACATGAATCTGAGGCTACAGTGGTCACAGGTTCACTGAAACTAGACAAATGAAGATTGGACAAAGACCAGCTGATGTTTTCCCAATCTTCAACTGAGCCTTGAAAATGGATTTGTTTTTTATCCAGAGTTTCTGGCTTTGTTTGGATATGCAGGCTTGTGCTGTACGTTCCGCTTGACTGGAAGCCCTGCCCCCAGTCTCCTTGGACATGGACTGCATACCGTCTCCTCTCTTCTTAAACACTCTCCGCCAAAACCATGGGTGTGGAAAATATGGTGAAGCACCCCCACTTTGAATCTAAGTGAAAAAAGGCCTCATAGCATAGGTTCCAGCAAACTATGCAACCTCCAAACTCATCATCAAATCATGTGCTCTTAATCTAGGGTTTTTCTCTAAGCATGATCCACATATGTCAATGTGTCATGAGACAATGTCTGACTAATTCCTGAGAGGCCTCTTTTCCCTGTAAGCACTGGATATTCCTTTCCCTCCTAATGATTTTTTCTCTTCACTTAGCAACATGGTTCAGTTCTGGCTCCAGCTGGCTATGCGATCATGTTAACAAAGGTGCCATGTTAGAGATTTAGCACATGTGGATGTTTTCACACAGCGTGTTGGCAAGGTATTCATAGCCAGGGTTTTTGTGTAATCAATTTGTATCACATCTTGACCTTTGCTTTTCATCTCACCCCTATGCACCTTTTCTAACCACAAGCCCAGCAGGCAGATCCACACTCATGCTGATAACCTTTTCACTGCTCTATTTGCTGGGTTGATATATGATACCTGGTTATAGGATCAACTGATCTATCTATCTAATTTCTGATCATGATCAAACTGGAGCAACACAGTGCATTGTAATTCAGTAGTTGTGTTTCACTGTTGCAATAAAAAAGGGAAAAAAAAGTTGTCTTTATTTGTACCTTAATTGGCTGCATGGTGGCACAATGGTCAGTGTTGCTACCTCACAGCTCCAGATCTTTGGCTACTCTCTGTGTGGAGTTTCATAGTGTGGAGAAACATGCCAGTAAGTGAATTGGATACTCGAAATTGCCCCAGATGCAAATATGTGTGTGCATGGTGCCCTGTGATGGACTGGGGTACCATCTGAGATGTATTCCCACCTCATGCCCAGTCATAAAAATAGATTGAGAAGAGAAGAGAGAGAGAGTTATCGACCATTTATTTACTTGCTTTACTTTGTGGGCATCATCAGTGATATAAAATAATCTATTTTGCGAAATCCCAGAGCACTGAATAAATATGATATATGGATAATTTAGCTTTTTTCCTTATATTATCGGTGTTAGATCAGAGCATTTTTAAGAATTTTACTTGAACTCTTACTCTTGTTACAGCATGACCTAGTATATCAAATTAATTTTGACATATTTATTTTTCCACCATGATAGAAATTAATGATGGGTACTCATGGATAGACTTGTCATTCACACAAACACCTGTTCAGTATGATTTCCAAATGTGCTGAAGCAGAAAGTTCATTGGAACATGACAAAGCAAGTATGACTTTTAACTTTTTCTCTAAAAACTAAGAATAGTTGGGAAGCAGGCCCATAACCTCATTTTTTTTCTGTCAGGAATGAGTTCTCTTCTGGAACATTTCATTCTCCCTACACCCTAAATAGAGGATGTTTATTTGTGGACATAATCTTCCTATCAAATTACTTTGTAGAAACTCTCCACGCATATTCACATATCTGAGCCTCACACACACACACACACACACACACACACACACACACACACACACACACACACACACACACACACACACACACACACACACACACACACACACACACACACACACACACACACACACACACACCAAGAGTGAATAAAGGCAGCATATTGAAAATATGCTGTGTGGGGTGATAGAGAGGCCAGTTGCTGGATTTATACTTGTTTATCTTTTGGAATTGTGAGATCCACAATATTTGTAGTACTTCTTTTGTGTTCATTGTTTTTCATATTCCACTTCTTGGCAGTTGTTTTCTTAGTTTTTCAAACTCTGTCTCTGGGTTCCATGTGATACAAATTGTTTTATTGGCATCTCCTTAGTGATTGCCTTGGAACATATGATTAGGGGTTAGGACCTCATTGACAGTCAGTACTTTCACTGGTAGTCCTTTAATATTGGCATGGTGCAGATGCTGGTACTGGTGGCAGGAATTGGTAGTAAGGTAATTCTGACACTGTAAAAAGACATCCAGCAACCCAAGTTATTTTAACAGTCGTTATTAAAATAACATGTGAACTGTGTGGGAGAGTTTCAAGATTAATGGGCTTCATTTATCAAGCTGGATACAAATTAGTTTGTATATCATTTGCACAAGAAATGTGGTAGTCATAAAAATCCAGTTAGTTCAGAAAAATAGTCCTACCCTACGAGATTTAATGAGTTTGTGTATAAGAAGACTCATTAATATGATCTTCAGTTAAAAGTTTTAAATTGTATAATTGGCCTGAGTTACTGTAATCCTATGCATGGATTATGCTGTAAAGTTTACAGTTATTTCAATTACATACAAATTCAGTGAAAGAAAGCAATCCAAAACTCTATAACTCCAAAACATCTATAAATTAAAACAAATAGGACTAGACACTCAATTAGGACAAAATAAATGGCATCTTATAAAAGAAGTTGGTGTATGACTACGGTAGCTGACCAGCTGCATTGGCTGAGCTGCATTTCCTGGAAAATTTTGTATACATCACTTAGAAGGTCTTTCACCCTTTCATCATATCTTGGCTGATTTTAACTCTGTGAGCTTTACTATGAATGTGTTTGATAATTTACAAGTGATTGGCATTTATCGACATACGTTCACATGAAGAAAATCAGCATTACTGAAATTTTTGTAAATCTGGATGAAATTTTGAGTTTGGTTTGGTTTTGAAAACATTTACACTGAGGTTTACTAAATAATTGATAAATGAGGCCCAACAAGTTACCAAAATTACTTATTTTAACAGTGTCCCCAGAATAGGCTCTGGATTCACTTCAACACTGAATAATATAAAGCACTTGCTGAAAATGAATTAATAAAATGTTGATGTCCAGATTTGAGTGACCCTTAGAAGAAAACTATTTTACGAGCAAATTAAACAAACTAAATTGCTACATTACAAATGCTAATGCTAACAAAACTTGCTTTGAGCCATTAAAGGTACAAGCAATGTGTTAGGGTTTCCCTCTCCGCGCTGCTCGCCTAGGCTAGCGAGTAGTGCACTTCCACATTCCCCATTCATAGACTCACTTTGTTTATTTCTCCATGTGCTCCTTTGTTTTGCCTCACGTTATGTCTCCGCCCCGTTTGTTCATTGGTTCTCTGTTTTATGTTTCATTATGAGTTTCAGGTGTTTTGTGTTTTCCCTTGTTTCGTTTATATTATTTAAACCCTTTTGTTTCTCTGCCTCAACGCGGAGTATTGAACTGAATTAGATGAATGAATGTTTCTTTGCGTTTGCACTTACCTCACGTTTCATGGACTGTGGATTATTGCCTCGCCATTTTGTGGATTATTGCCTCGCCATTTCCTGGATTATTGCTTTGCTCTTTTGTGGATTTACACCTTGCTATTTTGTGAATTACCGCCTTGCCCTTTTTGTGGATTATCGTTTGTTTTTTGTCCCTTCCTTTGTGTTGCATTATTCCCCTGTTTTGTATATGGTCCTTTTCTTTTGAGTATCCCTAATACAGTGACTTTTTTCCCCAGCGCATGCATCCAGCCCCCGTGTACCTTTCGTAACAGAATACTCCGCCACACATGGATGCAGCGGGGAAATTTAGGGCATGCCACATCACGTTATTTGTTCCGGCCTATGATTCTTTTTTTTTTCTAAATGGACCTTTATTTATCCCCCCGACGCCTATGATGGTTTTTCCGTTTGGTTCCAATGTTTTCTTTTGCAAGCCCAGCTGTATTTCCTTAGTTTGGAGGACCCCAAGCCCGACAAGGACCAGTGATTGGGGTTCCTCCTATCCCATTTGGTCAGCTCCGCTCACCAGTGGGCGGAGCTTCACCTCGCCAATGGGTCCACTCTTCTTTGCAGAACTGATCAAGTTCAGTTAAATTTGATGGTGACCGTTTGTGGACTACAGTCTTCAAGTCATTCCACGGAATATCAATGGGGTTTAAGTCTGGGCTCTGAATAGGCCATGCAAGGACATTCACCTTTTTCTCCTTCAACCACTGTGTGGTCAGTTTTGCTGTGTGCTTTGGGTCATTGTCATGTTGGAAGGTAAAGCTTCTTCCCACTGACAACTTTCTGGCAGAGGGCAGCAGATTTTCCTCAAGAATTTGACGGTATTTTGCCCCATCAATTTTCAATTTTCCTTCTATCCTGACAAGTGCTCCAATCCCTGCTGTATTGGATTTCCACCAGACATATCGTTTGGTGTTGAGGCCAAATAATTTTATAATTATTATTTTATAATTATTATTAAATAATCAATTTTAGTCTCATCTGACCATAACACCTTTTTCCATGTGGCCTCAGAATCTTCAAAGTGTGTTCATGTGGCCTTTCTTGAGGAGTGGCTTTTTTCTTGCAACCCTCCCATAAAAGTCACATTTGTGGAGAATTTGTGATATTGTTGTCACATGCACACAATGACCACTCTTTGTCATAAATTCCTGCAACTGCTTCAGAGTTGCTGTAGGCCTCTTGGTAGCCTCTCTGACCAGTTTCCTCATGGCTCTTTCATCCAGTTTGGAGCGACGTCCTGATCCAGGGAGGGTCTGTGTTGTACCAAATACCTTCCACTTCTTAATAATAGACTTCACTGTACTTCTAGGCATTGATAAAGCCTTTTTTATAAAGAATTTTTTTTGTATCCATGTCCTGACTTGTGCCTGTCCACAACTTTATCCCAGAGATCTTTTGACAGTGCCTTGCCACCCATAGTTGATTGTTTGCTTCAGTTGCACTACAAAATGCTCCAGGAAAGCTCTTTTCATGCTGAGCTAATCAAAATGACCACAGTTGATCACAGTTGAAAGTCAAATGGCTTTGTGTGCCATTGAGAAGGTGATTAGCTACACCTTATTGAGTTTACAAGTCATTTTTAGGAGGGGGGGTGATCCTTTTTCCAACTCAGTGATTCTGGTTTGTTATTTTTTTGAAAAAAAAATCTGACATGTTGGTGTAATATCTTTCACTTGGATGTTATAAGTTACACTGAGTAAATACAGCTGGATAAAACAAAAACTGTGTCCGACTTCATTTCAGGCTGAAAAGCAACAAAATGTGATTATTTTAAAGGGGGGTGATTCTTTTCTATACCCACTGTAAGGTTTGGCTTTTTAAACCAATTGAAACATAAACAGTATGCTGGCTGTCTGAGGTAGGATAGGTTCCAGCACCCGTACTGGCACTGGAGGTATAGAGGTATGGGGTCACCTTCTTCAGAACATCCACACTTGGCAAGCAGCCTGTGAGTTCCCTGGGCTTCATACTCCTGCGTGACAGCCGCTCACATTCCTCCCCCACTCAGCAGTGGGTGCTGGCCCTCCCTGTCCATTAAGGAAGGGCGTTAGTCCTACTGATATCAGTCAAGCAGTGTCAAAACACTGCCCTGCCCTGCGTGCTAATATCGTTTTTTTTAGTGGGAGTGGTGGAATGAGTTAAAGTGTCAGAGAAGCTTAGTACTCTAACTCTATTTCTAACTCAATATACAATTTTACATCCATTTCCAGGTTTACAAAATGATTATATTAAAAACTTAGATTAATACATTCTAATCAGGGTAAATAGTTATACATAAGAAGTCTTGGTTTTAACAAAATACACATGCTCATAATTGGTTTGCATTTTTCAAACAGGACTGAGTTATATTTTATTTCCTCAGAGTAGTTTACACTGGATAGTAGGTGTGTTATTTCAGGTTGCGACACCCTACGGCTACATTCACACTACCAGGTTGAGACACCCTAAGGCTACATTCACACTACCAAGTTGAAGTGACACAAATCAGATTTCATATCATATGATACAGATCTGTTTTTAGGACTGTGTGCACACAGCAATACAATCTTTTCAAATCAGAACCGACCCACTTTTCTATGTGGTCTTAGATTGGATACATATTCAATAAGTGGTTATGCAACATGAATTACCATGGTCAGATCAGAATTTGTCGCATTACCATCTACAACTGATTTGGGGAATCTATTCAAACAAAACTGGAATCTAAAATATTTTAGTGAAACAACTGTCCAAGAGTTTGATATGTACAATGTGTGGCAATTTTGGGGACAAGCGTGCTCTGATTAAAGATAAAGATATGTTCTGGGGGTTATGAATGTAACCATCAAGGTAGTCAGATCTGATCTGAGCAAAAAATTATTCAAAAAAGCTTGTAATGTGAATGTAGCTTAAATTGTCTGTTTGTTCCACAAACCAACACAAACTATCCAAGAATCCTCAGCCCAACAATGAACTATAAACCAGTCAGATGTTCCACTTCTAGTGCTCCAGATTTCTTATCACAATCACCTGATAACAATTAGCACAATTCCCATAAATAAACTAGACTTTCAGTGTATATCTTTGCAAACTTTCAGTCTCATTCAGCTAGTGGTGTTACTAAGCCTTCTGTTTGTGTACACACTTTCCACTTTGTTTATTGAGTTCTACCTAGCCTAGAGTTTCTGCTGATTGACTGACACTTTGCCTGTTTATTTGACCACTTTGGTTTGACCGCTTAATTCAATACAACTCTGCACTTGCATACAAACTGGAGCTCTGATGTGGCAACACTACTCGGTATGCCACCTTGATTTTGACGTGGAACAGAAATGAGGCTGTGATTGTTCAGCGTTGGAACAGAAGCTGGTGTAAATAATTTTGCATGTCAGTGAGTATCTCTGTCCTCTGACAGCATGACTGAGATGGACTGAGTAGGTTGGTGTGTAGGAGTTGGACAGAGTCTGTTTCTTTTTCCATTTCTGTTTGTTTCCTGAAACATAAATTTAAAACAGGTGCATATTCTAACCGCTCCTATGACTTTCCAGATGAAATACGTTTACCCTTTTTGTGAAACAGGTTCACCACAGTTTTGTAACAAACTGCTAAGTTATTGGAATGCATGTTCTTACTTTTAATGGATCGCTATTTTGCCCACTTTTTTTGGCAGGCTGTTTGACTGGCTGTGGACATTTGAATCCCAGTTCTCTAGCAATCCCAGCCGCTACACCTTGTGGAAAAAACCCACAACACAACAATCTGCTGCACCCACATCAAATCTGAACATATCTGGGTCTGAGCTGCTCATTCTTTTCAGTACCTTTCTTTAGTGCTTTGGGTTTCAAAAAGGCCGTCCAAGTAAAACAGAGGTTTGGAGACCAAACAGGAAAGTGCTGGATTGGTACCATGTTCTATGTAAGTTGACTCAGAGAAGAGGAATTTACCTAGGCAGCCCTGTAGCCCCCAGATTGCTTCCAAGTCAGACATGGGAAGGGGACTGCACCCATCTGACAAATTCCCTCATGCTACATTCATTTGCAGGAGAGAGCTAATTTCTAGAAAGTTCATATCTACTAGTTCAAAGCCAGATGGAAGAGTTATCATTTATATTTGGAGATAACTCAATGGCTTAGAGAGTATTGATAGAAACCAGTGACATGCAAGCAGGCCATGATAATACTAGCACAGTTCTTGCTCCAGGTCTTTTTTTTATCTGGGTAATTTTTCACTTAGATTTAAAGTACTTTATCTAATATTACTCTGCTGTGCTTATATATTAACATTTTTCATGACCTGAACTCAACATTTAGTATAATGTGGACATGAAACATTGTTCTCATTGCAGTAGATTCTATTAAATGTGTAAAGATCATAGGATTCTTTAAAGAAAGCTGACAGAAAAGAGGGAGTGCATTTTCAGCCCTCACTTAAGTATATTCATATTCATTTATTCATCTTCAGTAACCACTTTATCCTGGACAGAGTTGCACTGGATCTGGAGCCTATCCCAGGAACACCGAGTGTGAAGCGGGAATACACTCTGGATGAGACGCCAGTCTATCCCAATCTACCAAGCACATACACATTCACACCTAGGGACAACTTACCATATTATTTTCATACCATTATGCAAAATTCATTGGAAAATTTTAGTAGTCAAGAGCAGTTACTCAGGATTTCATACAATTTAACCCTCTAAACTCCCAGGTGTCCCACCCCCCTGTTCCCAGGATAGACTCCTACCAAGATAAAGCAATTGCTGAAGATGGATGAAAAAATGAATGAATTTCCAGGACTTGTCAGCTAGACCTCACTTATTAGTTTCCCTGTTGTTACTGAATAATTTTTAGCAGTTACTGAATAATACACTTTAGAATAGATAACTGAATAATACACCAAGACATATTATTGGGTAAAAAGATTAGACCACTTAATCATAGCTCTTGCTTAACCATGCATAAACTATCATGTAAACCTGATACTGACTATGCTTAAATATTTTTAAATAATGTACATGCACAGTAAATGAGCAGCAAATTGATTGGGAGATCAGAAGGTAGTATGATGCATCTCACCTCTTTCATTCACACTAGAGCCTGGATTAGTCCTGCCTGGAAACACTGTATATTGTCCTTCTACAACACTATTTGAAACAGTAACCTAAGGATTATGGTGTCTAAAAATGAGCTTTCCTTTTCAGCACAATCTTAGTAATTAAACCATATCTTTCCTAAATCAAAGCCAACCATGGGTATATATCAACACATTCAAACAAAATCTTAATTCCATCCTATTGTATTTGTATACTGAACAAAATTATAAACGCAACACTTGTTTTTGCCCCCATTTTTCATGAGCTGAACTCAAAGATCTATGACTTTTTCTATGTACACAAAAGTCCTATTTCTCTCAAATATTGTTCACAAATCTGTCTAAATCTGTGTTAGTGAGCACTTCTCCTTTGCCGAGATAATCCATCCACCTCACAGGTGTGGTATATCAAGATGCTGATTAGACAGCATGATTATTGCACAGGTGTGCCTTAGGCTGGCCACAATAAAAGGCCACTCTAAAATGTGTAGTTTTATCACACAGCACAATGCCACAGATGTCGCAAGTTTTGAGGGAGCGTGCAATTGGCATGCTGACTGCAGGAATGTCCACCAGAGCTGTTGCCCGTGAATTGAATGTTCATTTCTCTACCATAAGCCGTCTCCAAAGGCATTTCAGAGAATTTGGCAGTACATCCAACCGGCCTCACAACCGCAGACCATGTGTAACCACACCAGCCCAGGACCTCCATATCCAGCATCTTCACCTCCAAGATTGTCTGAGACCAGCCACCCGGACAGCTGCTGCAACAATCGGTTTGCATAACCAAAGAATTTCTGCACAAACTGTCAGAAACCGTCTCAGGGAAGCTCATCTGCATGCTCGTCATCCTCATCGGGGTCTCAACCTGACTGCAGTTCGTCATCATAACCGACTTGAGTGGGCAAATGCTCACATTCAATGGTGTCTGGCACTTTGGAGAGGTGTTCTCTTCACGGATGAATCCCGGTTTTCACTGTACAGGGAAGATGGCAGACAGCGTGTATGGCGTCGTGTGGGTGAGCGGTTTGCTGATGTCAATGTTGTGGTTCAAGTGGCCCATGGTGGCGGTGGGGTTATGGTATGGGCAGGTGTATGTTATGGACAACGAACACAGGTGCATTTTATTGATGGCATTTTGAATGCACAGAGATACTGTGACGAGATCCTGAGGCCCATTGTTGTGCCATTCATCCACGACCATCACCTCATGTAGCAGCATGATAATGCATGGCCCCATGTTGCAAGGATCTGTACACAATTCCAGGAAGCTGAAAACATCCCAGTTCTTGCATGGCCAGCATACTCACCGGACATGTCACCCATTGAGCATGTTTGAGATGCTCTGGATCGGCGTATTCGACAGCGTGTTCCAGTTCCTGCCAATATCCAGCAACTTCGCACAGCCATTGAAGAGGAGTGGACCAACATTCCACAGGCCACAATCAACAACCCGATCAACTCTATGCGAAGGAGATGTGTTGCACTGCGTGAGGCAAATGGTGGTCACACCAGATACTGACTGGTTTTCGGACCCCCCCGGACCCCCCAATACAGTAAAACTGCACATTTTAGAGTGGCCTTTTATTGTGGCCAGCCTTTGGTAGACCTGTGCAATAATCATGCTGTCTAATCAGCATCTTGATATGCCACACCTGTGAGGTGAATGGATTATCTCGGCAAAGGAGAAGTGCTCACTAACACAGATTTAGACAGATTTGTGAACAATATTTGAGAGAAATGGGCCTTTTGTGTACATAGAAAAAGTCTTAGATCTTTGAGTTCAGCTCATGAAAAATGGGGGCAAAAATAAGTGTTGCGTTTATAATTTTGTTCAGTATATAAAGGCTTTGAATATTGTCACAGAGCAGCATTACAGAAAACTGGATGTAGATTTATATCACTAATGAGCAAGCAAAACAACAGGAGGAATAAACCTTTGAGAGGAACCAGACTCAGAGGAAACACATGCTCTTTTGGGTGACAAGATAGTTGGATTATAAATGGACATGAACTGCAAATCTTTAGGATATCCATGAGGGACCATCCACAGCAGCAGAAGCTGAAACAAAAGTGAATAAGCTCCAAGCAGAAACAGAGCAAAAGATCTGGAAGCTAAGAGGAGCCATAGCAGTAGAAGTGTGTCAGGATCTGGCACTGGCATCATGTACAGTTTGACAGAACGAGAAAACAGATCTGTATCATTATAGGCAAACCAACAGGAGTGAGGGATGCTGAATGCGTGGGCCAAGATCTCTCTATCAGCATGAGTAAGGGAGAGAGACAGAAGAGAAGAACAGGTGGCAAACAGATAAAGGAAGCCTAGAAGGCAAGCACAAGCTGATAACCTCCTTCTGCTCTGAGCTTTACATCTCACTTTCAACTACTGTAGGTGCAAATGTAGAAAGCACCAAAAAGGAAGGTAAAGCCAAGGTATACGTTTGTGAACCCTTTAGAATTTTCAATATTTCTGCATAAATATAACAACATCATCAGATTTCACACAAGTCCTAAAAGTAGACCATAAGAACCCAATTAAACAAATGAGACAAAAATATTATACTTGGTCATTTATTTATTGAAGAAAATGAGCCAATATTATTTATATATATTACACTGTGCTGTGCAAGTCTTAGACAATCTATTTTTATTTTTTTATGTCATGGATTTTCGGCGCTCAGCATGCTCAACAGCCCAAACGCGACAGCGTGCGCTTCCGGGTTGTCTCCACCCCTGTTATGTTATTGCTTATCAAATCAAATCAAATCAAATCAAATCAAACTTTATTTGTCACATACCTAACCATACATAGTATGACATGCAGCGAAATGCTTTTTACGACCGCAATAATATATAAAGAAAATAAAAATAAAATAAAATATAATAGATAAAAATAATAGAAAAAAAAGGGGGGAAAGGAGAATATAATATAATAGATAATAAAACTAAAATATACAAATAGAAAAATTTTACAATTTAGAATATAATACAAAAAAGCTCCTCCTCATTCTCTCTGTGTTGGCCTTCAGGGAACGGAAATGTTTCACTGCCCGTAACAGAGAGAACAGTCCATTGTTAGGATGGCTGAAGTCCTTCATTATCTTCCTGGCCTTGGTCCAGCACTGCAGGTCAGGGAGCTCAGTGTGGATGATACGCTCAGCTGTTCGCACCACCCTCTGGAGAGCTCATCTGTCCTGCATGGTGCTGTTCCCAAACCAGGCTGTAATGTTTCCCGTCAGGATGCTCTCAGTGGTGCAGGTATAAAAGTTCCTGAGCACCTTGGAGGGAAGTTTAAAGTCTTTCAAGTGCCTGAGGTGGAATAGACACTGACGGGCCTTCTTCACCAGGGTGGTGATGTGACAGGATCATATCAGGTCCTGTGTGATGTTGACACCCAGGTAACGGAAACTGTACACATGCTTCACTGGGGTCCCGTTGATCTCAAGTGGATGGTAGTTCCTCTCCTGCTTTGTGCTGAAGTCCACAACCAGCTCCTTTGTCTTGCTAATGTTCAGGAGGAGATTGTTCTCCTGGCACCAGTTCTCCAGGCTCGTAATCTTCTCTAAATAGGCCTTCTCGTTGTTATCAGAGATCAGGCCCAACACAACAGTGTCATCAGCGAACTTCATAATGGTGGAGGAGGTGGAAGTGGCCATACAGTCATAGGTGTAGGTCACAGGGAGTACAGCAGGGCACTCAATACACATCCCTAGGGGGCTCCAGAGCTGAGGGTGAGGGGGGGCGAGAGATGTTTGCCCACACTAACTGCTTGTGGTCTGTCTGTCAGGAAGTTGGAGATCCACTGGCACAGAGACGGTCTCAGACCCAGGTCCTCCAGCTTGGTGGTGAGTATGGAGAGAGTTATAGTGTTTAATGCTAAGCTGTAGTCAACAAACAGCAAACAGGAGACAGGACAATAGTCATTGAGGCAGATGGGCTGGGGTTTTTTCGGGACAGGAATGTTGACGGACTGCTTGAAGCACGTAGGGATTACTGACTGTTCCAGGGAGAGGTTGAATATTTCTGTGAACACTGGTGCTAGCTGGTCAGAACAGGCTCTAAGAACCCGATCTGTGATGCTGTCTGTTCCTGCTGCCTTCCTGATGTTCAGTCTCCTGAAAGCCATCCTCATATCGTGCTCAGAGATTATGAAAGTATTTTCCTCTATGTCATTCTTCATCAGCATGAATTCATTCATACTGGTTGCATCATTAGTGCTGTTTGCTGCAGCCTCGAAGTGAGCATACAAATTGTTTAACTCGTCTGCCATAGAAACATCTGCATTCATCATTCTAGAGGGTTGTGTTTTATGGTGCGTTAATGCTACAGGTTTCTAGACCCACCTGGTTGGAACTGTGTCTCTAGTTTCCTCCTGTAACGCCACTTTGCCTCCTTCACTGCTCTGTGCACATTGTAGGAAGGACACAGCCTTATATTCGTCCATGTTCCTGGCAGCGAGCCCTGTGTTATAGGCTGTGGTGTGAGATCTTAGAGTGTCACGGATGTTTTTATTCACCCACGGCTTCTGGTTGGGAAATGTTCTGACTGTTTTTTTCTGGACTGTATCATCCGTCAGTTTCCCGATAAATCCCACAACCACTTCTGTAAACACGTTGATGCTGTCAGAGCTACGCCGGAACATGTCCTAGTCTGCATCATCTAGCGCGTCCTGCAGAGCTATTGGTCCATCCAGCGTGTGACCTCTTGCTGAACTGGAGCTGCCTGTTTATGCCTTTGTTTGTGTTTAGGTATGAGGAAGATGGCGGCGTGGTCAGATTTTCCAAACGGTGGATGAGCCTGTGCCTTGTAGCTGTCTTTAAATGGGGTGTAGCAATAGTCCAGTGTTCTCTCACACCTGCTGGGGCAGGTGATGTGCTGGTGGAGGTTTGACATTGCGCGTTTGAGGTTGGCTCTGTTAAAGTCCCCTGCTACAATGAGCCCAGCGTCCCGGTGATTTGTCTTATGAACGGTGAGAGCATCATGAAGTTCACATAAAGCAGTGTCCGTGTCTGCCTGAGGTGGAATATAAACAGCACTGACTATGACTGAGGTAAATTCCCATGGAATGTAGAAAGGGTGACATTTGATGGTCAAGATCTCCAGGTTGGGTGTACTGGAGCGTGTTAGAGTAACGATGCTTGCACTCTCGCACCAGCTGCTGTTCACCATCAGACACACTCCACCTCCCCTCCCCAACTTCCCCGACTCTGTTGTTCTGTCCATGCAGTGAATCGAGAAGAACTCGGCCGGCTGGATGGCGTGGTCTGGAACCGCTGGGTTTAGCCACGTCTCAGTGAAGCAGAGGAGGTTGCAGTCCCGAATGTCCCCCTGGAACTTTATCCTGGCCCTGAAGTCATCCAGCTCGTTCTCCAGAGACTGGATGTTGGCTAGCAGGATGCTAGGCAGGGGAGCACAGTGTGCGCAAGCCCTCAGCCTCTTCCTGACTTTCCCATGGGGCTGCCAGTACGGGTCCCGTCCTTTGTTCCTTCTCAGGATCTCACTCAGCCAGGATGGATTTGGTACTAAAAGCGATGACTGGTGAGTTTTTTGTACACCAATAGAAATAAGAGTACTTCTGCCATAGCTAATAGTAGCTATGGTGAAAAGAAAAAGAGGTATAAAGTAAAAAGGTGCGAAAATTAAATAAAAGTATATAAAAAAGTGACTCAGCTAATGTCTCAGCTGTTCTCGTTTTCCCCTGTTGATTACTTTGTGTATTTAAACCCCTTGTGTTTCCTTGTTCAACACGAAGTATTGTGTGTTTCTGCAAGACCGGTACTAAGCCGTTCTTCCTTGTTTCTAGTTCTATGGTTTTTTGATACTGTTTACATCCACGTGTTTTCTGATTCTTGGTTTTGTCTAGTATACCCTTTTTGCCGATCGCCTGACCTTTGCCTGTTTATGACCACATATATTGCCTTCCGATTTGCATTGGTCTGCATCTCTTAAATGAAAGTTTTAACTGCATTTGCATCCGTCACAGCCTCTCAGTTGTGACAAACTTTGTTATAGATTTTTATTTTATGACTTCTACATTGTCAAGTCAGTACAAAAACATGATGATTCATAACATTCCCAGTTGACTGGAACTTCTTAATTATTGCCCTGATGGTGGAAATGGGCATTTTCAATGCTTTTGCTATTTTCTTATAGCCACTTCCCATTTTGTGAAGCTCAACAACCTTTTTCCACACATGACAGCTATATTCCTTGGTCTTACCCATTGTTATGAATGACTAAGGGAATTTGCCCTATATGTTACCTTATGTTTATACCCCTGTGAAACAGGAAGTCATGGTTGAACAATGTCCTGTTCCTAGTCACCCAGGTGTACTAAAAAATGTAAAATATCAATGGGAATGTACTTAAAATATTTCTCATATGAATTCATAGGGTGCCAATAATTGTGGCACACATATATTTAACAAAGATATATATTTTTTGGATAAACCTGTGTTGTGTTTCCAATTGTTTGATATCCATGAGAGCTGGTATTTTTGTGAATTTTTTGAACAAAATATCAAAAGGTTAAACAATAAAGACAATTTTTCACAGCCTTATTTGCTCATATTTACCAAGGGTAATATATAGGCAGAACACCGATACATTTTTAATAGAATTTTTTTTTTCAGTTAAACTGCAGTTGACAGTAATGTAGTAGTTAATCAAGGATGGTGTTATGATACACAAATCATGAGTTACAGTAATATTATTTTTAACGACATTGTTACACATCAGTAAATCTTTTAAAATATATTGCCTTCAACAATGTACAAAGATATGTATAACCATTTGAGCGCATTCCACTGATAGCACAACTTACAAGCATTCATATTCTCCTGAAAATGGAATCATACAAAACTCAGATTGTGTTGGCTAGTTTTGATGGATATGCTGTATGTCTTCCTTTGTACTTGGCCTACACAGTGTGTTCACAGTGTGTTCACTCAAAAGCTGGACAGGATGGCAAACATGCCGTTTTATACTTTCCCCTCCCGCACATTTCCTGATATGTGCTAGACCTCACACTTTGCAAATCTATATCTCCCACACATTCCATCATCCTCCAGCACTCAGTCAACTTCAGAAAATGTTCAGATTATAACTAATTCTGAAATAACCAAAGAGCCTTTATCCAGCCAGAATACAAACTTGAAATGAATGTTCAGTCCCAGAGTATATTGTATTGCGATATATCTTGTTGAAGTTAATAATAGAGATGTTGTTGTGTTAAATATTGTTTAATTTGCTACCTTAACTTTAGAAATATGCTTTCTGCATTTTAAACTGTCAAACTTACCAGCTATAACCTCAAGGTGCTAACACTGTATTACAAAACTACAATAATACAAAAACATAAGCAGATTTATATACTGTACAGTATATATATATATATATATATATATATATATATATATATATATATATATATATATATATATATATATATACACAGCTTTAGGCTTGGAAGTTTACCAATTTCTACAGCCAATCAACAGTTTACCAGTGTCCTAGTGGTCAAAGAACTTAGCTTTGCACCATGAACAAAAAGGTCTGTGGGTTAGATCCCAACTAGTAACATCCTAGTAAACACTATTAACTATTGTGCCCTTGAGCAAGACACCGAAACCCAAGTCACTTTGGGAGGATTTTTCCTGTAGTTGCTTTGGGGAAACGCATTTAACACTTCACTATAATCTTCAACTATCATAATACTATACATTATATCCATTTTGTTTTCCATTTCCACTTCACCTACAATTACCTTTGAAAATGCATAATAATCCATGTTACCCAATTCACATAAAAGGTTATAAATAAGGACAAGGGGTGGGGTAAGCATTCATAGCCTTTCTTATGATTTCATTCCACAAAATTGCTCATTAGAATTCCTATGAATTTTCTATGAGGTCAGTTTATCCATCTAGGCCAGCACACCACCCAGACAAGCCTAAAGGGATATTCTGTGACAAGTCTTAACATGACATGATAATCATGCATCTAGCATCCAAAATGACAAAGCATGAGTTGACCTTTGGATTCCACTTCCAAATTTTCAAAGAATTCTGTGTTGATCCCTGTGCTGTAGTGAACCATCACTACAGACCAAAAGTATAGATTAAGCAGTGGTTTGTTAAATTGTTGACAAACAATACAACAGAAGTGTACTGATATTGAGTCAAGCTGCGCTATACAAAATCGTCTGGCTCATACATTCACCAGATCTCTGATCAATCAAGAAAAGCATGTCATTGTTTTCTGTGTATTCTTCTGAATATTATTGGGCTCTTATTTATTGAACACATAAATCCCTACACACTGCTCACGTGCAGTTATTTCAGTGCAGCTCAATACTTCCTGTGTGTACCCTTCTAACAGCCTCATACTACAACAACATACACACGTTACAATAGTTCCTATTAACAATAGTTCCTATCGTCACAGTCTTCAGACAATAAGAATATAATATAAAGAAATCAGTAGAAAGATAAAATGACATAGTAGCAACAGGCCTGCTGAGACTCAATGAAAGTATGTCTGTAGTGTTCAGTGGCTTGCAATATTCACCCCCATTATTCACCCCCTTTGAACTTTTCTACATTTTGTAGTTTTTCAACCTGGAATGGAAATTGACTTATATAATTATATGACATGAATATACACAAAATATCTCACAATACTGAAGTGGGGGACAAAAGTAATGTAGTTTCCAAATATATTTGCAAAAAAAATTAAGTTGTGATTGCAGCAGTATTCATCGCCATTGCTGTGAAACCTTAGTTCTGGTGCAACCAGTTGCAATCAGAAGTCATATAATTAGATTAATGGAATCCACCAAGTGTGCCAACTGGGACTAAGTTCTGGAAAAGTACCAGTCAGGGTTTGGTTACAAAAAAAATCCCAGAATTCCTGTGGATCACCAATACATCCGTGGCCAAAAGTTTTGAGAATGACACAAATATTAATTTTCACAAAGTCTACTGCTTCAGTGTTTTTAGATCTTTTTATCAGATGTTACTAACTGTTACTGAAGTATAATAACAAGCATTTCATAAGTGTCAATGGCTTTTATTGACAATTACATGAAGTTTATGCAAAGAGTCAATATTTGCAGTGTTGACCCTTCTTTTTCAAGACCTCTGCAATTCGCCCTGGCATGCTGTCAATCAACTTCTGGGCCACATCCTGACTGATGGCAGCCCATTCTAGCATAATCAATGCTTGGAGTTTGTCAGAGTTTGTGGGTTTTTATTTGTCCACCCGCCTCTTGAGGATTGACCACACATTCTCAATGGGATTAAGGTCTGGGGAGTTTCCTGGCCATGGACCCAAAATGTCGTTGTTTTGTTCCCCGAGCCACTTCGTTATCACTTTTGCCTTGTGGCAAGGTGCCCCATCATGCTGGAAAAGGCATTGTTCGTCACCAAACTGTTATTGGATGGTTGGGAGAAGTTGCTCTCTGAGGACGTTTTTGTACCATTCTTTATTCATGGCTGTGTTCTTAGGCAAAATTGTGAGTGAGCCCACGCCCTTGGCTGAGAAGCAACCCCACACATGAGTGGTCTCAGGATGCTTTACTGTTGCCATGACACAGGACTGATGGTAGCGCTCACCTTTTCTTCTCCGGACAAGCTTTTTTCCAGATGCCCCAAACAATCGGAAAGGGGGTTCATCAGAGAAAATGACATTACCCCAGTCCTCAGCAGTCCAATCCCTGTACTTTTTGCAGAATAGCAGTCTGTCCCTGATGTTTTTCCTGGAGAGAAGTGGCTTCTTTGCTGCCCTTCTTGACACCAGGCCATCCTCCAAAAGTCTTCGCCTTACTGTGCGTGCAGACGCACTCACACCTGCCTGCTGCCATTCCTGAGCAAGCTCTGCACTGGTGGTGCCCCGATCCCACAGCTGAATCAACTTTAGGAGATGGTCCTGGCGCTTGCTGGACTTTCTTGGGCGCCCTGAAGCCTTCTTCTTAACAGTTGAAACTCTCTCCTTGAAGGTTTTGATGATCTGATAAATGGTTGATTTAGGTGCAATCTTACTAGCAGCAATATCCTTGCCTGTGAATCCCTTTTTGTGCAAAGCAATGATGGCTGCAAGTGTTTCCTTGCAGGTAACCATAGTTAACAGAGGAAGAACAATAATTTCAAGCACCACTCTCCTTTTAAAGCTTCCAGTCTGTTATTCTAACTCAATCAGCATGACAGAGTGATCTCCAGACTTGCCCTCGTTAACACTCTGACCTGTGTTAACAAGAGAATCACTGACATGATGTCAGCTGGTCCTTTTGTGGAAGGGCTGAAATGCAGTGGACACGTTTTTTTGGGATTAAGTTCATTTTCATGGCAAAGAGGGACTTTGAAAATAATTGCAATTCATCTGATCACTCTTCATAACATTCTGGAGTATATGCAAATTACCATCATAAAAACTGAAGCAGTAGACTTTGAGAAAATTAATATTTGTGTCATTCTCAAAACTTTTGGCCACGGCTGTAAATCCATTGTTTAAAAAAATGGAAAAGACTGTCACAAATATGACTCTGCCTAGAGGAGGCTGTCCACCAAAGGTCAGTGACTAGGTAAGGAGAGCAGTAGTCAGAGAAGCAACCAAAAGGCCAAGGGGCTGAAGGAGCAGGAGAGATCCACAGCCTGGACACTCCACACCCCAACATTGCTCATCACTCTGATAACACCATCCCCACAGTAAAGCATGATGGTGGTAGCATCATGTTCTGAGGATGTTTTTCATCAGCAGAGACTGGGAAACTGCTCAGGATTGAGAGCGGTTCTAGAAAAAAAAACATGTTCTGCCTGCAAGAGACTTAACACTGGGGCAGACATTCAACTTTCAGCAGGACAATAATCCTAAGACTACTGCCAAAACTACACTGGAGCTGGAGTGGTTCAACACCAAGAAACTGAATGTACTCAGTGGCCCAGTCAAAGCAGAGATCTCAGTCCAACTGAGAATCAGGTGAATATTTATGCATACTTTGTCTATTTTGTGTATTTTATCTTCATAAAATATAACATATTAGTCTTTAGCCACAGTTCCTTTTGCCCCTAAAATGTATTTGTGTTGAGCATGTAGCTAAGCAACATGAACAAAGAACTAGCTGAGAATAAAGCAGATGACAGTAAAGCTCCTGCTGAATTATCATGGAAACCCATCATGCTGGAGCTGATAAAAGCCCCCTCCTGTGCTAAAAAGGACCCAGGAACCTCATTGTACATATGAATTTATTAAGGATTTAAAATCATGTTTCCTCTCACACCAAGTGTACCTGTACTTGAAAAATACAGTGGTGCTTGAAAGTTTGTGAACTCTTTAGAATTGTCTATATTTCTACATAAATATATATTTTATACATATTTATGTAGAAATATAGAAAATTTTAAAGAGTTCACAAACTTCTGAAAAGAAGTCCTAAAAGAGACCCCAATTAAACAAATGAGACAAAAAATATTATACTTGGTTATTTATTTATTGAGGAAAATTATTCAATATTGCATATACTGTATATGAGTGGCAAAGGTATATGAATGTATATGCAGCAATAACTGCAACTACAGTACTGTGCAAAAGTCTTAGGCACCCTATTTTTTTTAGTACAAACATTGTTATAGATATTTTATTTTATGAATTCTACATCATCAAGTCAGTACAAAGAATTTATATTCCCAAACATTAGTTTTCCATCACAAAATTAAATGTTACACAAAACTGTTTGTATGTCATTAAAGAAAGCAGCATATTATTAAGAGACCACTTTTCAGACAAAAAACACAATGAAGGCTGCTGTGTTTTGCTGCAAAAATAAGAAGCAAGTGTGAAAGTCAAAGTCTCCAGAAGAACTGTGTCTGGTTCTGCAAGATGCTCAATAAAATTTACCAGCTAATTTCATTAAAAAACTGCACAAATTGTACAGGAGACTACTATTTTTATTTTTTATTTTTTTGTCCCACCAAATATTGACTTTGTTTCATTTACTACTGTTTACTGCTCTTTATGGATTTTTATTTATTTTTTCAATATACACAGCATTTCTTGCATGTGCTTTCAGAGTACTCTAAATGTTTCCGGTAACTGTTGGTCAGTCCTCAGTCCAGAACAGCTTAAACTCTGGGATGTTGGTGGGTTTCCTAACATGAACTGCTTGCTTCAGGTCCTTCCACAACATTTCTATTAGATTATAGTCAGGACTTTGATTTGGCCATTCTAAAACACTTAACTTTATACTTATTTGACCATTTTTGATAGAATGACTTGTTTGCTTAGGGTCGTTGTCTTGCTGCATGACCCACTTTCTCTTGAGATTCAGTTCATAGACAGATAACCTGACATTTTTATTTAGAATTTGCTGATATAATTCAGAATTCATTGTTCCATGAATGATGGCAAGCCGTCCTGGCCCAGAGGCAGCAAAACAGGTCCAAATGATGATACTACCACCACCATGTTTCACGGATGGGATAAGGCTCTTATGCTGCAATGCAATGTTTTCCTTTCTCAAAACATAATGCTTCTCATTTAAACCAAAATGTTCTATTTTGGCCTCATCTATCCCACAAAACATTTTTCCAATAGCCTTCTGGCTTGTCTACGTGATCTTTGAACTGCAGACAGGCAGCAATGTTCTTTTTAGTGAGCAGTGGTTTTCTCCTTGCAATCCTGCCATGCACACCATTGATGTTCAATGTTCTCCTGATATTGGACTCGTGAACATTACCATTAGCCAATGTGAGAGAGGTCTTCAGGTGCTTACAAGTTACCCTGGGTTCCTTTGTGACCTTGCAGACTATTATGTCTTGATCTTTACTGGTCGACCACTCTTGCAGAGGGTAACAATGGTGTTGAATTGCTTCCATTTGTACACAATCTGCCTGACTGTGGGTTGGTGGAGTCCAAACTCTTTTTCTAGCCAATTGGATCATTTTCCTCAATGAATACAGTCAGGTGAAAAAATAAGGACACCCTATGGAAATTGTTGGCTTTTTTGACATATTTGGACAGGCAAACATTTGATCCTCTTTGAAACAGTGCCTATTAATAAACTTGATACACTATCAAATGACACAAAATTTACATTTTGTAGTAATTTTCACAATTTAAATTAACAAGAAAAAGTGAGTACACTCCTACGTATATCACACCTTCAAATCCATAAAATTAGAATCAGGTGTTCAGGATTGGTTGCCAGTTATTAGAACCTGCTTAGGGAGTGCAGGTGGAACCTGTCTTATTTAAACATCTCACATCTAGTGTCTAGTGTTCCGTATTGAGGTGTGTGGTGTCATCATGCCAAGATCTAAAGAGTTGTGGATGCCTATGAGTCTGGCAAGGGGTTTAAAAAGATCTCCAAATCATTTGAAATACATGATTCCACTGTGAGGAAAATCATTTATAAGTGGCGCAGCTGTCCCAGCAAATTCAGCCCAAGAGCAGACCATCTGACGCAATAAGAAGTCTCCAAGAACCCCAAAATTTCATCACAGGATTTGCTAGTAAGTCTTGTAACTGTTGGTGTCAAACTGCATGCTTCTACCATCAGAAAGAGATTACACAAAATTGACCTGCATGGGAGGCATGCCAGGAAAAAGCATTTGCTGTCTAAAAAGAACATTAAAAGCAAAACTTCAGTTTGCCAATGAGCATATAGGCAAAGACCAGGCCTTTTGGAATAATGTGCTCTGGACAGACGAATCAAAGATAGAGATGTTTGGCCACAGTAACAGCAGATATGTTTGGCGCAGACCAAAGACTGCTTTTCAGGAGAACAACTCATACCAACTGTTAAGCATGGTGGTGGAAATGTTATGGTTTGGGGTTGCTTTGCTGCCTCAGGGACTGGACAGCTTGCATTCATTGATTCAACTATGAATTCTGCATCATATCATATCAGTGCTTGAAGATTAATTGTGAAGCCATCTGTCCAAAAGTTGAAGGTGAACCGAAAGTGGACCTTTCAACAGGATAATGATCCTAAGCACACTAGCAAATCCACCAAGGAATGACTCAAAAAGAAGAAATGGAGGGTTATGGAATGGCCTAGTCAAAGTCTGGATTTGAATGCAGATATATAGAAAATTCTAAAGGGTTGACAAACTTTCACGCACCACTGTACAAAAAAACAGCTCTGGTATAGTATGAAATAATTAAAGCTGATATCAGTACTTCTCAGTGTAGTGGGTGTGTAATTTGCAATCCAAGAACTGAAGCTTAACTGGACCATACAATCCAGTTAAGGTCCCTAGAACTACATGTTTCCCCCATCCAGGTCTTGTTCATGCACAATGTTCCAGTTAAATACTCTTAACTGACACAACAGATTTATTTTGCCTCATGTAAGTCACCAAAGATAAGACAGATCAAGGTATGGTATAATGATATGAGCTTGCAGTAAAATTATATCTTCAAAATTTGACAATACTGCTTCATGTTAAGAGTACATTGTTTGACTAGGTGTGACAGCATATCAGCGGAGCTCAGACAAAACTTGGCTCAGTGATCTAACAGATGTGACATAAAGAACATTTAGTCTTTTTTACAAGTGCAATGTTCTACCCATACCCTATTTCCCATTCCCATTCTCTAACCCATATCATCCATCTCAAATGAAGAACAACAAAGAGAATGCTTTTATTTTCCACGTAAATTCACCCGGCAGACTCAAGGGAGAGAGAGACTTTTTTTTAAGTGAAAGTATCATAAGTTTGTTACCCTGCCCAGCTCACTGAACAGGAACATAAGAACATGAGATATCATTGAATAGATGATGCCCTACAGAAATACTGGGGTCAAGAACAACCTCAAAGTCCCTGATACCCCACTTTTTCAGCCCCTTGGGACTACTTCTTCCTTCTAGCGCTTAGAACGGTCCTCAGAGCCATTTTCGCACCTCTGGAGAAGTGGGATCGCCTCTGTGTGGGGGGAGGTGGGCAGCCACACTAGCTTTCTGTTCCTCCCTATCAGTGCTAGTCCCAGGCCAAGGATTACTCGAAGCCCCGGGGAGCTCGAAGCGGTGAGGGAGGAATTCATTGCATGCCTCTGACTGTTATTTTACTTTCTCAAACCTGTCCAGGACAGGATTTACTGCATTGCCGAACAAGCCAGCAGGGGAAACAGGGGCATTCAATAAAAACACTTTGTCTCTTAATTTTATTCCCAACAAATTAAGCCACAGATGCCTCGCCGCAACCACCAAAACAGCCATAGAATGGCCAATGGCACCACTATCGTAGCTCTTTCAGTAGGTCAGCCTGATAAGCTTGAAGCACAGCCATAGTATGCAAAGTACCACCAGCCCGACCTGCTGCCGCATAAGCCTTGTCCACTAACTGGGAGGACACCCTGCACAGCTTCATAGGCAAGGCTGGCCCCTCCAAGTTTGTTACCATGCTGGGAGAGAGATAGCTCGCAATCATCTCTTCAACCTGCAGCATGCGTTTTTAACCATACGTTTTTCTCCCCACGATGGTAGCATATTTTGCAGTCGCGGGATTAAAAACTCAACTGGAGTATGGTTTTTCCCCATGAGCTCGGGAAAAAAGGGGGAGCCTTTTGCGGGGGAAGGATTTCTTACCACTGGTGAGGAAGCACTCGTCCAGTCTACCACAAGGCGCCTCCTCCTAAGATGGCCATTCTATTTTTAACTTCTCGACAGACCTAGTCACAACCTCTAGCAGCTCTTTATAGGATTCACAGGTTGTGCTTCCTCCTCCATCTCCTCAGACATGGAGGCGGGGAGCTGATTTACCAGTCCAGGGGAGAAATCGCACAGCGAGCTCCTGCTGGGACTGTAAACTTGGAACCGGAGGAAAGAGCGAGCAAAAGGGACTCGTCCGTCTCTTGCTCTTTCTTCCAGATCCATCTGGGACCCCCATGATTTGAGCCAGCAGGCTGCCTCGACAGCGGCCAGTCCTGAACCACGAGAAGCCAGATGCCTGGCTCCCTTCACTCGAGAAGAGAGCCAGCCGAGCCCGGAGTTTTTTTTAGGGAGAATTTCTCACAGTGAATGCAGACAGCCCCCTCAAGGACTTGCCTAGCATGCTCTGCCCCCAAACATTTAACACAGAAAGTGTGCCCGTCATCCTCCATGAGACAACGGGAGCATGGCAGGACACAACCTTTGAAACCTCTTTTGAGCAAAGTTCCTACTTTTTTCAGTAGGTCAGCCTGATAAGCTTAGTTCCTGCTTTTTTTGGACAAACAATAGGACAGACAATAGGAAAATCACACATAGTACACAGACATGTGCTTCCTGAAAACAAGTGACACGTTTCTACTTCGTCACCCGACTGAGGCAGGCCAATCAGATTGGCGTGATTTCACGAGTATTCAGACACCGTTTCCGCCAAGGGGCGTTCCCAAAGTGTCAAGCGTGGCGCAACGTAGAGTTTCCTTGGAAAGGGAACGGATTGTTTCTTAGTTGTTTTCTTTATTATTGTAGTTTTGTAGATTTCTGTGTGGACAATTCAATGGGTGAATAATACAGTGCCTTCCAGTAAACAATTTTACCACCCTCATCTCCATACCAAAAACAATGAACACAAATCTCTCAGAAAAATCTTCCCTAGAGCTCTCAGAAAAACTTTATTAATGATGCCATAAAAATGATAGATCCCAGCTTTATAAAAATGTCATGTTCCCATACGAACTAGCCCCTGTCCTGTTATGGGTAGAACCACAGTTTTGAGTCATTTCCTGTTTGCAGAGGACACCACAATTTTCTGGAAACCTCCCAAACTTCAGGAAACTTCATGTTTCAAGAAAACCGATATACCTGTTTGCCATGAGTATCACCATTAACTTGTGAAATGAGAAAAACAAACAGAAATATAGTCGCAATTTATTTACATTTTGTAACACCTTGGTTATTCTATATAGAAGCAAGGTGCACTTTCTTTGTTCTCTCTGATATAAGTTGATAAAAACAGTGAATGAAGCAGTCCCCCTGAGAGGAAATAAAACAGCACCTCTGCCCACACTGATGGAAAATCAGCAGTATGTCTCCGGATGCCACCTCCACAGCATGTGATGCCAACAATGCCTGCTTTCTCACACACACTGATTCAAGGCTGCATTCCAGCAGCTGAAAAATTTCACCAATTTCCAAGCACCTGCTACCTTGGAGACTGTGTAACCAGGGAAACACACAGTGCATGGCACTGAAATACGCCACCCTCAGACATGGGTACACCTTCTGAGACGGAGTCTTCCGTTCTAGGTTTTATGGGAATTAATCATTTGGAATCTTTAATGGAAGTCCATTTGACCATCCGACCTACTACAAGCAGCTCTTTGTGTGCTAAATTAAAAAGTTCAGACTTAACCAGTCTTAATGCACCAAGGCTAAAAAGTGTTACTGCAATTTCAAATGTGTGATGCTGATTCCTAGAGCCATCTTTTCACTTGAAATTGAGTACTTCCTTGAGTAACCTTGATGCAGTGAATCTGAGTTGATGTGACTATGTTTACTTTACATTCTTTTTAGGGCCTGGCTTCACTTAGTACACATGTTGAGTTGATTCTTTGTTAGAAGTTTTGATGATATAAATCTGTAGCCAGTTCAGTAGAGAATGTGCAATGCGCTGCAATGCTAAAAAGCAATAATCTGCATTGGGATTTTGTTTATAACCATGTCTATGTCTGATAGAAGCAACAGCAACATATACTGTAAATATGTATTGGCCTGGGGATACTGTTCATATGGTCAGACTGCTCCAAAAGTGGAAAAAAAGAGAAAATTGCATTTAAAGAATTAGTTTAAATACTGAAATACATCCTGCCTACCTCTATATTTACAACCCAATTTAATATATAATGTAATATACAACCTAATAAATACAATATATAATTTAATTTATAACCTACTCTATATATGGCCAAAAGTATGTGGACACCTGAGTATTGAACATCCCATTCCATATCCATGGGCATTAATATTGAGTTAGTCCCCCCTGTGTTGCTATAACAGCCTCCACTCTTCTGGGAAGGCTTTCCGCTAGATTTTGGACGATGGCTGTGGGAATTTGCTTATTCAGCATCATTCCGATTCATTCTAAAGGTGTTCAGTGGGGTTGAGGTCAGGGCTCTGTGCAGGCCCCTTGAGTTCTTCCACACCAAACTTAGCAAACCATGTCTTTATGGATCTCGCTTTGTGCACAGGGGAATTGTCATGCTGGGACAGGTTTGGGCCTCTTGGTTCTAAGTTCTTAATGTTACAGCATACAAAGAGACTGTAGACAACTTTATGCATCAAACAGTTGGGGGAAGACCCACATATGGGTGTTATGGTCAGGTGCCCACATACTTTTTTTTTCCTACAGTGTAGTCTACAATGGGAAATGAGGTATGAGCATTTCGATTATCATCATCCCCATCAGTCTTTAGCTCATCAACTGAGGTAAAAGTTTCTCACAACATTTAAACATGAGCCTCATTGCCATCTCTTAAACAGCTGATCTCTGATCGTGCTAGCAGGTATGGGGAAATAATGATTGATTAATTTGGTAACTTTTCTTATGTTGTCAACATTTTTTGTTATTAATGTCTTTTTATTAGGTAATTTGAAAACTTGCTGTCTGCTGTCATCTGCACATAGTGTGTAAAACAAAATGCTCTTCTCTGTTTTCATAATGTGACAGTGGAGAGGCATCGCAGACATTTTGACAGACATACCTGCCATGGCTTATGTCCATTTCGCTATCCAACAACTTGTTCAAAGAGTGACATTTATTGCTTGAGGAAATCACACTTAGCTAGCAAGGTTTTAGATCTTTAGTAAATGTAGTCAGTCTGCCTAATATGTTTGTTAAACTGGCTCCTTACCCAACATTTGCAGAAAGATTGAAAAGTAAATAAAGACATTTTCATATCATTTTGGTGAAGTAGAGATTTCATAGTTTATTATTTATTATTATTTATTATAGTAAAATTGTTGTCGTTTCTGGCTGTCTTCCCAATCATTGTTTTGGTGTAAAACTAATAAAATGTTTAGTGAATACAAGTGCTGACTAAGGTTTCAATAATAGCTGGTGAGGAATGAATGCTTAGCTTTCTAAAAGAAAAGTTCATAAAGATGTACAGGAAACTAAAAACATCTAATTGATCTCTTAAATGCTGTTCATTGATGTGCACACTGCATTTTGTAAGTGCTGATTGCATGTCAGAGTGTGCTGCATCTTGAGAAAAATCAACACATTAAATCACAAGAGATTAATCACTCTCCACCCAGCCATCACTTAACATTCCTTCTTAGCGTTCCTGTATTTTAAACTTCCCTCAACTACCACAGTAAAAACCCAATCATTAAACAAAGACAGCCAAGTGCCTGGCTGCTCACTTCCACATTCTACAGTCTGTATTTAATTCCACACATTTTTCCCCCTAACATTTTTATACAAGGTGTCTGACAGGTGATTATCAGGGTGCCAAACAAGCCATCAAAGGGAGTTCAGTTGTTAATACTACTCTCATTCCTGATACATTTCACACATTTGTGGGGTTGTACTATTCATCATATCAGTCACAGTGGTGTGATGAAGACATTGTTTTCAGGGTAAGCATGGATTATTCAACCAATTACCTCAAAAAAATGGTCTGATGACCCAAGCTATTAGCCTTTGGTAAAGTGGGGTGACGGGAGCCAGGATCTCTGAATACTAAGAAGAAGAAGTGAAGTGTTCTTAATCTAATGACAGAGGGGGAAATGGAGCTCATTTGCACAGGGAAAAGGCATTTGCTATTGCTTTATCAGTTTGTTATTCTCTGTTTAAACATATCGCTTTGGAATGTACAGACAGTCTGGGAGTTTCTAGGTTAATCTCATCATGCTTAGCGTTAAAATAATGTCGGAAGTTCTAGAATACTGGGGAAGTATAGACATGTAGGCGGACTGCTAGAAACATCAGAGAAGAATCAGACGCAACCCACTTCCTCTGTTGCGCCATTTCGCCGCTTCCTGGCTCTGCAGGCTTACAGAAGTGACTTTAAAGACAGGACATGTTTCACCTTGGAAAGGATTCTCACAGTCTCCAGCCATCACTCACTGACAGAACAGACCACATCAAACAAAGGGAAAAGGAGGAGAGATGGTGCTGGATGCAAAGCCTGGGAGAGGAAAGCACTATGTGAGAGTGGAGAGCAAAATTAATGGGCGGTGTGGATCTGAAATGGATGAGGTGTTAGAAGAGAGAAGGGTTAGGCAAGATGCTGGGGCAAACAAGCTCAAGAGCAGCTGGCTCCATTTGCAAATTTTTCAAACGTTTTCTATACGACAAACTTTTTCTGGTGCTTTCCTCTCTCTCTCTCTCTCTCTCTCTCTCTCTCATTGTCACTTTTCCCCTCCCTGTGTCTCTTGTACTTTCTTTTCCCCCAAGCTTATTCAGAATCTGCATGTACTGTATAAAGGAAGCTAATGCCTGCCTGTCTGTGTCAGTCACCGCCATAATTAGTCCACCCTGACAGCACTTATCTTAGGCTGAATAGGGGTGACGCAGATGCTATGTGGAACAGCAAGAGGTGTGGGGGTGGGGTGGACAACATCGAGCAAGCTCCATCTGAAGCATCACTGAATCATGATGCCCTTGGCTTGGGCACTGCCCAGTGACTCAGTCCCAGCAGGGAGAGAGAAAATCCGGCCATGCATACAGACCTCTGTTACTGCTTAACAAGCTCAAGCTGTTGGGGGTTGGCAGCCCATGTCTAAAATTTCACTCACCTCATTAGGCAGAAATTAATCTTGGCCAGTGATGAAGTAGAGTCCTGGAAGTAGAACACTGCAGAACCTTTATCCCAGTAGGTGAGAGTTGAGGGAATACAGAAATCAGAAAACAGAAATCTAAGAGGAGCTCAGAGAGAGAATCAGAGGTGACCAAGGTGACTCAGGGTCATGTGGAGACTGTGTGTACCCCATTCTATTTTCATTTTCACACCATACACCAGTTCCATTCACTGCAGAAGATGGATGAGAGTGACTGATGTCATTGTGTATCCTATCTCATTTAATTTACAAATGTTTCCTCGCAGCATACAAAATGCATGGACCTTGAATGAGTTGCAAGACCTCCAAGTCCTTTATTTGGTCACTACATAGGTCACCAGAGACTAATCAAGCTGATCCTTGTTACACTTAATTAACCTCTTTTGTGCAGTTACTGACACTTAGCTAATGAGGTCAGCAAGTGCATTTGAGGCAATGAGCAGCCAAGTTACCAGGAGATCCATGTCACACCAGAAATAGTGCCTATTATTGTCTCTAGTTTGTTGTGTCATACAAGGACATGCAAAGAAGCCAAAATACCAGGAACAAATACAACCCAGTTCCCAGAGGTTCTGACTGTGTGGTTTTTGAAATATTCTACATTTGCAAATCTGCAAAATTCAAAAGACAACAGTTTTAGTGCCCACTACAGACATGTAAGTACTGCCATATTCCTTTCCTGTGCAGTTTAAATTTTGAACTAAAACAGCAACTTACTATATGTTGGTAATATTAAAAACATGGTTTGTTTTATGGTTCAAGCATCCTAACAGTCACAAAATACTGTACATCTTGTGTAGTGAATCCTTTAAACAGGAAGCAACATGTTCCAGCGTTTCTTTCCATTGCTTTTGGCTTCAGTGACACACTTTAAATATAGAGTGTTATAACCTAAGGGAGTGACTGCGTGATGTAAGCTCTTAAGACATAATTAAAATTTAGCCTAGTCAACAGAAATACCACCAGTACCAATTATTTGCAGACGTTTATGGAAGAACTAATACAGTATATTAAAAGAAATGTTCTCACATTTGCATTTGTAAATAGTAAGCAACCCAAACTCACCCAAACTTATTGTCAAACTCACACAGGAGAGTCATTGCATTTACTGGAATATCTTTGCCATTTTTTGTTGTATAACCAAATGGGAAAAATCAGCAGAATCATTCATCATTTTCTAAATCTGATTTTAGAAATCAGGGTTGGGGGTGTTATATGTTTTGGGTCCAGTGCGTTGATATAGTATGTTTATCAAGTCATATTGGCTAGATACCAGACATTATCATGGTAAGCATTTTGCATTCGATATATATATATATATATATATATATATATATATATATATATATATATATATATATATATATACAGGTGCATCTCAATAAATTAGAATGTCATGGAAAAGTTCATTTATTTCAGTAATTCAACTCAAATTGTGAAACTCATGTATTAAATAAATTCAGTGCTCACAGACTGAAGTAGTTTAAGTCTTTGGTTCTTTTAATTGTGATGATTTTGGATCACATTTAACAAAAACCCACCAATTCACTATCTCCACAAATTAGAATATGGTGACATGCCAATCAGCTAATCAACTCACAACACCTGCAAAGGTTTCCTGAGCCTTCAAAATGGTCTCTCAGTTTGGTTCACTAGGTAAGCCACAAACATTCATTGCCAAAGAAGCTGGCTGTTCACAGAGTGCTGTATCTAAGCATGTTAACAGAAAGTTGAGTGGAAGGAAAAAGTGTGGAAGAAAAAGATGCACAACCAACCGAGAGAACCGCAGCCTTATGAGGATTGTCAAGCAAAATCGATTCAAGAATTTGAGTGAACTTCACAAGGAATGGACTGAGGCTGGGGTCAAGGCATCAAGAGCCACCACACACAGACGTGTCAAGGAATTTGGCTACAGTTGTCGTATTCCTCTTGTTAAGCCACTTCTGAACCACAGACAATGTCAGAGGCGTCTTACCTGGGCTAAGGAGAAGAAGAACTGGACTGTTGCCCAGTGGTCCAAAGTCCTCTTTTCAGATGAGAGCAAGTTTTGTATTTCATTTGGAAACCAAGGTTCTAGAGGAAGGGTGGAGAAGCTCATAGCCCAAGTTGCTTGAAGTCCAGTGTTAAGTTTCCACAGTCTGTGATGATTTGGGGTGCAATGTCATCTGCTGGTGTTGGTCCATTGTGTTTTTTGAAAACCAAAGTCACTGCACCCGTTTACCAAGAAATTTTGGAGCACTTCATGCTTCCTTCTGCTGACCAGCTTTTTGAAGATGCTGATTTCATTTTCCAGCAGGATTTGGCACCTGCCCACACTGCCAAAAGCACCAAAAGTTGGTTAAATGACCATGATGTTGGTGTGCTTGACTGGCCAGCAAACTCACCACACCTGAACCCCATAGAGAATCTATGGGGTATTGTCAAGAGGAAAATGAGAAACAAGAGACCAAAAAATGCAGATGAGCTGAAGGCCACTGTCAAAGAAACCTGGGCTTCCATACCACCTCAGCAGTGCCACAAACTGATCACCTCCATGCCACGCCGAATTGAGGCAGTAATTAAAGCAAAAGGAGCCCCTACCAAGTATTGAGTACATGTACAGTAAATGAACATACTTTCCAGAAGGCCAACGATTCACTAAAAATGTTTTTTTTATTGGTCTTATGAAGTATTCTAATTTGTTGAGATAGTGAACTGGTGGGTTTTTGTTAAATGTGATCCAAAATCATCACAATTAAAAGAACCAAAGACTTAAACTACTTCAGTCTGTGTGCATTGAATTTATTTAATACACGAGTTTCACAATTTGAGTTGAATTACTGAAATAAATGAACTTTTCCACAACATTCTAATTTATTGAGATGCACCTGTATGTATATATATATATATATATATATATATATATATATATATATATATATATATATATATATATATATATATATAGGCAGTATCAAAAGGGTAATGTTTCAGGTAATCTTGTGCTGTTCTGTAATCACCTTCAGTATCCAGCAAATTTGCTAGCATCAGTCATTCAGTCATAAGTTACTTTTGAGATTTGAGTAATGATTCTTTATAACCTGAGTGACAGTCACTTGGCCTTTGTTCATTCTGTCTTGAGTCACTATCCCTTAGATATGTGTCATTGGGACCTCACTCAACACAAATTTAACAGACACAGGGCTCATTTCTGTGTCAGAATATTGAATGTGAAAACAATTCGACTGCATATATGAGTAACTTTGCATTACTATTTTGAACCCATTATGGTTGAGCCTTATAGCATGGGGTCTCATCATAGGCATAAAACAATTACATTTACACAAAAGAAAGACAGGCAACACTATTCATGATTGCTATTTTTATGTAAAGTATTTCAAGTACGTAATCATGCAGTGTCTTTTCCGAGCAAGCACTGTAAACCAAAAAGCTTCACTTATTAGCTATTAGCTAGCTCTTTCAAAACTTACAGTTCTGTCATTTGTCCCTATGTGTAATTTGTACTTTGATTAGGCAATGTTTGCTTGGTCTATTTACTTCTAGTTCCTCTTTCAAGGGGATTTTATTTTGTTTAATCAGTGATTCCTGTTTATCACACCTGCTACTGATGATGACATGTTATAGATGTATCAGTGAAGTAGCCTTATATAAGTTACATTTACATTTATGGAATTTGGCAGATGCCCTTATCCAGAGCGACTTACAGATGTGCTTTGAAGTCTCTATCAATAAATAAATCCTGATACTGGTTCACTAGATGATGTACTAAAAATACCATCAGTCTAGAAACTCTGTTGGGGAGGTAATATAGTACGAAAAGCACACATTCAACATTTAAAAAAGTAATAATTTAAGTACTCCAGGAAGAGGTAGGTCTTTAGACAATGACGGAAGACTGCCAAATACTCAGCTGTTCGGACATCTAGGGGAAGTTCAGAACAGAAAAGAGAAGTGTCTTGATGCATGCCTTCCATGTACCCTGAGAGATGGTGGGACCAATCGGGCAGTGCTAGAGAATCAGAGGGAGCAGTACGGAGTGTGATAAGTGCTTTGAGGTAAGTGGGAGCTGGTCCATTTTTGGCTTTGTAGGCAAGCATCAGTGTTTTAAATCTGATGCAGGCAGCTACAGGAAGCCAGTGAAGGGAGCATTGCAATGGGGTGGTGTGGAAGAACTTAGGAAGGTTCACAAAGTCTTTGTGACTTCACAAGTCACAAAGATGCATTCTAGATCAGTTGCAGAGGACAAATGGCGCTCAGAGGCAGACCTGCCAGGAGCAAGTTGCAGTAGTCCAATCTCAAAATGAGAAGGGAGTGAACAAGCACCTGAGTTGCCTGTGTGGATAGAAATGGATGAATCCTTCTGATACTGTAAAGGAGAAATCAACATGAGGGTGTCAGATTAGCAATGGATAGTTGATTGTTCATTGTTACCCCAAGGGAGATCACAAGATCCTGACATGGGGATGAATCACTTGCGATGAACAGCAGTTCAGTTTTGCTGGGATTAAGTTTCAGCTTATGAGCTGCCATACATGATGAGATATCTGCCAGACATGCTGAGATCTGAGCAGAAACAAGAGTACCTTGGGGAGGGAAGGAGAGGATTAGTTGACTGTCATCCACATAGCAGTGGTATGAAAACCCATGTGAGTATATGACCAAGAGATTAAGTATAGAGGGAGAACAGAAGAGGACCAAGTACTGAGCCTTGTGGGACACCATAGGAGAGTCTGCAACAGTCTGCTGTTGTTCTTTGTTCCATAAAATTAAAAAAAAATTAAAAATCTACTTTAAGCCATTTGCTAACAGAAAATAAGACAATGCGAATGCCAAAAATTGAGCCTTATTTTTTATTTGTTTTGATTGTTTTGTTTTTCTTGAAAGAGAGTGAGAGCAAGACCATGGCCCAGAGAAAGTAGTAGCAGTTATGAGAGTGCACAGGAAGGTTAGGAAGCAGTGGCTTCAGATGCAGATTCCAGAGTTTGATCTGGTGCAGCCATGTATAAGGGCCAAGTGAGCAGGGTTGGGTGTTTTAAGAGTGACAGCGTAATTTCCAGCTGCACTGTGGCCTTGTGAAGCAGCGTCTGAATCTGGCAGGGGCCACACATGCAGCACAGTGCAGAGGTGCAGAGGGCTTTGGACCTGTTCACAAGGTGACAAGCCAAACCACCCTAAGCATGCTGGCTCCCACTGGTGTCATGCCACCAGCCACTGACATTGTCAACATCATTACTGTCAGCTGCAATAAAGACTTGGTGCTTTTACAAATCACCCTGCTACCACCCACTGTATCCTCTTTCTCTCTCTTTCTGTCTTGTACCCTGCCATTTTTTGCACACATCCACCATGGGAATGAGGACTTCAATGTAATAAACTAAAGGTCATGGCCGATGTTGCTATGACATCCTTCGTTTGTAAACAAAACCCAGAGGTAAACAGTGCACTGTACCCATAAACATCCTGTCCTATGGTAGAGTACAAGCAAGAGAGAGATGTGGGGTGGCTGGCAGCTTGAGGTAACAGCTCATCATGTAGCTGCTCCACTGCCATGAACTACAGTGTAGCTTTTGTTGTCATCTTTAGTTCGCAGGTGTTCACATCTACTTTGGATAACCTCAAACATATAGCTTCCTTTTCCGAGAATCAAAAGTTATCCTTCAAGTACTATTGTACGAGTCTCATACGCTGTATGTGGGGCTTAATTTTCAAGGAAACAAAAGTAAGCATAGTATCATAATTTTGAACAATTTCCATATTTGGTTGCATACCTTTTCAGCCCCACAGGCAGATACACGGAAATTATTTTTGTGTATGTCATTGCATGACAGTGCAAAACTCAATGAATGAATGAATGAATGAAGGTACAAGACAATCTAAACTACACTTTATTACATAGCAACGTACACTATGTGTGTAGCATTGTAAAACGTAAAGAGATCTATAAAGACACAGTAAGTACAGAAGATTTTACTGTGCTGTAAAAATACAAATAATGATAGCAGTGTTGTGGGGGCTGTTTAATCTGGTTTGTTCAGTTCAGGTTAGTTGGTTTTTGGGAAATTGCTGTTGATGAGCCTGACTGCTAGGGTGAAGAAGCTCTTGTAGGGACTGGCAGTTGGTAATTTTTGCAAAATACTCTGGTAGATTCTTCCAGATGGCATGAGGTAAAGATACAGTGCCTTGCAAAAGTATTCAACCCCCTTAAGAGTCAGCAGATTTGTGTGACCCTCAAAATTAATCAATTTAAAGTGATATTGGTTTTATATTTTTTTTTTAAATTATATATATATATATATATATATATATATATATATATATATATATATATTTTTTTTTTTTTTTTTTTTTTCATTCTGTAACAAAAATTACTGAAACTGAAAAATTCTGTTTGCAAACGTATTCAACCCAATGTGCTGTTGAAGCACCAGGTTTACACAGATGAAAGTTATTACTCTAACGAGGACACAGTTGGCTTACAACTGGCCTCTAAGTGTGACTCATTAAAAAAGTTCACCTTTTCTGGATAATAGGCCCCCTTAATTCAATTACCATTCAGACTGTGACTCTGAAGAAAAGCTGTGAAAATGAATACCAAAGAGTATTCTAAGAAAATTAGATATAAAGTTTTAGACATGAACAAGATTAGAATGCTTTCTGATAAAGAAACTCCACTGTAGGGTTCTACATAGAACTTTTAGGGTTTTCTAAGTCAGAGGGTCTAGGTGATGTGCTATGCAATATCACAAGTAACTGTATAGCCATTGGTGTGAAATGGAGTTACCATCTTAATAATTAGGGCCAATCAAGAACAATCAATATTTTGTCTCTGAAAAAAACTTATAGATGCAATAGTAATACATTTCTAGTGATAATTTTCCTGCACCTCTATCTATCCACTTTTGAGGCTTTTGTTTGTTCAGAGTCCATTTTATTGATGATATCAGTTGTCACCCCTAAAAATAAAGTGAGCTGTGGTTCCACTGCCATTCACATTTTTGTTACCATGTTTCATACACAATATGTATTAGTATCCTTTAGACCATGAATACTTTATTTTCATCTACACTCTCATCATTCTATCTCTTTGGTACAGGTTAAATTAAATCTCATCTATTCACCAAACACTGTGCCAAAACTCTTTTTAAATACTTTTCAGCAAACAGTAATCTACGCATACTTCCATTGAGGTTTACCAATGGTTTGTGTCGTGTTGAACCCATAAAAAAGGTCATGCTGATGTAATTATGTCTTAGTATTTGGTACATGGCATAGTATTTGGTTTGGTCCAAGTATGCAGCACTTGCATTATGCAGTCTATATATATATATATATATATATATATATATATATATATATATATATATATATATATATATATATATATATATATATATATATATATATATACTGCGAATCAGAGAATAAATGAAAAGAAATTTAAGATAGAGCAAAAAAATAGTTGCCCTGCTGCTTTATTAACAAACTTCTCTCTGTGGAGTAAAAAAGGGGTGATTTCTACAGCTTCTGACACCTTTTCTGTATTCTCCTGTTCAATTATAAAGAAATCTTGGTCAGGACAGCAGGATGGAAAGGAATAATAATTTTAGCAGCTGGCTGCCAAATGTACAATAATTTTTCTCCTTCTATTATGTGAACTAACCTTGTATCCATTAATGTTTGGGTCTATGGCGGTCTTATAACATATATGTATATATATATATATATATATATATATATATATATATATATATATATATATATATATATATATATATATTATTTTAAAATAAAAAAATACTCAATGAAAATACTGAAAACATGCACAATTGTCAGTTATCAATTCTTGTATATTATGTATGTAAATGAATTATATTAACATTTTTAAATACATACTTACAAAAATAAGATGTGTACACTTTGCAGGATAGTTTTAATCATTAAAATACAGAAATTATAACATTATAATATATATATATATATATATATATATATATATATATATATATATATATATATATATATATATATATATATATATATATATGTAACGTCTGAATGTATCAAACTGATTTCTGAATCAGCCTGGGTTTAGCAAAGAAATTTCTCTGTCTCCTTGAGCTGTAAATCCCTATCTGTTTAATGATCACTCTGGCCCCAGTTTGACCAGATACCTTTGGAATGCTAACGACCAACCTTCCCCCCTTCGTACACACACACACACACACACACACACACACACACAAGCTACCTACACGTGCACGCACACACACACACACACACACACACACACACACACACACACACACACACACAAGCTTACCTTACACACACAATGGAAAAATCTCTCTCGAATGTAACGTGTAATTATATGTAATGATTCGATGCCTAAATAGTGTGATGTTATCTTGTTTACATATATTGTGTGTTTATGTGACCTAACCATAATGATTTTAGATAGTCTTAACTTAGGATAATATTTTAAATGTCTGTAACCATGTTTTACTTGTAATATTCGTTACAAGTCCATCGAATTTGGTATGTAGTTAATCGTCTTGCGATACCCTGATTGATTATGCATATCATATTGCAATGGGATACATTATTTCATGCTTTCTCTTAATTTCATACATAATACGGTATAAACTGGCTCCTCCCTGGACATCCAAATTAGGGTTTGAGACCAGACAAAGAGAGGTCATCCCGCCAACAAATCCAACTTCCTGATTGGCCAATAGCCCAAAGAGGTGTGTGTGTTGGTGTTGTCTTTAAAACAACACCACGCTTTGAGTCAGTCTTCAGAGTACTCTCTTCAGTCTCTTCACACTCTTCAACTTCACTTCTACGCTCCTTCCGGTTTCTCTCCCCCGGGGCCACGTGCCCCAGGAAGAGGAAGCCAGGATCTCTCTCTCTCGGACAAAGGATGCAACCGCGTTACGGCCCAAGCCTTTTCAAATGGCACGACGAACCAGTGAACTCTACACGACCTTGCGCGAACTTTCAAACCGAAGCCATGCAAGTATAGTTAAATGGATCTATATCTGCGTTTAAGATTGTACCCCTGTTTACAGGAGATTTAAGTTCATTGCTGGTTTTGAAAAAGGCTAATTAGTTGTGTTTTTGTCTGCTTCACTTTTACTTCATTACTTTCTCTCTATACCTTTTCTTTCCTTGTATATAGATGTACATATGTATGTTTTGCTTAGAGTGAGTTGTGTGTATCCATAGTTACATCTAGTTATTAAAATCTATTATCCCACGCTTGATTTTCTCTGTTTTTGTTCACGTGATGAGTCAATTAAATACTGCGATCTCGCTACACGCTCTGGAAATGGATATTTCCTTCCTGGCCAGAAGGATAAACTCCCTCTTTAGAGTTCATAATTCCAAACTAGACTACAGCTAATCCTAAAAGCTGATCTAGACCACATACATAGTCATAATTAATTATAATCCGTTGTAGTTAATTATCTATATGTATATGTGCACATACATGAATTCCCTTTCATGGCTGATGTATATTTGTAACTGGTCACAACACGCGTTGATTAGATATATAGATATATTTCACGCCATTCGAGCTAATTCCTTATATAAATTGGAGAATACATTTAAACGTGTTAAACATCTTTTAATTCGTTACATAAATTGTAACTGGTGGAGAATATTTTTAAACGTTGCAGATTCATCCGAGTTACTACACATTCTGGTAGATGATGAGGGCACACTTTAAAACTCGTCTCCTTTAAAAAGGTGCTTCGAATCCAAGCGTGCGCTTCTGTTTCGTTTTTCATGTTTAAAGTTGATCCATTACATTATTCTGGTGGAAAAGAATAATAGTAATGATTCATTCGTTACATATATATATATATATATATATATATATATATATATATATATATATATATATATATATATATATATATATATATATATATATATATACACACACACACACACACGGTATATACTGTATACTAATAGGTATGGCCTCCCTTTGCTCTCAAATTAGCCTCAATTCTTCATGGCATGGATTCCACAAGATGTTGGAAACATTCCTTTGAGATTCAGGTCCAGGTTGACATGATTGCATCACATAATTCCTGCACATTTTTCAGGTACACTTTCATGCTGCAAATCTCCTGTTCTACCACATCCCAAAGGTGTTCCATTGAATTCAGATCCGGTGACTGTGAACACTGAACTTATTGTCATGTTCATGAAACCAGTTTGAGATGACTTTCACTTTGTGACGCTTTGTGCATTATCATGCTGGAAGTAGCCAATAGAAGATGGGTAAATTGTGGCGATGAAGGGATGCACATGGTCAACAGCAATACTCAAATACGCTGTGGCATTTTCACAATGATTGAATGGAATTAACAGGCCCAAAGTGTGCCAAGGAAACATTGCTCACACCATTACACCACCTCCACCAGCCTGGACTGTTGACACATGGCAGGATGGGTCCATGGATTCATACTGTTGGCACCAAATTCTGACCCTACCATCTGTGTGCTTCAGCAAAAATCAAGATTCATCAGACCAGGTTATGTTTTTCCAGTCTTCAACTGTCCAGTTGTGGTGAGCCTGTGCCCACTGCAGCCTCAGCTTTCAGTTCTTGGCTGACAGAAGTGGAACCCGACATGGTATTCTGCTGTTGTAGCCCATCCACCTCAAGGTTTGATGTGTTGTGCATTCTGAGATGCTTTTCTACTTACCACAATTTTACAGAGTGGTTTTCTGAGTTACTGTAGCCTTTCTGTCAGCTCAAACCAATCTGGCCATTCTCCGTTGACCTCTCTCATCAACAAGGTGTTTCCATCTGCAGTACTGCCATTCACTGGATGATTAAAGATTTGTTCTTTATGAATAAAGATTTTTTTTCTTTATTGCACCATTCTGAGTAAACTCTAGAGACTGTTGTGCGTGAAAATCCCAGGAGATTAGCAGTTATAGAAATACTCAGACCAGCCCGCCTGGCACCAACAATCATACCACAGCCAAAATGAGATCACTGAGATCACATTTTTTCCCATTTGATTGTTGATGTGAACATTACCCGAAGCTTCTGGCCTGTATCTGCATGAGTTTATGCATTGCACTGCTGCCACACAATTGACTGATAAGATAATTGCATGAAAGAATAGGTGTAAAGGTATTCCTAATAAAGTGCTTAGTGAGTGTGAGTGTGTATATATAACACACACACACACACACACACACACATATACACACAAATGTCCTGAAAAACCAAAGTAAGCCAGATTTACTCCATGTGTTTGAAAGCAGAGTGAATAAGAGCTAACACTCTGAGTTAAAAATGTATACCCAGTTTAGCAGCTCATTAAACTGCTGCAGTAAAGCTTGGGCTAAACCAAACAACAGCTGAAAAAAAGAAAAAAAAAAAAAGATTAACATAGTCCATTGAATCTTTTTCACATAAGCTGAAACAAAATACATTGCTGTAGGAGCTGAAACTGTGAATGGGAATCAAAGATATGATTTAGCTTATATTCATATTCCATTTGAATAAAAATCTATTGTGTCAGGTATTATGGACCTCCTAAAAGAGTCAGGGTGGCTGATTTAGTCTTTGGCTCTAAAAACAATATGTCTCAAAAAAAAAAAAAAAAAAAAAAAAAAAAAAAAAAAAAAAAAAAGGGAAAAAGAAAAAGTGGATAACAAGCTTGATGTGCATGACTAACAGAGCTAAAGATGTTCACCTGCTTTTCATTTACTACTTTTCATCCCAATAAGGTACTGGACCAGCAACATCTGGCACTTAAAAAAAATAATAATAGTAAATAAATAAATAAATAAATAAACAAGAAAGAAAAACATACAGGAAAGAAAGTGAATATGGACAAATAATACTGTTGCCCCAAAAGGCTTGAATTGGTTTGCCAAAACACACACACACACACACACACACACACACACACACACACACACACACACACATATATGCACACATACACACATTTGTATTACTATCCTTGTGAGGACCTCCCATTGACATGATTTCATATGCAGATAATTAATGCTATGTCTGCATCTAAATATAAGTCTAACTTTAAACTTAGTATTAAAAGGACACCTTGTGGCTCTTTCACTTTTGAAGTAAAAGCTGCATTGTCTTCATGGGTCCAGACAACTGACCCCACAAGGTCCAAACTGATATTCATATCCTTGTGGAGGCCATTTGATCCCCACCAAGATATAAAAACATGGCCACACACACATGCACACTAGATGCATTTACTAGTCAATATCAACACCACAGCCACTTAACATAAAAAATATGTTGACTTTGTTTTTCTTTATCATTAACAAGCTCATAACTGTGACAACTTAGTAGAATAAAGTGATGTTATGATGATATTCAACCAAATCTCTACAAAGATATTCAATGTTATTCAGCCTAAAAAAATAAGGTCTTGTGAGCTCTAGGTAATCTACTCCTGCTGCTCCTTTCAAGCAAATATGAAAGCTTTACTTTGCCCTGAATTAGACAGGGTGGGATAGCAAGTCTGAGTAGGGATCATAACACCCTTCTGACTACAGCGATGCCAGACAGCAGTCAGTAGATCTCTCACAAGCACAACTTAATACTGCAGCCAGCCTTCACTGTACCATGGCCATTCAGACAAAGAGAAAAAGCCTTTCACAGTTTTCATTACTTTCATTTATATGCTGCAAACAAATAATGGACAGTACTAACATGACTAAAAATTTACAAGGCAAATAAAAAAAACTCAAAGGAGGTACAAGGTACATACAAATTAAATGAAAGAAACAATTATGAATGAATTGCATATGAAAATCTACCATCCATTGAGCTAGAGCGGAGAGGGCTGCAAAGGAATAACAATACTTATTTTCAGCTTTCTGGATCAAGATCAGGCATGTGGCTGACATGGGATCCTGACGCCAGCCTGGTGAAGGCTGCACCCTGCAATAAAATCCAACCCGACATCTATTCTCTAGGAACAGAAGGAAAGCAAATTTCCTGAAAAGTGCCTCTGTGGCTCTAACAGAGCCTCATCTCAGTCAGACTCCTGTAACGTGGCCAATGGGAGATGGACCCTGGCTCAGGCATGCACAAGCTGATCTGTCCACCGCTGTCAAGCTGTAGCATTAACTAAACCCTTAGAGGTAGAGGGTGGAAGTGGGCAAAGTGGTGTGGTCTGACAAAGTGAATAACCTCTGGGAATCATCTTCCAAAGACTAACAGCGGAATGCCCTCTGCGGCCGGCGCAGCATTTCCGAAATGTTTCCTTTGACCAAAAGCAGCCTGCCGGAATTCTTGAACACGTTTCACTGTTCGTCGCTGCAGATCTCAAAGAATAATACCTCCATCTAAATAAAGGATTGTGATCTATGTGTTTCAATTCCTTACAAGAAACACCTTATCAGGGGCTATGGCATGTATCATACAGGGGTGGACAAATCATAAATTAATTAGCTCACCCACCAGGCAAATAAAATCTCCAATGTATTTGCCCAGTCCAATGTTTTGGTTGCCCAGAAACTGACTAAGCTAAGAAGTAGTAGCTAATGCAATATAATAATGCATTGCGAGCAAGTTTGCTAGTTAAGTTTGTAATGTAGCACACTGTGTTAGCCAGCCTTGGCTAGCATTTTCATTTTCTGCATTTTCTTCATAGTTACAGCATTGAGATGTGTCATACCACCAAGTTTAACCATACATACCAAATGAAAACTTTTGCAAAAGTTAAAAAAAAAAGTTTTTTTGTTTTTTTTAACCTACTTGCCTGCTGGACAACTATGCATAAAAAGACAGATAGATCATAGATGGAAGCTTCTTGTCCCAGAGGACTGCGCTAGTGACCTGTCATATATCTTAGCACTAACTATCTAAAGCTAATATGAACTAAACTACAGTTCATATTAATTCCATATAAAACCAGCCCTGGCCATATAAAATTGGCCATGTGCCCCATCCCTTTTGGTAAAACTAGTCTGTCCCAGATATCATTTTGTCCTATCTTTCCTGCTCATTAAACAAACCCAGCAAAGTGGAGCAGGCTCTGTCTGGCTCTATATTAGCCTCTTTGTTTTCTAGAAAAAATACACCTGGATTATGTTTTTGAGAACTATATATAGAGCTCTCACCTCTAAATATGAACCACCTGTGCCAGAGCTAAGTGAAACATCCCAAACAGGCAGTGGTGAGCAGCTGGCCAGAGCTCATGCAGAACACAGGCCCTGTGTGCCCTGTAGATGCAGCCATTGAAGCCCTCTCACCAACACTGCTGGCCAAAAACACCACAACTCATTTAGTCTACCAGTTTGAGACAAAATTCTGAATGTAGAACCCATTTTCTCAGAACTGCCACAAACTTAACACAGCCCAAAACACTGTGACCATTTCCACTCATGCACACAACATAAATCCCATAGAATTATAAGGTTTCATTTCTATGGTAGTAGTTATGGTTGTGTGGTGCTGCTGCAGGTTTCTATGATTGTGATCGTGAAAGTTGATGAATGGCAATGCTCTGGAAATAATTTAACTGAGAAACATAATTAAGAAATGTTACTTTTATCCAAGCAATCAGCTACAAAATGTCTAAATCAATAAGAACCATAGTCAGTCTTTAATGCATTACTGGCATTAATTTTCATAAAGCCTTGTGATGGACTGGTGTCTCATTCAAGGTGTGTTCCCACCTGTTCAGCACCCAGTATTCCTGGGATAGGTTTCAGATCCACTGTTCACCCTGACCAGGATAATGGTTACTGAGGATGAATGAATGGCTCAACACAGGACTGGGGGCAAGTGGTGTATCATGACCTGTTGCTGTCATTTAATCCAGGGGTTCTAAAACTTTGCAGCCACAGACCCTTTAACTGTAAATTAAATTTCACAGACCCCTTCAGCCCAGATTTATGAAAACTATAATCAAACTATTATTAAAATATTAGGTTAATTCATTAAATATACACAGTATTATGATAATTACTGTATTTAAATGTGTGCAATAAAATGTTGGTTATTTATTGGAGCCACACAGCTTTTTATTCCATAAATGTCCACTGACAGAAAAAAAAAATGATTCAAATTGGCATAATTTGTAGGCCTACTTGTTTTTGAGTTATTAAGCTTAAGTAGGTTAATAACTATAAGAACTACAGTGGTGCTTGAAAGTTTGTGAAGCCTTTAGAATGTTCTATATATCTGCATAAATATAACCTAAAACATCATCAGATTTTTACAAAAGTCCTAAAGGTAGACAAAGAGAACTCAATTAAACAAATGAGATATAAAAAAAAACTTTTAAAAAATATTATACTTGGTCATTTATTTATTGAAGAAAATGATCTAATATTATGTATCTGTGAGTGGCAAAAGTATGTGAACCTTTGCTTTAAGTATATGGTGTGACCCCCTTGTGCAGCAACAATGGAACACAAATGTTTCCAGTAACTGTTTATCAGTCCTGCACATCAGCTTGGAGGAATTTTAGCCCATTCCTCAGTAAAGAACAACTTAAACTCTGGGATGTTGGGTGGTTTCCTCACACTGCTTGCTTCAGGTCCTTGTACTGTGTTAAGGTCAGGACTTTGACTTGGCCATTCTAAAACATTAACTTTAGTCTTCTTTAACCATTCTGTGGTAGAATGACTTGTGTGCTTAGGGTCATTGTCTTGCTACATGACCCACTTTCTTTTGAGATTCAAATCACAGACAGATGTCCTGACATTTCCTTTAGAATTCGCTGGTATAATTCAAAATTCATTGTTACATCAATGATGGCAAGCCATCCCAGCCCAGATGCAGCAAAACAGGTCCAAACCATGATACTACCACCATTATCTTTCACAGATGGGATAAGGTTCTTATGCTGGAATGCAGTATTTTCCTTTCTTCAAACATAACGCTTCTCATTTAAACCAAAAATTCTATTTTGGTCTTATTTGTCCACAAAACATTTTTTTTCCAATAGCCTTCTGGCTTGTCCACATGATCTTTAGCAAGCTGCAGAAGGGCAGCGATGTTCCTTTTGGAGATCAGTGGCTTATCCCTTGCAACTCTGCCATGCACACCATTGCTGTTTAGTGTTCTTCTGATGGTGGACTCATGAACATTAATATTAAGTGAGAGAGGCTAACAGTTAGGCTAACAATGCTCTTGAATTTCCTCCATTTGTACACAAGCTGTCTGACTGTGGATTGGTGGAGTTCAAACTCTTTAGAGATGGTTTTGTAACCTTTTCCAGCTTGATGAGCATCAACAATTCTTTTTCTGAGGTCCTCAGAAATCTCCTTTGCTTGTGCCATGATGCACTTACACAAACATGTTGTTGTGAAGATCAGACTGATAGATCCCTGTTCTTTAAATAAAAAAGGGTGCTTACTCATACCTGATTGTCATCCCATTGATTGAAAACACCTGACTCTAATTTCACCTTCAAATTAATCGCTAATCCTAGAGGTAGACATACTTTTGCCACTCACAGATACAGTTGCAATCAAAACTAGTCAACCCCCATTGCAAATCCGGTTTATTGTCAAAATTTACAGACTTTCAGCTGTTTGCCACGAACAAATCAAACAAAAGCAATTGAAATAGTTCAACACAACGAATGCTTCAAGTGGTTTCCCCAAATTCAACTGAAAATGCAACTTATAATGACTTCTCCAGCACAAATAGGCAACACAGCTGTTGTCTCAAGCACACTTGATGCAGCTAATCAAGGGCTTTATTAGTTGCACCAGGTGTGCTTGAGCTGGAACACATGAAATACCTGAACTGGCTAGGGGCAGAAAATACATTAAATACCTGTATGGGGCAGAAAAAGGAAGCTATCAACAGCTTCAACAAGATTTCTGAGAAGGCAGGTTGTGAAAAACACTCGAGTGACTGCAAAAGACCTGCAGCAAGACTTGTTGGCAACAGGCACTGAGGTTTCAGTGAGCACAGTATGGCACGTACTAAACGCAGAAGGTTTCCATGAAAGAACTCCAAGATGTACACCACTACTGACCCAAAAGCACAAGAAAAGTTGGCTCAAAATCATATAAATAACCCACAGAAGTTTTGGGATTCTGTTCTGTGGTGCGATGAAACAAAACTAGAACTTTTCGGCACAATGGATCAGCAGTATGTCTGGAGAAAGAAGAATGAAGAAAGAACACTCTGTCCACAGTCAAGCATGGTGGTGGCTCAGTGATGCTCTGGGGCTGCTTTGCATCCTCTGGCTCTGGAAACCTGCAGTGTGTGAAGGCAAGATGGATTCATTGAAGTATCAGGAAATCCTAGGAAAAAACGTAATGCCATCTAAGAGGAAACTGAAGCTTGGGCGTCATTGGACCTTCCAACAGGACAATGATCCCAAGCATACCTCAAATTCCACCTAGGCTTGGTTGCAGAAGAAGTCCTGGAAGATTCTAAAATATCTGGTGGGATTTGATTAAGGTGGTTTCAGCAGGCAAACACAAGAATATTACTGAACTGGAGGCCATTGCTCATGAGGAATGGTCTAAGATTCTTCAGGAACGCTGCCAGAAGCTGGTGTCTGGCTATGCATCTCATTTGCAGCAGGTGATAACAACAAAAGGGTGCTCTACTAAGTACTAAAGATGCTTGCCATGAAGGGGTTTAATAATTTTGAAACTGGAGAAGTTATTCATTATAAGTTGCATTTTCAGTTGAATTTGGGGAAACCACTTGAAGCATTCGTTGTGTTGAACTATTTCAATTGCTTTTGATTGATTTGTTCATTGCTGTAAATTATGACAATAAACCTGATTTGCAATGGGGGTTGAATAATTTTGCTTGCAACTGTATGTAATATTGATTAAGATGGAATTAGATATGTAACATTTTCCTTAATAAATAAATGACCAAGTATAATATTTCTGTCTCATTGGTTTAAATGGTTTCTCTTTATCTATTTTTAAGACTTGTGTGAAAAATCTGCTGATGTTTTAGATTATATTTATGCAGATATATAGAAAAGACTAAAGGGTCCACAAACTTTCAAGTACCACTGTATAAGAACTAAACAATATACTGTATATGAGAAACTGGATAATTATGGAATTTCAACTACTGTATAAAAAATAAAAAACAAATAAAATAAAAAAACATGCTTAATGGACCACTGGGGTCCCCCCTCCCCCTCTATATTGAGAACCATTACTTTAAACAAAGGAAAAAAAAATTCTATGCGTGATTAGTTATTAACAGCACTGCCCTCTGTTAAAGAACAAAAATGGCATGTTAATATTTCACTGTTTAAGTCACCATTAAGTCATTACAAAGTAGACTACACTATTTGAACCTGCTATATGTCTGAAGTCTGCCCATATATATTTTTTTCTTGGCAACTTATTTTATTTATAGCACTACACATTGAATCCATATTCACCCTTATTTAAGCTGATGTTGCATGTGCATATTTGATTTTAAATGCACCAGTGCAACATGTACTGGTGTTTGTCTCATTTTAGCGGAAGGGCTGGCATGGTTTGGTATCAGGTGGCTGCTCCAGGGACTTTTGGTAAACGCTTGGCATGGTAAAGAAGGCACATTTTGAAAATGGACCTGGAATACTTTGGTCTTTAAATAGCACAAGGCGTTGTCGATTTCCTCTCAGCCTTCTAAATGCTCACACTTACTCAACTGGGAATTACAACTTCATTGGAAATTATGAAGATGACTCGAGCACAGCCATTTTGTGTAATTGCGGTCAGTTTGTGAGGAGGTCGTGTCCTGTGAACAGAAATGTGTTGGCTGAGTTACTTTTGGAACTTTTTTGTTTTTTCTTTCACTGGCAAGACATGCTTACACAATTTACCTCTGTTGTGCTTTTCTCTTCACTAAATATTTTCCTGTCTTTTTTGTAGGGTGGAAAAATGCCAAACTGTTGATATCCCCAAGGGTCAAGGGAATGCTGCTCTGCAAGCTGAAATGATTGACCAGAAACAGAGACAGTCTTGAGTTTGTGCAGTGTTTTTCAATGCTTTAGGAGCTGAAGGAAAATAAAGAATGAATCAAAATATTCAGTTTCAAAACTTGAGGGCTTTTGAATGTAAAACAAAATCTACATGCATTTGTACTAACATTACACTAATATTTAGACAAAGCAATTTGGGTAGTACATCATGTGGATCCAGACATGTTTCAGAGTCTATTTTTAAGCCGTAAATATATTCGGTGTGGGCTACTGGCAGCACATTGGGTCTTCATACTTCAGAATGACTTTAACAAACAAAGTGGGTGCTGATACATGAATAAGCAAGTGTGGATTTCAGAGCCTGATGTACTTACGAGAAAGAAATGAACCCAGTGGCATTATATGACTTTCAGCATAAGTAGCTGCTAAATTTAGATACTGTGCATACTATTACTACACAATCATGGCATGTTGTATAGCTGGAACTGAAACCAGGAGCTTATTGGACATTTTGTGAATACAATTTTAAGTATTGTATGTTGTATAATTGGTTGCAGCATGGCAAAGCTGGTAGCATTGCTGCCTCACAGCTCCAAGGTCCCCAGTTTGATCCTTAGCTCTGGTTACTGTCTTTATGACTTTTCTCATGTTATCCCTGTGTCCATGTAAGTTTCCTCCGAGGTCTCTGGTTTCCTCCCACCTCCCAAAAACACACCAGTAGGTGTGTTCAGTAGGTGAATTGACTATGCTAAATTGCCTCTAAATTGTGTGTGTGTGTGTGTGAGTGCATGTCCAGAGTGTATATCCACCTCACAGCCAATGTTTCCAGGATAGGATACAGTTCCACTGCGACCCTGACTAGGATAAAGTGGTTACTGAAGAGGAATGTATGAATAAATGTTGTATAATGTATCCTAATGAGGAAAAGCATGTAACACTTTCTCAGATAGTCTACAAATGACCACCACCCATCTGGAAACTATCAACATCCTGCTAGATGACGGTCATTAACCAACCATTAATTAATAAACAATATGTCAACAGTTTCTTTTTGTTGATGTTTAGTAGATCATGTATACACACTCTATAGACTATCAACCTGTCCTTTTTTTCTTTCACCTTATTTGGATGGTCCAGTTAATGGTTGTTGATGTTTAGAATATTGAATTACTACATAAACATCATTTAACATGCTGTTAGTAATCAGTTGGGCAGTGGTGGCTCAATGTTTAAGGTTCTGAGTTACTGACCATAAGGTTGGGGGTTCAAGCCCCAGCACTGTCAAGCTGCCACTGATGGGCCCTTGAGCAAGGCCCTTAACCATATCTCCTCAAGGGGTGCTATTAACGAATTTGATATAAAAATAGCTTTTTCAATCATTTATTCAACAGAAATATCAACAGTTATTTCTGTTGATATTGGTTAACAATGTAATATTCTTCTGTGGAAAAAGTAAGTACACCCTTGGCCTCTGAAGCTAGTATTGCCCACTTTAGCAGAAATAACTTCTTATAGGTGTTTTGCATAATTGTCCACCAGGCTTGCTGGAATTTTTGACCACTCTTTCATGCAATAGTCTTTCAGTTGCAGGATGTTTGAGGGTTTTCTTGCATATACTGCCTGTTTCAAATGTCCCCACAACATTTCAATGGGATGCACATCCAGGCTTTGACTAGGCCATTCTATAACCCTCCATTTCTTCCTTTTGAGCCATTCCTTGGTGGGTTTGCTAGTGTTCTTAGGACCATTATCCTATTGAAAATTCCACTTTCTGTTCAACTTCAACTTTTGGACAGATGGCCTCCAATTATCTTCAAGCACTCCTTGATATGATGCAGAATTCATAGTTGAATCAATGAATACAAGCTGTCCAGTCCTTGAGTCAATGAAGCAACCCCAAACCATAACATTTCCACCACAGTTTATATGCTTCTCCTGAAAAGCTGTCTTTGGTTTGTACCAAACATGTCTGCTGTTACTGTGGCCAAACAAATATATCTTTGATTCGTCTGTCCAGAGCACATTATTCCAAATGGCCTGGTCTTTGCCTATATGTTCATTGGCAAACTGTGGTCTTCCAAAGTCTTTCTGCACACATAACATGCAGGTCAAATTTGTGCAATCTATTTCTGATTGTAGAAGCATGCACTTTGACACCAACAGTTGCAAGACTTACTAGTGGATCCTGTGATGAAGTTTGCTGGGCTGGAGTTGCTGGGACGGACAGTTCTGGACAAATTGGCATTCGTTTGAAATCTGTGCCATTTGTAGATTATTTTCCTTACAGTGGAATGATGTATTTCAAATAATTCTGAGATCTTTTTAAATCCCTTACCAGACTCATAGGCATCCACAACCTTTTTTTCTGGGCCTTACAGAACTCTTTAGATCTTGGCATGATGACACCACATACCTCAATAACAAAGGGAACACCAGACACTAGATATGAGAGGGGTATAAAAAGACAGGTTCAACCTGCACTCCCTAAGCAGGTTCTAATCACTGGTACCCAATCTTGAACTCCCAATTCTGTTTTTTTTTTTTTTTTTTTGTTAATTTAAACTGTGAAAATGAAAAATGTCAGTTGTATGTATCATTTGGTAGAGTGTATCAACTTTATTAATACACACTGAGGATCAAATGTTTGCTTATCCGAATATGTCAAAAAAGCCAACAGTTTCCATGGGGTGTACTTAATTTTTCACATGACTGTATATGTTACAAGTAAAGGCTTCTTCTTCTTCTTCTTCAGTTCTATGCTGCTTCATGACAATTTATAGACTGTAGATGCCCTAGGTTTGTGGTGTCCTACATTGGACTATCCAAGTAAAATATTACTGAAAAGCATGATTGTGGGAACTACCTATAATACTACTGAATAACATGTCCTGTATATTTTATATGCTATTAAGTAAAGGGTTTTTAGATATATTCACAGTTTGTCCTTTTAAAGTTGCATTCACTGCTGCATTATACAGCAGAGAAAGTGTCTCAAAAATAGTCCAGACCCACACCACTGCTGTCACAGGAAAATATCTGCTCCCTAAATGCCAAACCTTTCATGCAAACCTGTTGGACTAGCCTCTGAGGTACCCTGGCAGTGGCAGCTCTGGGATGGGACAAGAGCTGTTCGGGTTTTTTTTTGTTGTTGTTGTTTTGGCATAGAAATAGTAATGTCTGTGCAGAAACCACAATCATCTTTCCCCCTAAGGCACAGGCATGGCCCAGCAAAATAACAGCCTACTGTAGCAGTGGTCTGAGATGAGTTTATTACATAACCTGTAGTACTGTGTATACTGTACATGTATGGCACACACACACACACACACATTCCCTAACTCTAAGCAAACAAATATATTAATATGGAGAAAGGCATTCAAAATAAACATGAAAACACATGACAGATGGCCTTCGTAACATTAAAAGGTCTGAGCGCTCCACTTCCGCAGGTCCCCTCTAGATTAATGCATTCCATGGTTTTCAAAATAATAAATGAAATGAGTCATATACCTCCAGGGCTCCACAGAGTCAATATTACATATTGCATTATATTAAAAAACCCAAAACCAAGCATATCAATGCAAAACAATGGCATGTTCTGTTCAGTAAAACAATTTAATATATCTTTTCTGATTTATATTACTCAATTGCCAACAGGACTCAGTTATTCATAATTAGTAACTGAGACAGCTTTGGAAAGGAGATGACTCCATCATAATAAGGCCTACTCACTGAATGTCAGGGGATTGATGGTATGCCGTTACATTAATGGGCCTTTAATGTTCAGAGACAGGGAGTCTGGTGTAGAGTCAACCTCCAACATGCTTTGATACAGTTGGAATAGTTTCCTCTGGCAATTAAGTCAATCACTACATCTCCTCAGGAGAAGGGCAGAAAAAAGTTACCTTTGTATGGATATGGATCCAAAATAAGTTAATATTTTGGAAGCTGGAAAAGATTTCACCATCTGTCAGGCAAATCTGCCTTGACAGGCCGTGTCTGGGTCTTGCTGGCAGGCAGATGAGAGGCTGCAACCACTAAAGACTAATTAGTGCAAATAAGCACCTACTGAGCTCCTCAATCCTGTGAGAAGTCAAGCAAATAATTGCAGAGACAACACTGGCAGCTCACAATTAAAACTCAATCGACACTGAGTAGCCAGGCAGTTTTCCATTTCTATTTCCTTTTATTTTAAGAAGTAAATTTAATTCATGTGAAAACTCGGTAGCAGGTACAATTATACAAAGCTGTTTGCCAGTGCTCTTGAAGTATGTCGCCAGAATTCCATGATAACTAAATGCTTCAAGCATTCTTAGCTAGTCATAAATATCACTTAGTGGTTGTACGATTCGGTCTAGTGCAGTTCTTCTCAAAGTGGAGTTCATAAAAAAAATATAAAGCCAATCTGTAAGGGGGTAGATTTATTTTACAGTTAGAGGGGTCTCTGGCTGCACAAACGTTTGAGAGCCCTTGGTCTAGTAGAATACTAACTAAAAACAATAATTATATTCATCCACAAAACACACAGTTTTGCATTTCCTAACTGTTGATTTAAAAAATAAGGTTCCTTTGATGAATGATATAATGAAATGAAAAGAAACTGGTAGCCATTTACTGCAAAACAAGGCCAGTGGTTTTCATCTTGTAATGTTTTTGGAATAAATCCCAGGTTTGTTGTCTGACCACTGCAAATGGACACATGGACACAAACAAACTGGAATTCCTTTATATCCCTGATCTAGAGAGGGTTTTTTTTTCTGTTGATGCCTCTTCCATTATCAATAACATGTGGTAGTCCTAAAATCACCAACTCTATCACAAACAAATTGCTCAAGCCTGGATCCATGGGTGAATATGACAATTTGCATGTTCTTGCTTGGTTATATTACAACCTGTTAGAGTTTCCCCTCGTTCTCTGTGTCGCTCGCTAGGCGAGCGGCTGACTCGAACACTTCCGCATTCCACGGAGCACATTCCAGCACCATTCATAAAGACTCACGTGTTGTTTACCTCTGCCATGTGCTTTTTTGTTATCGTATTCACGTCATGTCTCCGCCTCCTGTGTTCCCCCATGTGCTTATGTTTTGGTCTGTGTCATGTCTCCGCCTCTGTAACTCTCATTGGTTCATGTTTATTGTGTATTATGAGTTTCACCTGTCTGTGATTTTCTTTGTGTTTAAATACGCCACTCCGTTTCCACTTCGGCGCGGATAATTAGTTAATCATAGTTTAGTTTGTTATAGCTTAGTTTAGATGTGTTTAACCGTGCGCTTTGTTCCGGTGATTCCCAGATCACTACTCTTGTTTAGTACAGCCTGGATTATAGTTTGTTTTGTTCGTGGTATGGATTCTTATGTTTGGAATAAACTCTTCTGCATTTACTGACGTCTCCCCAGCGCATGCATCCTGACTCCCTCTTCCGTCCTACACGTCTCTGTTACGTAACACAGACGTGTAAGACAGAAGACGGAGTCAGGATGCACACAAGGTAGCTGAACTAATACTTCACAACTATACAGAGGAACATGGGGGTTTAAATACACAAACACAATATGAGGTTAACACAAGATACCTGAGACATATTAGGACACAATCAATGACATCACAGGGGCTTAGACAAGACATGAACCAAAACAAAAAACACATGGGGAAGTAAACAAAGCAAAAGGTCACTGAATGCGGAAGTGAGCTGCTTGCACGCTTCGGCGATCAGCGCGAGGGGGAATCGTAACAGAGCCCCCCCCAAAGGTGCTTCTCCCAAAGCACCAAAATCTTTAACCCCTCTGGCAATCCTGGGCCTCTGGGAAAGATTGTAACCTCTGCCCCCCAGGTCCCGAGGCAAGCATTGTCTATGGTCATGAGGCAGGAACAACACTTGGAAGGCTGCATCGTCAGCCTCAGGCGTGAGCGGAGCGTGGTGGGCCGTCTCGTCGGCCTCAGGCGTGAGCGGAGCATGGTAGGCCGTCTTGTTGGCCTCAGGCATGAGCGGATCATGGTGGGCAGTCTCGTCGGCCTCAGGCGTGAGCAGAGCATGGTGGGCCGTCTCGTCGGCCTCAGTCGTGAGCGGAGCGTGGTGGGCCGCCTGGTCAGCCTCTGGCAGGAACTTGGCTTTGGAGGCCGCCTGGTTGGCCTCTGGCGTGAGCGGAGCGTGGTGGGCCGTATTATCGGCCTCTGGCAGGAACTTGGCTTTGGAGGCCGCCTGGTCAGCCTCTGGTGTGAGCAGAGTGTGGTGGGCCGCCTGGTCGGCCTCTGGCAGGAACTTGGCTTTGGAGGCCGCCTGGTCGGCCTCTGGCATGAGCGGAATGTGGTGGGCCACCTGGTCGGCCTCTGGCAGGAACTTGGCTTTGGAGGCCGTTTGGTTGGCTTCGGGCAGGAACTTGCACAGGAACTTGGCCTTGAAGGCTGCCTGGTCGGCCTCGGGCAGGAACTTGAGCATGAACTTGGCCTTGGAGGCCGCCTGGTCAGCCTCGGGCAGAAACTTGGGCATGAACTTGGCCTTGGAGGCCACCTGGTCGGCCTCGGGCAGGAACTTGGCTTTGGCTCTGGAGAGGAGGTAACCTCATTGACCTCTGACTTTAGCTCTGGAGAGGAGGTCACCTGGTTGACCTCCGGCAGGAACGTGGCTTGAGAGGAGGTCTCCTCGCAGACCTCCGGCATGAACATGGCTTGAGAGGAGGTCACCACATTGACCTCCGGCTTGAGCTCTGCAGGGGAGACCATATGCTGAGTCTCTGGCGGCAGCTCTGGGGTTGAGGTCGCCATGTTGACCCCTGGCTGGAGCTCCACAGGGGAGACCATCTGCTGGTTCTCCGGCTGGAGCTCTGGGGTTGAGGTCACCACGTTGACCTCTGGCTGGAGCTCCGCAGGTGAGACCACCTCGTGGGTCTTGGGCTGGAGCTCCGGGTTGGAGGTCACCAGGTTGACCTCCGGTTGGAGCTCTGCAGGGGAGACCTTCTTGTTGGTCTCAGGCTGGAGCTCGGGGTTTGCTCTTTTGTGGAGCCATTTGTGGGCATGCCAGCTGCCCTTGAAACACTCTTGGGAGCAGAAGTATGAGCCTTGTATCCCACGTGCCACACATGTGGGACACCGTAGCTTGGCCTGTCTGCTGCAGCCCTCGGTCTTGCACGCCTGGGTAATTGGTGCCTTGTCGACCTGGGGCTGAGGCTGAGAGGTGTAGGCCGCCACGTCGGCCAGCTCCCTCTCATAGCACGTGGTGAACGGAGGCTGGGTCCATCAGACAGGCTGTCCCTCCCCAAGAAATTTTTTAGGTTGGGAGCAAAATCAGGACTCCCAAACACTTTAACTAACAGTTCGACAAAACGTGACATGGTACATAGCTCACTTGATCCTGTGGCAAGGTGAAGCTCTGCCCACTGGCGAGCTGAGCCTACGAGTCGTGACACTAGGAACCCCAACCACTGCTTCTCGTCGGGTTTGGGGTCTTCCAGGCTAAGAAAATAAAGTTGGCACTGCAACAAAAAACATTGGGGGTAAACAGAAAATCCATCATATGTGTCAGGGGGGATATATGAAAGTCAACTGTGGAAAAAGAATGGAATCAAATGCCAGTACATAGGCTCTGGCATGACGTCTCCTCCCCTTTCATGCTGCATCCATTGTGGGGCGAAGTATTCTGTTAGGTTATGCGGTGACAGGCGGATACAAGTGCAGGTTAAAGTCCTTTTATTTGAAACTCCAATAATATCGGAACAGTCAAGATAATAGGAACAGCAGTAATCCAAATCGTGAGACAATGGCGTAGTCAAATAACAGGCATGGGTCAGGTGATCGGCAAACAGCATGAGCTAGGCTAGACAAGAATCGAAGATGCGAGACAAAAACAGGATCAAAAACCAGGAAATATGAAATGAGGTCAAACAGCTTGGTAACAGACAGAACACAAGTTAGCTGAACTAATATTTCGCAACTATACAGAGGAACACGGGGGTTTAAATACACAAACACAATAAGAGGTTAACACAAGACACCTGAGACATATTAGGACACAATCAATGACATCACAGGGGTGGAGACAAGACATGAACCAAAACAAAACACACATGGGGAAGTAAACAAAGTTAAAGTCACTGAATGCAGAAGTGAGCCGGTCACACACTTCGGCGATCATGCAAGGGGGAATCGTAACACTCCAGCTGTTTCTTTTTAGTAACACTTACTTTTCCAGCCTTTTGCTGCCCCCATCCCAACTTTTTTGAGACATGTTGCAGCCATGAAATTCAAAGTGCCTTATTTATTTATTTTTTTCTTAAAATGGTTTCCTCAGTTTAAACATCTATGTTTTCTATGTTCTACTGTGAATAACATATGGGTGTATGAGATTTGCAAATCATTGCATTCTGTTTTTATTTACATTTTACACAGCAACCCAACTTTTTTTGGAATTGGGGTTGTACTTTTGCAGGTTTTGACACTCAAAGTGCCGCTCAAAGTTTAGTACTTGGTCTCCTATTCATCTCATATATTGTCCCCTTGAACAGTTAAATTAGAAGGATGGTTTACGTTTCTACTGGTACACAGATGACAGTCAGATTTACCAGTCATGTTCTAGGTCCCTCACAGGCCAATACTAACAGGATGTATCTATGATTTTAAATTATAGATTCACTTTTTTAAATTACATTATGAGAAAATCTCACATTTTGCTGGATGATTTCAAAACTCCACTATGGATCTGCTTGATTTTATCCTGACAAATTGTGTGCATTTAAGACTCACCTACTGCTGCCCTGGATATGCTTGCACTTCCCAAAAATTGTTTATGCCTAAGATTACCTTTTGATTCAGTGGATAATCTCACCTGGATATTGTACACTGAATAGTGGATACTTTAGACTCATCATAAAGACTGCTCTGTGCTCATTGCAGGACATTAGTTCTAACACTCATACCAAATATCCTTTCAGGACCCTTGGCACTGTTTGCCTTTTCTCTTTTTAACTGTACACTTTGGTTACACTCAAGGTTTCTTCTCTATCTATCTATCTATTATTATTATTATTATTATTATTATTATTATTATTATTGTAAATGCTATATATAGTATAAATAGATATTCTTAGTTGAACACAGAAAATGTTCGAATTCTACATACATATCAATGAGTCTCTGGCAACTGTGTTAGTGTTCCTTTAGACATGTTTTCAAGGCACCACAAAATCCACTTTAAATAGCTGACTGAAAATGTTACAGTGACTGCAAATGCTCAAGGTTATTCAGAGTACATAACACAGCACAATTTGTATTTCTCTTTTATAAGAAGAATGTCACTGAGGGCTAAATGGCAACATATATATTGAATGCTGGGGAAACATGCATTTACTGTTAAATAATCAATGAAAAGGAAGCCACGAACATGCATATTCATCATTCATTTAGATGATTTCTTCAATAGCATGAATATTCAGCCATCACATTTTAAGACGTACTGCACCAGACAGACAATAAAAGAAGAAAATGAACTAAGAAATCAGTGTTCACTAGCCCAAGGGGAGATATTATGGGATGGCTGTGTCATAATGATGAGTAAAAATCAATTAATTTATCTGTCCTACAGACAAGAGTCCAAAGCTGTTCTGTTCATATAAAAGGAATTAAAAATGATGTAAAAGAACAACAGGGTAAATGTACAAGCAACCTGGCCAGCCCTATTTCTCAGTAGCCACACTGCTTTCATTGACTGAAACATGCAGTAGGTGTGGCATGGTGGCAGGGAATCGGGAGGAAACCAAAACCAACTGGTAATGAGCTCAGATGGAGCAAGTCTCTCACGGGGCCTTTCAGCTTGTGCTCCAGGACTGTAAATCATACAAGGGGTGTGCTCTGTATGAACCTGGCACAAATGGTCACAGAAACTTGAAGGCACACCACTTGCTCACACAGAGGCACTCGCCTACCGCAGACAGGCAGCCAGACACAGGAAGGGTGGCCTGGGTGAATGGATCAGCCCAGGTTCCTAGGTCTTGGGTGAGGCTCACTACTAAGCAGCATGAAGCAGGCAGGTTTGGGGTGAAACTCAACGAATATAGCTGATTCAGGCAAAGAGCCAGTTAAGTGCTCAGGGGTAGAAGAAAAGCCTCACCAATGTGATGGAATAGACATGAAAAACATTAATACAATGTTAAGCAGCTGTTCATAGCTAGCTAACCTGAAAAAGAGAGCACTACACTGCATGTTATACATAAATTTATTTTACATAGTGTCCTTTGACCACGTTGGACCTTTTCTTCTTATGTACTGCTATATATGCTTCATTAGCAATATCGTTATCTCATATCTCATTGAATTATTAGTCACATACTGTATGAAAATGACTTTTCTTTCAAACAGGAACTCTTTAGGTGCTTCCACATCTATTCCAGATCAAAGCAAAATTGATGGTTTTGGTTCATTTGCTGTTTGGTTTGATGTGGTTCCCTGCTGCACATAACTCAACAAACCAAAAAAAAAAACTGAACTATACCTGAAAATGTACTCTAAAGATAGGTAGAGGGAAAAGGTAAACCTGTGCCAAGTATGGCTAGAAATAACAAAAATTACTTGATCAAGGAAAACACTGAACTGAGCTCACGCTAAATAAATGATTAGTGTTCGCGGGGTGGGATTGATGACATTACTCTTTCTCCGATGTCAGTCAGAGTGACACTAGCCAATTGTGGGCACCTGTGAGCTCATGCATGCAGAATAGGGCAGATAACACTTTCCTCCGAGTGTGTTACGCTGCCCTGTGATACTGCATGTGCAGGAGTTTGAAAAGATGTGAAGGATGGCTTCATGTGTCTTGGAGGAAGCAGGTGCTTGCAGTTGGTAGTTGTAGTGTGATGGGGGAGATTGTACCAAATTGGGGAGAAAATGGGGGGAAATTTAAAAAAAAAAAAAAAGGTTAGATAGTTTAGATATTTTGTGGATCACATTTACATTGTTAAACAGTTCATTTTACAGTTGTGGTTGGGTCTCTTTAGGCTGAAATCGAACTAATCTGGAATCAGTTGTTTTGGTCTGCTGTGTTTTTACCTGCCTAAACAAACTACACCAAGATGGAGAACACAAATCAAATGGATCCAATTCTGCATATGTTTACAAGCTTTCCATTAAAATCTCTTGCTTTAACAATGCACCATGTTATTAAAGTAGTCATGAATGGAAAGACTCGCAAATGTCAAAATGATGCTCAAACTGCTTGGAGCCATATTGATATTTTGAATATGGCCAAGGGAGAAGAAAAGTATAACACACCAGAACAAAAAAGGATTTTAAGTATCTCTGGCAAGCATGATTGATGTATTAGATGTGTTAATCCCAAGTGGGGTCATTGCTGTGCCAAGTAAACATAGCCGGAGCCTTTGCGGCTTATAATGATGGAGGGAAGAGGAGCCCAGTTACACAGACAATAATCAGGGTCCATGGAAGACATGCATCATGTCAAAGCCTGTGCAGTAAAATCAAGTAGTTGAGAGGTTTGTTTTATAGCTTCATGGGGTGTTCCAGATTAGAACTGGACCTGAAATAAACCTCCAAGAAGTGGAAACATACCTGACAGGCTATAGAGAGGGCTTCTGAGGTAAAGAACAGCTAAAAACCAAGATAATCACTGTTTTTATACTGTATATTTAACAGGCACAGTCACTACCATAATAAGGAAAAAACATTGAGACAATTTTTCCCCTCCTGTGACATAGTTCCTCTTTTCGAATCGTTTGCCGGGAGCTTGTTGCTTGTATCGGCGTTTAAATTATACTGTTCCTGTATTTTTCATTAATAATTTTGCGCTATTGTTTCCATTTGTTGTAGTTTCACGTTCCCTTCTGTCGTATTTAAAATTTTTTCAAAGAACGCTTTTGTTTCTTTGAACAGCAAGCAGAGTTCATCCACATCGGATCCCCCTAAAATAATATCAACCAATCTTCGACTAAGGTGTGTTAAACACTCAATATGACAAACTATAAGTGTATGCTAGTTAGCTCTCTGACAGAGAAGACTGCAGCATTAGAGGTGCACATCCAGATTCTAGAGAGGGTTAGTTAGAGTGAGAGCAGTGTAGTTTCTGTAGGGGGAAAGTCTGGATGCCTTAGGCGGAGATAGCAATCGCCGGCATTAGAGCCCTCACAGTGGGGCGAGTGGGTGATGACTCGGTGGCATAATTGCAAAGCCAAAGCTAACGCTAAGGCTCGCCCACGGGAGCACCACTCCTCTCCGCTTCACGTGTCCAACAGGTTTGCTCTCCTCAGTGAAGCACCTGCTGTTAATTGCAAACAAACAAACAGTTTTGCACTCAAGTATCCCTCAGTTAACAGTGAAGTTCAACAAAACAGTTTTCATGTAAAAATTGTAATGAATTTTCCTGGTTACACTGCACTATTTGACCATGTAGTATTAGCACATTTATAGAAGGGATTTATTTATTTATAATTGCACTATCCAGTGTTACCCAGATGAGGATGGGTTCCCTTTTGAGTCTGATTAGTTTGAGTCAAGGTTTCTTCCTCATAGCGTGTCAGGGAGTTTTTCCTTGCCACCGTCACCTCTGGCTTGCTCATTAGGGATAAATTTATACATTTAAAATCTATATCCTGAATTTATATATTTCTGTAAAGCTGCTTTGGGACAATGTCCATTGTTAAAAGCATTATACAAATAAAACTGAATTGAATTGAAAAAAGACAAAGATAGCATAAGAGAAAAGTCCTGCCATTATCTCAGGGTGGAAGCATTTTACAAGTAGCTGTAGGTGTAAAATTCTCCTAGTTCTCTGTTGACAGGATCAGGTTTCCTTTCTTCTCTGATACCTTACGAAGGTGGGTTTCTGACACACATGCTACGTTTCTTAAATGTAAGTGTTCACTGATAGTCTCAAACACACATGCTCACACATTTCTGTTGGTGTACCATGGCTGCTCATAACGGTTGGCTTGTCGTCACACACGCCCTGTCCTTTTCAGATGCATTCAAAAGGTGCTCTCAGACTGGTGCACCAAACAAAGCAGCCATTGTGTTTTGGGGTAGCACAGACCTATCAATGTCAGGTTATCTCTCATATGTCTCCCAGCTATCCGAAGACCCAAGGGGAAAGCCAAAGATGGAAAATAAACTTAAGACCTGACTGCCTTAAGTTAAACCCCCTGACCTGCCCAGAAAGGTGAGTAGACACTTTAGATTAGTAGAATTTAAATGCACTATACAGTATCTTACTATATAATTTGACATTTCTTTAAGTTGGTCCCTATTTAACCTTTTCTTTAAAGGAAAAAAAAACCTTGCATGATGAATTACAGTAATTTTTTTCCTCATATCCATCAACATGAACCTCAGAACATTAAGGTATGGCTCGGTAAGTTGAAAACCTTTTGGCTGCTAGCTACATCATTATATACACAGATTCTTCACAAAATTTTAAAAAATGATCACAATATCAAATTCAGATGAATGAATGACAATTGCAGTGTGGTCTTGGACAGAGGTGGGTAGTAACGTGCTACATTTACATTTACTTGAGTAACTTTTTGAAAAAAAAAAGTACTTTTAAGACTAGTTTTAACTGGCTGTACTTATACTCTTACTCAAGTTAATTTTTAATCACAGAAATGTACTTTTACTTCTCTACATTCAGTGGCGTTCCTCTGTTACTGTTAAATGTTAATGAATGTATGTAGTTTTAATAATTAGTTCATATCACGTAGTGTTGGGTCAGAGTCCACCTTTGTCAAGTACGAGTCGAGACCAAGTCCTTAACCAGTCGAGTCCAAGTCCAAAAGGGGCCGAGTTGGACTCAAGTCCGAGTCCTAAATGGCCGAGTCAGTGTCGAATCCGGCCGAGTCCAGAAAGTAATTAAATTGAAAAAAGATTTTAAATTGCAATTGTAAACTCAACACTGTGCTGTTAAATTAATATTTTAACCTTCACAAACCAATGGCAACATAAATGTAACAAAAATACCACTATTACATGTTGCCACTGCCATTTAATATTTTTATTTCATGTCATCAGCACCTCAACTAGTTTCCTATCAAAAATGGTTTCTAAGAGAAAAAGGGATAAACAGGTATATGTAGAATTTTTATTATATCACAAGTGTATGAAAATACAAATTAACCTGTTTTGTTATTGTCATGGATATTCTGGAACAGACATGGACTACAGTTCCCAGCAGCCACTGCACCCCACTGCATCAATGTCACATGACCACCTGCACCTTTCACATTGTTGTTAACGAGCACTTGGGTATATATAGTCACATTTTGCGCTGCAGTGGTTGTCTTGCGTTTGTCTTTCTTTGCCATTGTTTCCTGTCACTGTGTTTTGGTCAGTGGTCTACGTTTGTTTCCTAGCCTTTTGTGTTCCATGGTTCTTGTTTTGTGTTGTATTTTTGTATATATATTAAATGTTCACTATCCCTATCTGCACTTGCATCTCTCTCTACCTCGTTATCTGACAGAACGTAAGACCTTAAAATGGATGCAGCAGATTTTTTTCTCCACTCAAGAGAGAATCCTGGAGTCCATGAGGTTGAAACCAGAGGGGAGGGAATCTTGGATCAGTGCTTTTAAGCACAGCATGGTTAAAAGCCATACATAAGATCTTTCCCCACCCTCCCTCCCCTACTGCAGACCTCGCTCTGCCTGCCGAATTAACAGAGAACGTCTCTCAGCCTCCCTGCTCAACTGAGGACGCCGCTCAGCCTCCATATTCAGCTGAGGATGCCGCTCAGCCTCCCTGTTCAGCTGAGGACGTTGCTCCGTCTCCCGGTGCAGCCAAAAGCTCCGCTTTACCTTCGTGCTCCACCTTGGACGTCACTACACCAGGCCCCGTTTCAGACGTTGCTCCACCTTCCTACACCACTGAGGACATCGTTCTGCCGCCATGCTCCACTGAAGACGTTGCTCCTTTTCTCTGCTTCACAAAGTGAAAGTGAAAGTGACATGTGAAGGCCAATGTATGGTAACCCATACTTGGAATTTGTCCCATCCAAGTTAGTGCACACACATTAGGAGTTGTGAGTAGTGAACACACACACTACAAACTGTGAACACACCCGGAGCAGTGGGCAGCCATTTTTGCTGCGGCAACCGGGGAGCAGTTGGGGGTTAAGGGCCTTGCTCAAGTGCCCAACAGTGGCAGCCTGGCCATGCTGGGATTTGAACTCATGTCTTTAACACATTCCGTTAACGTGGAAAATTTAGAAATTTCATCTGGTCTCGTGGAAATATATAGCTGAGTATCATCAGCATAACAGTGGAAATTTATCCCGTGTTTTCTGATAATATTACCAAGGGGCAGCATATATAAAGAAAACAGCAGGGGGTCTAACACAGATCCTTGCGGCACACCATACTTTACTGCCATTATGTCAGAAAGTTAATCGTTTAAACAAACAAAATAGTAGCTGTCAGATAGGTAGGATCTAAACCATTTCAATGCCTGTCCCTGAATACCAATGTAGTTTTGTAATCCATCTAAGAGTATGTCATGATCTATAGTGTCGTAGTTTCATTAGATTGGTGGGTATGGGATCTAGTATACATGTGGTTGATTTTGATGTGTTGATATGTTTTGTAAGCACTTCCTGTCCAATAGTGGTAAAGGACTGCAATTGTTCTTGGGAAACGATATTGGAGGCTAAAACCTGTGATGCTACTGTTGGTTGTGCATTTCCGATTTTATTCCTGATGCTTTCAATTTTCTCAATGAAGAAATCCACTAAGTTATTACAACTAAGTTGTGTTGGAATATTCAGTTTGGGCGACGTGTTATTATTTGTTAATCTAGATATTGTATTGAATAAAAACCTAGGATTGTTTTGGTTACTTTCTATGAGTTTATGTAGATACTCTGCCCTAGCAGCTTTTAGACCCTGTCTATAGCTAGACATACTGTCCTTCCACACAATTCGAAAAACCTCTAGATTTGTTTTTTTTTTTTCCATTTGTGCTCGAGATTACGAGTTGCTCTCTTAAGAGTATGAGTATGACTGTTGTACCATGGAGCAGGATGTTTTTCTCTAACCTTTTTTAATTTAATAGGGGCAACAATATCTAGAGTGCTAGAGAGCATAGTGCCCATATTGCTAGTCACCATATCAAGTTCAACCATATTTATAGGTACGCAGCGCGGTTGGGACAGATCAGGCAGATTAGTTATGAATCTTTCCATAGTGGTTGGAATAATAGTTCTACCCATTTGATAACGCAGTTCTAATTGGCTAATCTCAGCTACAGGCAGTGTGCATGAGATCTGTGATATCATCACTTCGTGGTAGAATATTTATATTGTTAACCTCAGTTCCATGAGATATAATTAAGTCTAGTGTATGATTGAAGCGATGAGTGGGTCCAGTGACATTTTGTTTGACCCCAAATGAGTTCAGTAGGTCTGTAAAAGCGAGTCCTAATGCATCATTTTTATTATCTACGTGGATGTTAAAATCTCAGACAATCTGAGAAAAGTGCTTTATCCACATTAACTATTAAATCTAAAAGGAAATCTGCAAACTCTTTTAAAAAATCAACGTAGGGCCCTGGGGGTCTATATATGGTAGCCAGAGCAAGAGATAGCAGCGATTTTTTTCCCTGTACCTAAAAGTGTAACACTGAGCACAATCACTTCAAATGAGTTGTACCTGTGTCCTGTTCTCTGAGTAATATTAAGAGTCTCACTGTATATTGTATAAAGTAAATTACTAAAAGCCCACTAAAAGACTAAAAGCTCACAGTGTGTGTAATGCACTGAAACCTTTGGGCCTCATTGTCACCTAGGCACCTTGTCATTCATCTATTTCAGCATACCCAAGTTCAGATAAATAATAACAATAAAAAAAAAAAAACATTTTATTATGCACACACACACACACACACACACAAACACACACACACACACACAAACACACACACACGTACCCCTCTTTAAAAGTTTTTTTTTCTTCTTCACAAAAATTGTTTCTCTAGACAGACAAACCAAGGAAAGCTTTAGGGTGCTATATAGAACTGCTTTTTAAGAGTGTGCAGATGCTTTTAAACCTAAGATTTTATCCAGAGAATTAAGTTCTGATTTCACATTTTAAAAACTGATTGCTGCAAACATTGCAGTCTTGAGTTGGGCTACTTGTGTAGCAGTCATTACTATTCTTGTAAAATAACACCATACACTGAGGTCTGCAGTAGGTCTGGCTTTTAATATACAGTTCTTTCTGTAAATGCTGTAAATTCTGCAAAAACTATAGTTAGTTCTCTTCAAGTTGAAAGGGACAGGAAGTAGTTTCACTATACACAAACAAGGTCCTTTTTTTCATAATAGCTTGTAAAAATTAAACTTCATGAACTAAAAGACCAATGAAAGTACTAAAATTTGTACTAAAAGTACAATTCATATTGTAGCACATATAAATAAATGCATAGTGAACTGAAATATACAAATCCATGCACTGTAGAAATGATGTGATATATAGTGCTAACAGTCCTTTAAATAATGCCTTGTTCTTTTCTTTAGTGAGCCCTCAGACAGCCTTTACATTAAATAGCTACACGGGATAGCTATAATGAATCAAGCTTTGTGACCCCAGCTTTGTGACCCAACAAAGCTGCAAGTCTGCCTTCATTCAGCACTGTGATGGAAGAAAGCACTGGCTTTGTCAAACCATAAAAGACACATAACAGTTCTTCAGTACATGCTGCCATCTCACCAAGGACATCAAGTATAACAACTTTAGGAAGCAAGTTCTTGGAAGGAAGCCATGAACCATGTTGCTTAGCATATCACGCATGTTCCACACATGGTGTGCACACATGACCAATAAAATTCTGGGATACAGTAGAAAAGAAATTTGTTTATACTGAAAGTGGCTGGGATCCATCACGTACATTCTTCTCAGTTAACTCACCTCCTTATTCAAATAGTGCCTTGCAACTGGCCTTAGCAGCCCTGAGCATTTAAGATATGCTAAGGCCAAGCTGTGTCACGTAGCATTTGAGCTTGTGAATGGAAGTTGGCACTGGTTTCTCCTGGATGTGGCATATAATAGCAGAACCCAGATCACCACTTAAAAGTATGAGGACCACACCTTTGTTTGGGGAAGTATTGTCTGTTCCATCTCACTGGTCTCACTTCAGATCCCATTTACATGACATTTTCTATAAACATGGACCCAGTACTTTCATATGCTACTTCAGTTTTGAACCCCGCCTGTAAAGACGCCCATTTCAGTTGATGTCTGTAACACATATTGACCATTTACGCAATGCTAATGGTTCCTGGAAAAATTACTAAAAGGGTATATATTGCATAGGCATGTGGGATTTTTCTTTATAATTACACTCATATTTTTCCGTAATACAGTTGTTATTGAATTTGAAAGGCCACACTTCAAATAAGCATATATGCAGAAGCAGGTTGATGATGTTTAGCACTACACAGGATGTGCTCTTTTCATGAAACATCAGGTACTGTTGCAGCATGAGCACTCTGGATTAAACACACATTCTCAGTGAGTTCTGGAAAATTTTTACCATTCCCATGTCTTCATCTTTTCCTCTATACCTCTCTGCAGATACAAGTTGGTGACCTTGAAATTAGTCCAAAAAGTTGAGGATTGTATTTTATTTTGCCTTTACATGTACAGTATCCTCCACTAATATTGGCACCCTTGGTAAATATGAGCAAAGAAGGCTTTGAAAAATTGTCTTTATTGTTTAACCTTTTGTGGAAAAAAAAAAATCACAAAAATGCTCTGCTTTCATGGATATCAAACAATTGCAAACAAAACACAGGTTTATTTAAAAAAAAAAATCTTTGTTAAATATAGGTGGGCAACAATTATTGGCACCCCTATGAATTCATATCATAAGAAAAATGTATTTGAAGTATATTCCTACTGAGATATATATATATATATATATATACATAGTACACCTGGGTGACTAGGAACAGGAAATTGTACAAACATCACAGGGGCATAAATATGAGGTAACACATAGGCCAAATTCCCTTAGTAATTCATAGCAAAATGCCAAGGAATATAGCTGTGATGTGCGGCAAAAGGTTGTTGAGCTTTACAAAATGGGAAGTGGCTATAAGATTATAGCAAAAGCATTGAAAATGCCCATTTCCGCCATCAGGCCAATAATTAAGAAGTTCCGGTCAACTGGAAATGTTAGGAATCAACCTGGAATTGAACGTGTGTCAACACGAATTGAATATTGTCTCAACACGCTGTGAAGAGGACGGTTCAGGTGGCCTAAAAATCTCTAAGGATCACAGCTGGAGCATTGCAGAAGTTAGCTGCATCTTGGGGTCAGAAAGTCTCCAAAACTACAATCCGAAGTCACCTACATCACCACAAGTTGTTTGGAAGGGTTTCAAGAAAAAAGCCTCTACTCTCATCCAAAAACAAACTCAAGCGTCTTCAGTTTGCCAGACACTACTGGAACTTCAAATGGGATCAGGTTCTATGGTCAACTGATATTCTATCAAATATCAACAGATATTAAATGAAAACCTGACTGCCTCTGCCAGAAAGCTTAAAATGGGCTGTGGTTGGATCTTCCAGCAGGACAGTGATCCAAAACATACATCAAAATCAACACAAAAATGGTTTACTGACCACAAAATCACGGCCCTGCCATGGCCATCCCAGTCCCCTGACTTGAAACCCATAGAAAACCTGTGTGGTTAACTGAAGAGTTAAACAATAAAGACAATTTTTCAAAGCCTTCTTTGCTCATATTTATCAAGGGTGCCAATATTAGTGGAGGGCACTGTATGTTTGGGATGTACAGATAGAGGAGGGGTTGGTTAGGACATCTCAATATACAGTATTACAGTATTACTATAATCTGATATCCTTTATTAATAGAGTGTGTATAGGGAAGAATAAGGAAAGAAATTTACAAATTCCACTGACGGTCTTGTGCTTGAGATCATCTATGTTTGGCCTACAATCTTCTGAGGTAATCTTATCCTTTCATACAAATGACAAATGATGTATTCTGGATGAAATAAGGAGATGAGACTTTCTCATTATAATTGCAAGCAAATGTCTCCTGTTTAGAAAGTGGTGGAAACTTAGCTCCTTTATAAATATGATTCCTAATTGCTTTTAATTAACACCTTATGAGAAAAGTAAGTGAACTAAGCATTTGGAATCCTTTCATAGATGTTACACTTGCGAGCTGTGATGTTTTTTCCTGGCCAAATATCAAGCAGGCATAATTAACAGGGTCTCCAGAGATACAAGTGATGATACAATGATTCATAACTCTGTTCAAATCCATTGCTTTCACTGACAGTACCCAGTAGCTATGGTTGCAACACACTTTATAAAGTTAGAAGGTCCTCTGTGTAGCTCAGAATGTTATGATATGCTTTATAAAATTTATACTTTCTGTGTTCCAATTTACAATTTTTATTTTGTCTTAATCATTTCTTTTCAGAGTTTACATGTAGAACTTGGATGAACAGTTCTGATTTCCAACCAACATTGAACGTTTATGTTCAAAATAAATAGAGCATACTGTATATCTCAACAGGCAAGCAAAGTCTGCTCCAAGGGTCTTTTTGAGAATGACCTGCAAACTAAACATGGATGGTTACATCCCAAACAAGGTATGAGATCATCAAGTCTCCAACGAAGTGAAAATATACATGTTTATGAGGAAAGCTGAAATGTCCTGAGTCAAGGTCAAGGAGCAGGTGAGTGCCCCTATGGACAACAGAACCACAGTCTCAAAAAGTGCAATTATTTTCTCCACACACTGACATAACATAAAGCTTTCTAAAACATTTCCTGGCTGTGATCTCTCTCTCTCTCCCTCAGCTCCCAACTAGCATATGTACCAGCCAAATTATCTCAAAGGAAATGCAAGCAGTGCCATCCAGTGGATTATAATGCAATGATCCAGTTCCTTACAACCTGTAGATATTTCAATTTATTAAGGAACAGAAGCACCCATAACTTTACTGACAAACTTGCTGCTTAATGAGTTTAAGGTGTTGCTACTAATGCCTCCACATGCTTAATGTTTTGGCAGCAAAGATGATGTATTCTGATGCTCATACTCAAGATGGGGCCATATAGCTTTATCCAAGGGGCATGTATTGGGCAAGAGGTCAGCTAGGGATGAGGGGATCCTCTTCCAGGGGCCCTCATGGTAGTTTGTGTTGATGAGGCAACAGGGGGTAGGTGCTGCCTGGCTTTGCTGCACCACCTGGTCATGCCCGTCAGCTATGTAGGGAGGCCCCAAATACACATGCATGCTGCACATTCTAGCACTGTCACCCTAACCGCAGTTTCCTCTCCTTGCTATGTCAAATATTAAATACTCCCTTCCTATTAGGAAAGAAGATCCCAACTTGATGATCATAAACCATCACTCCTCTATTTTGCCTCAAACTTCTGTTTTGCTCTCAGAATGGACGTCTGAATGATTAGTTCTACACCTACATGTCCTCCCCATTCTTTGTAAGCTAATTAAAATAAACAGGAACCATAGAATAATATACACAATTTAAAAGGTAGGGATATATTTCCCACAATTTTCCATTAAACATAAAAAAATTATAATACACAAATAAGTGCACTTATTTTCTGCTGATATTATAGAGTTCCCAGTAACCAGTGTTCTCAGATTACAAGCACCTTTTAAATAAGCATGATGAAATTAAGATGGGTGAATTTCCTAGCATTCAGCACATAACATGTAATACATACATACATATATACGTACATACTTGATGAGCTTACCTATTAACACACTTCTCATTTTCCACTTTTTAATTGCAAGAAGAGATGCTACCAATCAGCACTCTAATTGGTCAGATTTCAGTATTGCAGTCATGAGACCCCACAGAACTGCCAACTGTGCAGAGCATCAGATCAGCTGATAGTCCACCAGACAGCCATACACACTAACACAGCAGGCAGAGAAGTGGCCTCAACAGTAATGTGCCTGTTTACTATACTCACTAAAATTATTGTGGTATACACCAGGCGGATCTAGTCAGAATCAGAACACTTTGCCAGAGGTATCACCGGCATTCAAATGAACAGATTATACAGTGTACAAACGCACACAGAAACTCAGACACAAACAGAATATGGTCTAGATTATCATGCAAAAATAAATAATTAATTAATTAAGTATACTAGTTCATTAGATATATTAAACTTAAAAACTGTGACTTAAAAACCTGTACACTCATTCTGCTATCCAGCTGCTCTTCCCTTAACTACTTTCACAAGGGATATTCAACACAATTTTCTTTGGAGAGCAACAATAGGTAAAGTTAATATGTGGATATATGGGATATTCCTGTTTATTTATCTCCTTGTACAAATAGCAAACTAATCAATTTATGACCATGTCATGTCTATTGTCTATACCAGATCAAGGCTACTTCACACTCATTCTTTGCCCATTTTCAGTTCAAATGTATTTACTGTATTTATCACAAAGGACACTGTCACAAAGCAGCTTTACACAAATCCTTATGACATGAGGAAGAAACCTTGAGAGGGACCAGAATCAATAGGGAACCCATTCTCTTCTGGGTGACACCGGATGCAATTATGAGTTGTTACTCTTCCACAACTGTATACAATTAAGAAAAAGTCTGGGTTACGCATGTAACCATGTTCCCTGAGAAGGGAATGAGACGTTACGTGAGCTTCACGCTGTGGGAAGCACCTCCGCTCGCGACCGGTATCTGAAGTCTGTGTAAAATCATAGGCCTGTCAATTAAGTGTGTCATGTGATATAAAAACGGCACCTGTGAACCACCTGTATCAGCCTTTATTATCTGAGGCGAAGACGCAATTCACAGGCATGCCCCAGTATGACAAAGCTATGCAACCTCTCGTTCCCTCGTCAGGGAACAGGGTTACATGCGTAAATGGTCTACACTTATATAGCGCCTTTTAACCTTCACAGTTCACAAAGCACTTTACACTGTGTCTCATTCACCCATTCACACACACACCAATGGCAGCAGCAGCAGATGTAGCACGATCTTGGCGAACTCTCGCTAGAGCCTGTGGCAGCAGAACAATCGAGGGAAAGGCGTACAGACGTGACCTCGGCCACATGTGTACCATGGCATCCAGCCCTAATGGTGCTAGAAAAGTTGTCCTCTGCACTGGAGAAAGCATGCTTTTCTTGGGGTTCAACCTGAGCCCCAAGCTCCTCATGTGGGCGAGACCAACATCTCGATGTTGTTCTGCTTGGTAGGCCTGCAACACTGCCATTGTATGCAGTGACCCACAAGCGAGACCCACCGCCGCATGCCGAGGTGGCCTTACACGCCTTGTATGGCAAAGCCAGCCCCCCTAAATTCCCTGCCGTCGATGGTGAGAGGTAGCTTACAAGCACCTCCTCCACCTTTTGTAGAACCAAATACCCGTACTGTTCATTCCCCATGATGGCCGAATAATTGGCTGTCGCGGGGTTATAAATACGGCTGGTGTATGGTTTTTCCCAGAAGTGCGATATTTCCTAATGCACTTCTGGAAAAAAGTGGTAGTTTTCTGCAGTGTGAGGGAGTTTTAATGTCACTGGGGAGAAAGCACTCGTCCAGCCTGCTACGAGCCGCTTAATAACCTGGGTCAGTCTAAATTCAACTTTTCTACAGCCCTAGTGATCACTTCAAGCAGCTCTTTATATGATTTAGAGCTGCTCTCCATTTTTGGTGCACTGGCGCCCCCCTCTGGCTCCTCGGAGTCAGAGACAGTGGGTTGACTCTCCATACTGGAAGGAGGACTCACAACGCAAACCCCAAAACCTAGAAGTGGAGAGTCGGATCTGGAGGTCAGAGCAAGAGATAGATCCATACGGGATCCCCAGGACCCGAGCCGGCTCAGAGCTGCGAGGCTCCGAAACCCAACTCCCTTCGTCTGAGAAGAGAGCGAGCCAAGAGCGGAGCTGCCTAATTGTGAAACGTTCAAAATGCGTGCAGTCGGCCCCCTTTTTTTTGTTTTTTTCTCAAGGGTCGCTGCAGCATGCTCCACCCCCAAACACTTCACACAGAAAGCGTGTCTGTCCGTCCCTGAAATAAAACCGGGCAAAAATAACACACTTCCTGAATTCTCTCTGACTCATATGCACAAAGAGGTGAGGGACAGAAAAGTAAAGATATATATATACTTTTCTGGAAAATAGAGAGGAAGTGAAGAGTTTTTAGGAGCGTTCACACAGAGAACAGACATGCAGTCTTTCGCTGAAGATAATAAGGCTGACAGTGTGGTTCACAGGTGCCGTTTTTATATCACACAACGCGTTTAATCGCCATGTCACCTGACCACGGCAGGCCTATAAATAGGCATAATTTTACACAGACTTCAGATACTGGTCGCGCTTGGAGGTGCTTCCCACAGTGTGAAGCTCACACAACGTTGACTTCCCTTAGAAAGGGAATTGTGTGTATACTATTAAGTAGAAAATGTGTTGAAAGGATCTTCAATATGAGCATCAGAGTCATGTTTGAGCTCATTAGAGTTTTTAGCTTTAAGTCTATATGATCCAAGTGAAGTTATCCACTGAATAATGAATGAGACTTGAGCGTGAACTTTTTACAAGTTTTTTAGCAAGTGCAGTCAACAGGCTATCCAAGTAAGACCATCCACAGCAATCTCACAACAATCTTTAGGCTATCCACGTGGGGCCATACCCAGTAATTCACAGGTGAAGCAATTTGTAGAGGAAGTAGAGAATCAGGATTGATCAGGCAGCTCTGGAGGGCATAAGGAGTCTGTATCACTGGAATCTCATCAGGAAGCAGGAGTAACATGCGTAGCTCAACACAGATTATTACAGATTATTAGGTATGCTTTTGTCCTATAGTGAGTTAAGAGTAAGTGCGTGCTTCTCGAGAACAAAACTTTTCTCTGGTTAGAGCAGACAAATATGAATTTAATGAATTTGGTTCATTTATTGGGCTACATCATTATCAAGGTGGGGGTGCTCATGAAGGAGTATGTGTAGTCACTGAATTGCCAACACCCAAAATGATGAAAGACTGCAGAAGCTCCTGAGGTTTGTTGATTTCTGTAGGAGGTTCTTTGTGGTTCCAGTTGAACAGCAGCACTTTTCACTTTCCCTTTTCATGGTGACTCAAGAAAAATCCACTGGAACTGCTAGTGTTCACTTCTGCCCCATTCCTGGTAGGAAACTATGTTAGCTGACCTTCAGAAATGTGTTGCTTAGTGACTTAGTGATTTATGTGGGTTAATGAGGATTTATTCCCAGCCACGATAGTAGCTTCTACAACAATTGCTGCTTAAACTCCCTAATAAGTCTGAAAAAGATTGGACAAAAGTCATGTGTTCTTTTCATTAATAGCCTATAGCTTACCTTGTAAGGGATGTGCATCATTCTTGAATTGAATGATCCTGATTCTGTGATCTGGGTCATGGGGGAGCCTGGAGCTTATCCCAGGGAACTGGGCACAAGGCTGGGGTACCAGCACATTGCAGGGCACAATCACACACACATTTAAACACTCATTCACACACTATGGACAATATGGAGATGCTAATCAGCCTACAACACATGCCTTGGACTGGGGGAGGAAACCGGAGTACCCACAGGAAACCCACAAAGCACAGGGAGAACATGCAATTCTGCATACACAGGGTGGAGGCAGGATTCAAACCCCCAACCCTGGCAGTGCGAGGTATGTGTGCTAACCACTAAGCCACCATCGCCCCCAATAAGTTTAACCTTTAAAGAAAAACCAGCATGAACACTGAATGTGGATACACACTACATATCCCCCAAATCCATAACTTATGAAGATTTGCAACCTGTTGTACAATTTAAAACAATTTAAGCTAACAGCCTCGGTTAGATTGAATTAAAATTTAGCCCACATCACATAAGCTGAAAAGATAAGAAAACAACCACACAGCTGTTTGGAACAACCGACATGTACAGTATATACAAACTGAGAGATGTCCAGTTAGCAAAGACAAACAACTTACTGCCTTATCTTAGCATAACAACTAGCAAGCTTAGAAACAGTGCAGACACTCTGATCCTCAGCAGAAGGATATTACTATTTAAATGTGTAAATTTAATATGTAAATAGTTAAAGAAACTCAAATCAGTAAAGCTCTGCCAAATGTATTTGTATATATAAAAAATAGAAGTAGTCAAATTGCACTGTAGTATGCAATATTTCCAGAGAAACAGACATTTCAGGCAAAAACATCAGTTGAAGAATGCTTCTAAGACTGTAGAAAGTGAAAGCAGTCCGTATTAAAACAGTTGATGAGGTATTTTTTAAAATCAAAATATGACATTCATTCTAGGCTCTAAAGTATAGATACAACTAATTAAATGTTGTTTCCTTTAAATAATTAGTCAAAACAGATCCAAGAAAAGCATTCCTATTCTATGCCACCTGATTAGACCCAAAGAAAACTTTATTTAAGTTAACACTTTTGCAGTAGCTATAGTCTCTTGCAGTAGTTCCATTTCATTTGATTGCCCCTTAGCATATGGTATAATATTATATTTTATGTTTCTTTTATTTCAGGTGACTTACTGACACATGTGCTTGTCCCTATGGTGAAAGTTTGTCCCTGCCATTCCTATCCACACAGCAGTTGCAGCTTGGAGTGAGAATATAACTATAACCAATGAACCTTTATTGATATTTTCAAGAATTGTTTTGGTCTGGCAGGGGGCTTTCAGCAGAAGGGGGGAGTTCACTCTCTCATTCATGATGTGGTCCACCCTAGACAGGTCATATCAACAATGTATGATTTTTCCAATTTAGGAATGGGTTTTTGACAGTTGCTGAACATGGCCATTCTTCAGAGCACATATTCAGACATTATGGTTCACTGTAACTTTAGACCACTGGCTAAATGCTAGCTATGCCGTTTTGGAGCATGTATAATGTGATACTATCACTTCATGCACTACAGAAATGTGAAGTGAAGTTTGCTCATTTGAAGTACTAACTTCTTACTGGTGTAGATTACAGACCTGTCTGTACAAGTCTTCTCATAAAGAATGATCACTGATAAAGAAGTAATTGTTCCAGAAACAGCTCTACTCTCTGGTTCATTATGAATATAATTCCAGGTCAAAATATTTCATGAAAGTTATACTACCTGCCACAAAGTCATTGCTGATTAAGAGTGACAGCTCATGCTACCAACCATCATGATGATTTATGAAAAGGAACCCTGTCCAATTTTCCAGCCAGAGGGATATCCAACACCTGTGAAACTGCTCACAGCTGTGATTGACAAGAGACTCATGTGGTTTCACAAGCATATGGGCTTGTTTACTGTACTAGAACTGGATTTTTCCCATGTCACCCTTAAGGCAGCAGATTCAAACCCTGGACCACATGTGGAATCAATACAGGTCAGGAGTCTTGTTACAAGAAGAGTAACCAGCTGTATCTTCAGTATGTCATTTCAACACCTGTGCATGGCATGCATGATGGTGAACAAACAAGAAATACATCAGCCCCAGATTCATTTTCCTTTCTCCTTGCAAAGTTTATCATATGTTCAATGCTGATTCAAGGACTTCACATTACATGCTGATGAAATACTGTCAATGGAACCTCATTAGTCAGTCTGGCAACATAGTGTAGCCAGAGGTGGCATAGCACCAGTCTTAAGGCATTCATATGGAAAGTTGGAGAAGGCAAGAAGGGATCAAAGGTCACCATGCAGCTATTCACCCACATACTGCAAAGCACCAGCCGTGTCACAACAATCACAAACAGCTCTGACCTGTCTTGAACTTAGCTGACTCTTTAGCCATCTGTTATGGCATGCTGGGAGTGCAGAGACCATTACTGCTTAACACAAGAGGCCTGCTCTTCTCTCTCACTGGGTTGGGAGCCCTGCATTTTGACAATACAGAGCCTTGGAGAGAACACTATATCTTCACTGATTCACTCACACTTGATTTTGTACAGTAGGTTAAATGAGGAGTTCAGTTAACAGCATGAACAGCACAGTTTGTTAACTAAAACTGAAAAAGCACTTGACTGCTTAGAGGAAATGGACCCAGATGGTTGACGCCTAAAACCCCCACCCCCTTCTAAGCAAATTCTCAAAGGGGGCAGGCAGAGGGACTGGTGTGTTTTCCCCATCTAAATGAATCCCAACCTCCTCATGAATCGCTCAGGTGTTCCTGGTGCTCCTTTTGTTCCATAAGGAGGAGACACTCAATCCCTCTTGCACTTCTACATTCATTTCCTCTGGGTGCAGCTTGGTCTTGACCTCTGGCCTCTGTTTTGCAGGCTATTTATACTACATTGAATGGTAGGGTGTGAGAGGGAGTAAAGTTCTCCGCGAAAGAGGCTTGAAGAGAGTACCATGTGCTCTGACTGTGGTTAATAGGGGTACCTAGGATAGTTACAGAGGTGGGGTAAGTCCTGCTACTCTGGCTAGCCCTTAAAAAGGAAGCCTTGAAGTATGAGGTGCACTTTCCCAATGATTCATGACAAATGCCTGAAAGCTACTGCAGCCCATCTCCAAAGTGGGAGCACTCTACAGCCAAATGCAGATCCCTAGACATCTTTTGCTCACATGCAGCCAGAAACACATTCTGCACAGTCTTTTACCAGGAAACTAAGACAACTTTGGTGCTTTCACCCGAGGACAACATAAAACTGTGTCGCTGTAGAAGGTTCCTCCATCATTTAAAATGGAAGGAAGGGGAGAGGAGATTAATAATAATAATAATAATTAATAATCTGTAGTGTGTATTTTAGCTGTGAAGATGAGAGACATTGTAGTCGAAGATGCTGTGGTCTCTAGAACCTGAATTGGGAAAGTCTTAAAAACATTAGCATCAGACTCACTGACAATCATTCCACTGAATACAGCAATTAGACACAACCTTACCTACCATGCACTGCACCCACTTCTTCTAATTCCACTATGATGACTTACTGTGAAGCTGTTTTAGACACTTTGAAAATACAAGAAACCACACTTGTCTCCTATCTTCAATCAATAATAGTTGCTGGAGTGCAGTTCTCTGTTAGGACCACATGGACTGCACCATACAAGGGTATTCAGCTACAAAAATGACCATGATTGGTCATGTGGTGCATGTGAAAAGGCTTTGCCGGGTGAAGGGACACCTGTTCTTAGGAAGGATTACTCCACTTATCATCGGCAAATAGATTTTCAGATTTTCTTCCCCAGTGCACTAAGCCAGTTTGGATTAAAGATTATGCTCTTCTTAGTCTCAAACAGACTGCCTAACACTACCCATCTTGTCATTAGTAACCCCTCATGAAAGCAAATTTGTATTTCCCAGTCACAATTATGTTTACAGGAAATAAAAGCAGTAATCTGATCAAAAGAGAACCCACACACCACCTCAGCATCACTAGATTTATTTTTCCATTTTCCATAATGTCAGTAAGGGATGTTTTCCTGGAATTATAGAGTATATGTAAACTACTGTGGGACTAGACCAATGCCATTGTTTGGGTGTTGGGGGCAGACAGCCCATTGAGTCACACATCAATACTATCAGGCAAGGGGATGAAATTCTAATGAGGCCTTAACTGTATCAAAGCCAGCATAAATAAAACACAGAATTTGCTGTAAATGGAAACTAACCCCAGCATTGCTTTCAGGTTTCCTGATACGATGACATGGCTATAAATTTACTAAATGATGGATGAACACTGACACCAAGTGTCCACCTCATGTATGTACACCTCTAACAATTTGATGACTGATAACACTCCAGCCACAGTAGCAATGCTCCATTCCTTTCCTGTAGATTGGCCTACACTGAGGCAAAATGATGAAAAGTAGTAGCTCTGAAACAAGTGATTGAAACATAGGTGCAATAGCCTTTGAAACTTTGAAACAATCAACATGTCCTATATGACTGAAAACCATTTAAAAGCAATATCAATTATGAGTTTACTGGGTGTCTTGAAGTGTGCTGATCCCTCTTACAAAGGTAAAAGGTAAAAAATGTGGGACAACTTTCCAATACACCTAGCAACATAGCTAGCTTCATTCACTGATTCATCGTAGGTAAATGCTTTATCCTGGTCAGGGTTGCGGTGGATTCTGTCCCAGGAAAACTGAGTGTGAGGCAGGAATATACCCAGTCCATTGCAGGGCACTTTGCACATGCACAGTAACACCTTAGAAAATTTAGCACTGCCAGGAGCTGGGAGCAAGGGAGGCAGGATCCCAACCATTCCTAAATAAAATGAAATGAAGCTATCCTTGAAGTGTAGGTTTTAGGATCTGTCAATAGATTACGTATTTGATGGAAAAGAGTTAAATTTTTGTAGGCTATCAATACTGAAACCCGATTTGTGATTCAACAGAAGGCTATTCAGAACAGTGATAGGAATGCTAGGAGAGCAACTGGCAAGCTGTCCATCAAGTAAACGTGGCAGGGAAGCAATCGTGAAGTGGTAATAGGTTAAAGTGGGTGTTTTGTTGTCTGTTGCTTACATTAAGTCCTCATGGATCCTCACTAATGTAAATGTCATACATATGTAGGCTTCTTTGTTAGGTTTCTCTTTAAGCTAAATATTCCATCCTTACTTTCCTTTATTTCTACAATATCTCACCTCAGTGCAACCAATAAACATGGAGAAGGCATGATTTGATTTTACTTGAATTTTAGGAGTCCACTGCCACCAGCTGCCATCTAACTATGAAAAATGGGCTACCTATGCACAGAAATAATTACTTTAGTTTACGTTATAGCTAACAGGGAAAAATAGGCTCAAAGGTTAAGTAGACTAATTTAGGTAGCTAGTTGAAATATCTAAACTGCCACCAATTTGCACCCATGTAATAATAATAATAATAATAATAATAATAATAATAATACATTAATAAATAAATAAACAAACAATCAAACATGAGACAAATAATTAAACTGTACATAAAGATGACATTATATTATATTCATTATATGCACACAATAAACACAAAGCTTCCAAGTAACAGTGTACTTTAATGTATCTGAGCTGGGTTGCATTTTAATATGTATTTTTTGTCTTGCAAAAACAATTAAGCCATACAATATAATGCAAATAACACATAGTTCTGTACAGCAATAGTAGCACATTCACACATTCTAGGCCAAGAGCAATAATAACTGGGCACATGGAGAGAAGCAACACTGTTGATTTCAACACAGAAATATGGGAGAGGGAGATTTTTTTTTAAAAGGCATTACAAACAAAATCTTGAAACATATTGTCAGCTTCACAATAAATAGAAAGTGAACAGTTCTAAGCCTACTGGTCAAGTGAAATGTGTAATAAACAATGCATACAAGCATATGATTTATAATGTGCACTTTACTATTCATACTGTTTGAATGCTGAAGGAAGACTTTCAAAGATCTCTACAACACCTTTAATAGTTGTTGCTCTTTTGCCAGCTTGTGAATGTTAAGTGCTTTGCATTATTACTGGAGTAGTTCTTAAGGCTAAAGGAATATGGCCTGAGCAGCCAAAAGCATTTTCATACTAAAGCCAGTCTCTGTACTGAGTGGAAGCTCCTCCTCACTAAAAACAACGAGCCCAGCACATCAGTCAACTGGAGAGTGATCAATACTCAAACACAAAAGGCATACAAAAGTGAGATAAAATCTTTGGCAAAATAAAATATTTACACAAAGAAACAGATTTTCTTTTTTCTTTAAACACCCCTGTAATAATGGAAATGGTGGGATTTTCATGGGAAGGTTGGCATAAGAAACACGAAAACACCCGTTTGACAATTTTTTTTTTTTTTTTTTTTTTTTTTTTTTTTAATTACAGTTAAAACACTGCAGTAATTCCCCAAATAATTAGGAGGCTCTGAAATGTGAGGAAATGAGAAAAGATGCAACACCTAACTATACCTCATGATGGCACTGTGGATAAGGGAGAAAATTTTTTGCTTGTTTCTTAATTGGATAGTGTGAAGGATAGGGAAAACAAATACATTTTAATGAGAAGATGTGTTAGCAGAGCAAGTGAACTCTATATATGCTGGAAAATACTTGCACTTTGTGTACAATCCAATTTATATGTGAAGCATGGTTAAAAGCGTATGATCTCAGCTTTTAGCAAAACGTGTACATCCTTCTCCCCTCTACAAAAAACAGTGTCAGCTCCTAAATAAAAGCCTAAAATAAATCAAAGCAGTGAAAAAAAATATCCAAAACACAATGACAAGTTTTCAAATACATACATTTTACATCATACATAACTAAATACGTCTCAAAACCGCCTGATTTTGAAATCTTAGCCAAAATATTTTTTTGTTTTGTTTTTCTTCTTTTCTTTTTTTGTAATCTTTGTGCAGACTATACAATATATGCAAGTATATGAGTTAACATAGATCAATGTAGCAAAATAATAAATATTCTTTTAGACATACTTTTTTTTTTTTTTTTTTTTTAGATACATTTAGCTTACTTTGGGGTGTGATGTCTATGTAAATGTGTGTGTGTGTGTGTGTGTGTGTGTGTGTGTGTGTGTGTGTGTGTGTGTGTGTGTGTGTGTGTTTGTGTGTGTGTTTTGAGTAAGGCTTATTGATACTTTATGGACTAATAAATCCAAATCTGCACCAGGTGCACTACACTGACTGCTTGGACCTGACTTGAGGTCAGTATAGCAATGGAAAACGGACCAGCTCTCACGTTAGGAAGAGTTGATAAGTGTGACCAGATGACAAGGGAAGAGAGTGCAGATAGAGAGAGATGGACAGCAAAAGAGAGAGAGAGAGAGAGAGAGAGAGAGAGAGAGGACACTGGTGAGCATCTATAGACCAAGGTGACTAGACTGATATTATAATCCTAAAGATTATTCTACACTGCTGAAGACTGAAAGATAGAAACCTTTAAGAGAGACCAATATCAGAAAAAAAAAGGATGAGTGAAAAGTGGAATCTGGCCCACATTTTTTTTTTTTTTTTTGCTAGTGAAATGTTTGTTCTTCCACGTATATGTAAAGCCATTCCTAATCCAACATGCTCTGTGTGAGCCAGTGATGCCTGGACATAACATGCACAATATTTTGGATTTCTAACAAGAGAATACAGATGTCATTTTCACAGAAAGCAAAAGAATATTGATATTTATGTATAGACAGGAACGTGATGTCCTCTGAACAAGCAGTCTTATTTTACAAACAAAAAGATCTCCAAATAATTACATGTTTATCTTGACAGCTGTCTCATCTTTGGTATGTTAATTCAAAAGCCTGATATCAGTCTCATCAACCTTTTTTTTCCCTTTTTCCCTTTTTCTTGAAAAAAAGCAACTCTATGACATCCTTGCCTCTTATCTAAAGTTAACCCTGCACAGAGATGAATTTCACCCCTCTCCTTTTCCTCACCACATGACTCCTCCTCTTCACTGCACTTCCTCTGTCCCCATCTGAGCTCAACTCCCTATTCCATCTGAACACACCTTCTGATACACACGCACACACACACATGCAAGCTCATACTGACACCTGGACCTACACTCCAATATTCGCCCAATCATTACCACACACACAAAATTAAAGATTTGAATACATCAGAATGAAAATGCAGGGGAAATCAGTCCTCCAGGGGGGAAGCAGAATATCCCAGAGTAGCTCATCGCTTTTGGGAGCCAATCATCACTTTGGAGACAAAATTGACGATAGCGGTGGCCGGTTGGTCGGGGTCCAACTCTGCAAACAGGTGGCTGACGTTATCTGTAGTGCTTCCCTGCTTCCTGGCCACAAAACCAAAAAACCTGCAATGGAAGAAGAGAAAACAGTCTCTGACCTGCTCCTTCAAAACAATACCTTTCACATATGTAATGTTCAAAACTAATGTAATTAGTTCTTCCAGACCTTAAAACTAACTGTTATGTTTCAGTTGCTCTAACATTCTCACATCTGTTCACATGAGAGAAACTATGACACTTACTGAACAGTCTCGTGAATGCTCAGTTGTGTGTAAGTGAAAACTTTACAAGAAAAGAGAGCTTTCAAGTGGTTCTCTGAAGCTTGGCTGTCAAATCATGGGGAGCCCTAACACAGTGCAACTTTGGTGTTTGTTTCATATTGGTCATTTGAAAAACAGCATATCATGTACTACATGTCTTTGCGATCAGCATAAGGATAATGTTAGAACTAATTCTATAGCAATATATCTAAATGCTGTGTCCTACAATCTGCACATGTTTATACTGATCCTATAATTTGTATAGCATCCTCATATTTTATTGGATTTGATCCTCTCTTTTTGACCTTTAAGTTAAACATCATCCACCGGTTTAACTGGCATCCCTGACATCATGTGCTTTTATCCATTGCCCAAAGTAGTAATCTGTTCTTCATGCCTCAGCTATCTCAGTACATCAATGTTCTGGCACTTTTATGACAAAGCCAAAGGAACCATAATAGCACACATATGCTTCAATGCAAGAAAGCAAGCAAGCAAGAAAGAAAGAAAGAAAGAAAGAAGCACTGAAAAAAGTGCATGTGTGTATCAGTAGCTGAGTGTATGCTTGTAGTTCTGGTATGTTTCAGTAGAGTGAGGTGACAGTGAAGTCTGAATGAGAGCTCAAGAGAATGAGATCACATCAATCTGAATGCTTAGTTCATTTAAGTGAATGATTGTGAACTTGCATCACATAAATAGTCAAAATGGATTATGGTGGCGCACTGTCCAGATAAACATTCTCAAATAAATAATCAAATTGAATATCCAGTCACTTACTTTGCAGTGCCACCTTCTGGTTTATTCCACCTAGAGAGATAATAAACCAGATGAGGTCATGCCACAATCTTTTTTAAATGTACCATAACATCTGTGTAAACAGCTGTAATATAATAAAGATTACACGGCTACAGTGGAGCATCAGAAGAAGCTATGAAGATGGCTTGTGCCTTTAATGGTGTGTGCAGTTAAAGGTTATGAAGGGCACATACTTCCTCTCTTGGGGATCAAGGTCACAGAACGTGACTGTGTTGATTGGGTAGTGACGTCGGAAGAAAAGTCTGTTGGTAAACATGCTATGGTTAGACAAGTAACATCAAATTTGTGTCTATAAAACAGAATCACAAAATATAGACAGCATCACATTTTTCTACAGTATATATTTCACAAGAGTAAAATAAATCAATTTATTATATTAAAGGAAACTCCACTCTGAACGACCTGCATATTAATATATATAATTACCTTGTGATCTTCAATGGTGTCAGAGATTTATTTTGTAATGAAATTCTGAGCTTACTTTTTAAAATTTATTTTAAACTTCTATCATCGTCATATTGGTCTATTTTTACTTTTTTTTAATGGTTTCCTACATTACCCATAATGCTATTTGACTATTCACTGATAGTAGTGCCAGTGGGATTTAGCCTTTGCTTCACATTTCCTTAAAGAGAATGGATGCAGCGGCACTTTAGTTCTTTAGTCTGCCCAGCTCTCTCACCTCCTCATCCATACACTCTGCTCAAACTGTGCTTGCCATCTCACAGCTTGCGAACTAGCTCAGTTGAGTGCCTTTCATAACTCGTATAGCTTGTATAGACATATAATTGAGTCAAACATTTGCTCTCCACTACTTCTACAGTGGATTTCTCATTAATATGACACTGAACTTCACTAGAGAATGGCAGTTGAGACAATACAAGTATTGTCCTCTTGTTTTTAGGAGCTACAGTAAAAGAGAAACCTGACCATTATACCTTATACAACCCCAGTTGGGATTTTTCTAAAATGCAATAAAAAGAAAATTCTGTGATTTGTCAAGTCTCTTGAAACTTTAATTAACTGACAAAAGTACAATGAAAAGATATTCAATGTTTTCACTGACCAACTTAATTGTATTTTATAAATATAAACAAATTTAGAATTTTATGCCTTCAACACACTCAAAAAAGTTGGAACAGAGGCAAAATAAGACTGAAAAGTTTATAGAATATTCAAGTAACACCATTTTGGAGGATCAGGTTAATTGGTAACAGGGGAGGGTATAGGGATTGGGCATAAAAGGAGCATCCACCAAAAGCTCAGTATTTGCAAGCAAGGATGGGTTGTGGCTCACCACTTTGTGCCAAACTTCGTGAGTCAGTTCAAAAAGAACATTGCTCAATGCAAGATTGGAAAGAATTTAGGTCTTTCACAATCTGCATAATATTGTGGAAAGATTCAGGGAATCCGGAGAAATCTCATTGCGTAAAGGGCAAGGCCGGAAACCACTGTTGAATGTGCGTGACCTTCGAGCCCTCAGGCGGCATTGCCTGAGAAACTGTCATGCTATTATGATAAATATAACCACTCGGGAGTACTTCGGAAAACCGTTGTCACTTAACACAGTCCGCCGCTGCATCCAGAAATGCAACCCGAAACTCTATTAAGCAAGGAGGAAGCCACACATCAACTCTATGCAGAAACGCTCTGAGTTCACTGGCCCCGAGCTCATCTCAGATGGACTGAAAGGCAGTGGAAATGTGTGCTGTGGTCAGATGAGTCCAGGTTTCAGCTTGTTTTCGGGAAAAATGGACATCGAGTTCTCCGTGCCAAAGATGAAAAAGACCAACCAGACTGTTATAAGCAAAAGGTGCAAAAGCCAGCATCTGTCATGGTATGGGGGGGGGCAACAGTGCCCATGGCATGGGTGACTTGCATGTGTGAAGGTACCACTGATGTGGAGGCATATACTGGGATTTTAGAGAGACATATATGTCATCAAAGCAACGTTTTTTTCCCAGGAAGTCCATGGTTATTTCAACAGCGTGGCTTCGTAGACACAGAGTGCATGTGCGTGACTGGCCTGCCAGCAGTACAGATCTGTCTCCTATGGTGCATCATGAAGATGAGAATCAGACAGTGGAGACCAAGGACTGTTGAGCAGCTGAAGTCTTGTATCAAGCAAGAATGGGCAACAATTCCACTTGCAAAACTGCAACAATTACTATCCTCAGTTCCCAAACAATTAAAAAGTGTAATTAAAAAGAAGGGTGATGTAACACAGTGGTAAACATGCCTCTGTCCCAACTTTTTTTAAGTGTGCTGAAGGCATCAAATTCTAAATTTGTTTATATTTAGAAAATACAATTAAGTTGGTCCATGAAAACACTGAATATATTTTCTTTGTACTTTTGTCAGTTAAAGTTTCAAGGACTTGACAAATCACAGATTTTTGTTTTTATTGCATTTTAGAAAAAAATCCCAACTTTTATGAAAATGGGGTTGTATTTGAGAACATTTGAGAACTTTAGTTGTTAAGCACACACATCACAAATATTTCAGTATAAACATATTTAATGCATTTCAGGGTGGAGTTTAGCTGTGATTTGAAAATTGTTTTAAATTTTATTAAATATGAGCTCACTTTCTCTGGTTGTCTGTTAAGGTGATGCCCTGTGATGACACCTTAAAGTGGACCACAGTGGCAGTGGGTACAGGGTTGGATGTCACGGTCTCTGAGATTGCCTTGGCAATGGCCTGTGGGCCGGTCAAAGACTCCATATCCACAGAGTTTATGTATAGAACATTGCATGCTGGGAATTAAAGTAGCAGATAAAACAGTTACATATTGCAAAGAAGAGTTAGATGTGAATAACACCTTGGACAAGTATAGAAATCTTTTTTAATGAGTTCCTAACTGAAGCTGTACAAATAATGGCATACGAGCAAAACTATAACAACTGTGATAATATCAATAGTGTCGTATTACGTATATACGTATTTCATACTCCAATAGAATTTGATACATTTTGAACTAGACTGTTAACTCTGTTCAGCCTTTAATTAAAAACAGGAACAAATTGTTAGTGTACTTGAGAACATTTTTCTCTTTGTTTATATCTTTAATATTCATGCCGTGCAATTCAGCAGTCATCTCAAAGCATGCTGTCTAGCATCTGTCTGCAGAGAAAGGCTTTCTGAAGAACCATCATCAGAGAAAGCATGAGAAGGATAAACAACAGATGTGTAGAGTTTTAGAGAACAAATATAGTAGAGATACTGATACAGATACAGACACTGCCATTGTGTTACACTCTCTCATGCACAGTCTCAAGACACAAGAGAGACTACAGTATCTCTCTGGGATGCATCAGTCAGAAAAGCATAGAAAAAAAGAAAGTATGATTGGGTTTACCATGAGAATCAACAGGACTCTTCTGCCCTATAGTCACACAGGAGTGACAACAGAATGAACGAGAAGAACCGGTTCATAAGTGTTTTAAGAACAGGCCTAAAACATCCCTACATCTCCCTTAAACTGTGGGCGATTTTAAATAAAATGAGTGTGCAATTTGTTTTCACATACATTGTAGCCTTATGGTCCTCTTTTATGGGTATGGAATAAGTTTATCTATAGAATGAACCTCTTCATGGTGGTTCATCACTTTTTCACGGAGTACAGGACTGATTATTGTCATCAATTCCTTTGAACACTCTTTCATCCTCACCACTGACTAGTCACATGGCTAGAACAAGACACCAATGTCATTTTGTCATATTAATGAACCTTATTCATTAAAGTTGTTCACAGTTCAATTTGACAATTAAAACAAGCAGATATAAATTCCATTGTCAGTGTTCTAGTCATGAATTTCATCTTTGGCTTGTTAGAGTGTGTATAAATGTGTCTGTACCATTTTAATAACCTGAAAAATGCTCATCAGTACCATAAATAAGTATAGCAAGTATAGTAAATAGAGTAACAATAAAAATACCAAATAATGTTGATAATCAGTAATAATCATGATAAGTATGCATGTGGGTATCATGAATTGACATATAGCTAATGGGGTTTAGTGCCAATGTGCAATTTGCAAATGTGAATTATCTGAGTTCTAAAACTACCCGAAGGTGAAGCTGTAATGTGGTTTTAGTTTTAGTTAATAAAACAAAAAAAAATTAGAGCATACTTCCATAACTGACTTAACTTGCAGTGAGCTCAATCAAACACACCTCTAACTCAACCTTATTGAAATGTACAGTATTTTTCTCCATTTCCATTTATTTCTGCAGATTTTGAGTAGCCTGATGAATGTATATGAGAGTAATATGAGGTGTCTCATATGCATATGACATGTAAATAAGGGATTAATTGGCAGAAGATTGTGTCCACACAGCTGAAGCTGACTCATTAATTTCCTCAAATTCATGAATTACAATCAAATTGCCACCTGTTTTTATATCGTACAGCAGTTTCATGAATCAGGCGTTTCATATTTATGACTCTTGATCGGGCTACCGGAGAGGGATACCCGCAATAGCCAATAAGGGCGAGCAACCGTCACCAACTGGGTGTTGCGTGCTTTTATAGCGGAAACATGGCAGCCAGAAACATGCCACGAAAGTTGAGTATGGTTCTGAAGAATTTTTTAATAGTATGTTGAGCCTAGGATGCTGCGCTCTCTGGTTCTTGAGAGACAGAGAGAGAGAGGGAGAGTGTGTGTGTGTGTGTGTGTGTGTGTTAAACAGCTTTCTGCTGTGTGAATGAGGCAGGTGATATGCCGCTAATAAAAAAATGAAGTGTGAGTGATATTGTCTTCTGAAGTCACGTTTGATAAAACGCGAATTTCTGTGAGATCTTGTGTCTGTGAGATTGTTACTGCATCATGTGTGGTCTCGTGGTCTGGCCGAATGGTCTAGTGTGTGTGTTTGGAGGATTATAATGTTAAAAATCAGTTGAAACTGTCCTTATGTCTGTGATCTCTCACGGTTTTAAAATCGGTTAAGATAAAAAATCGTCTAGTGTGTCCCTGGCAGTAGATGAATAAGGGTCAATGAGCATAAAATAGACTGTCAAGTTTTAGGATTGATGAATTGATGAGAAAATGAACAGAAGCAAATGTAGAAAAAATAGTGTACCCTTTATACAATTGGCAAATGTTGTGGCAAATAAAATGGTTGTTTACCTGCACCCTGTTTGAGCAATTCTGTAGCTGGGTTTACTGGAGTGGCAACTTCTGTTATCTCCTCATTGGGGTCTACAAAACACACCATAAAAGAAAATTCATGGTAAGCTTTGTGTCTTGCATGCAATATGTACAAAACAATACACAGAAACAGAGATGTGTATTTTCTCTAACTAATCAGAGAAAGCTGACTCTGGGTCTCTGCATGGAACAGCTAAACAGTCTATGTACAAGCCTATTTTGTTTCATTACCCTTGTTTGACCTTTTTTGTTTTGGGCAAAACCCGGATGATGGGGCTGACAAGGTATATAAAGTTTACAGAGATGGGCAAAAATACATCAAACTGTATTGTGATACATAATACAAATTACCCAATGACCTTTAAAATAGTATTTTACATACATTTTACAAATACAGTTATAAGCAGGACATAACATCTGTATTGTCATTTTAGCTGGTAAGAGTATAATGTTAGCATGCTAGCTATCATGAGAAGGTCAATCAATTATACTTTCTCCATGGTTTCTAAAGTATTATTTTAAAAGGTTAAACTTCTGTATAAACATTTTTCCTTTCCTGTGTGTTTGGCAAAACCTCAATGTAGCTACACAAGCAGCTTTGCCGACAAACTTAATTCCAGGATTCAATCTAGCATCCAGCTTGCTAGCTACCAAGTACAGTGGGGGAAAAAAGTATTTGATCTCCTGCTGATATTGTACAAACATGACAAAGAAATGATCAGTCTATGATTTTAATGTTAGGTGTATTTTAACAGTGAGAGACAGAATAACAACAAAAAAATCCAGAAAAACGCATTTCAAAAAAGTTATAAATTGATTTGAATTTTAATGAGGGAAATGAGTATTTGACCCCTTCAACTTAGTACTTGGTGGCAAAACCCTTGTTGGCAATCACAGAGGTCAGACGTTTCTTGTAGTTGGCCACCAGGTTTGCACACATCTCAGGAGGGATTTTGTCCTCCTCTTTGCAGATCCTCTCCAAGTCATTAAGGTAATTTTCAATGCCCTGGCTGAGGGAAGGAGGTTCTCATCCAAGATTTGACGGTACATCGTCCCTTTGATGCGGTGCTGTTGTCCTGTCCCCTTAGCAGAAAAACACCCTCCAAACACGGCGAGTTGTGTTGATGCCAAAGAGATCTGACCACACCTGACCACAACACTTTCACCCAGTTCTCCTCTGAATCATTCAGGCAAACTTCAGACGGGCCTGTACATGTGCTTTCTTGAGCAGGGGGACCTTGAGGACGCTGCATGGACGCGGCGACGGTCTTGTAGCCCATTCCAGCCTTGTGTAGGTCTACAATCTTGTCCCTGACATCATTGGACAGCTCTTTGGTCTTGGCCATGGTGGAGAGTTTGGAATCTGATTTATTGATTGCTTCTGTGGACAGGTGTCTTTTTACAGGTAACGAACTGAGATTAGGAGCACTCCCTTTAAGAGAGTGCTCCTAATCTCAGCTCATTACCTGTGTAAAAGACACCTGGGAGCCAGAAATCTTGCTGATTGATAGGGGATCAAATACTTATTTCACTCATTAAAATTCAAATCAATTTATAACTTTTTTGAAATGCGTTTTTCTGGATTTTTTTTTTTTTTGTTATTCTGTCTCTCACTGTTAAAATACACCTACCATTAAAATTATAGACTGATCATTTCTTTGTCAGTGGGCAAACGTACAAAATCAGCAGGGGATCAAATACTTTTTTCCCCCACTGTATATAAATAATAATTATGGATCTGGCATTACTGAAGCAAAGTCTTTTAAACTTATCTTTTCTTACTTATCTATCTTACTTATTGAATACCCAGGAAAGACACATAATTTTTTCCTTCATGATGGATAAAAAAATCAGTAAACACATTGCCATACAATATATGGTCAAAGGTTTGTGAACACCTGACCATCACACCTACGGTATATGTGCTTGAAGAACTTGCCATCCCAGGTATAGGTACCCTTTGCGTTATAATAACCTCAACACTTCTGGGAAGGCTTTCCAGCTGGATTCTGGAGCGTGGCTGTGGAGATTTGCCCATTCACTGACAAGAGCATTAGTGAGGTCAGGTGCTGATGTACCATCCCAGTGGCAGTGGTAGATCAGTGTTTAAGACATTGGACTTCTGACTGGAAGGTCATGAGTTCAAACCCGAGCACTGCCACTGCTGGGCTCTTGAGCAAGGCTCTTAACCCTCAACTGTTCAGTTGTATAAAAACGAGATAAATGTAAGTTGCTCTGGATAAGGGCATATGCCATAAATGTAAATGTAAAATGTCTTGCAAGGAGACCTGGCATTGTCATGCTGGAACCAGTGGAACCCTTAGTTCCAGTGAAGGGAAACTGTAATGCTACAGCAAACAAATTGTAATGTTACAACTTCAAATTTTGCAGCAACAGTTTTCGGAAGGCCCACATATTGGTGTAATGGTCAGGTGTCCACAAACATTTGGCCATATAGTGTATTAACCTTCTTCCTCACTAATAAGACTGTTGCATTGTTCATTAACTATTCAAAAACAGAAGGTAAAGCCCGTTATAGGCCAGTGATTTTGTTGCTGCAGAGAATTTCTAGCCATAGAGCTCCCCTGGCTCCTGGAGCTATTAAATCCACCAAAATCAAAAGTGTTATTTTAATTCATTCACACATATTAACCACTTTATCTTTCTAATGCTCATGTGGATCCAAAGCCTATCTCAGGAAAACTGGATGCAAGGTGGACATACACTCTGGATGTCCTGCACACTCATTCACACCTAGTAGCAATTAAGAGCAGGTAATCCAACTGATGGCATGTTTCTGGGGGGTTGGAGGAAACCCGGCCCACCCAGAGGAAACCGACATGGACATAAGGAGAACATGCGAAACTCCGCAAACTGAAAGCAGTAACCAGTATTTACATAAGCAGTATTTTATAAATACTTTTACGAGAATACAATAATAAATAACAAAATCAGTCTGCTAAATTCAATTGATTTTCTTCTATATCAATCCAATGCAAATTGCAATATAGTATTTTGTATTTCAAATAAGTCTGATAATTTAAGTACACCATTGTGGATACTCAGCTAGAAAAGGAAGACAATTATTTACTTGTTGTCAGATATGAGCTATGATTTCTCACTTCCCTGCAGGGAATTAACACTCTGTTGAGTTCTCACAAACTGTTTGAGAGGGTAGAGTTGGGTAGCTTGTAGCCTCTAGCCCCACGTTCCTCTCACACCTGCATGGCATGGAGACGTTGGCAGAGGGAGAGAACCAGCTGCAATGACTCTAAATTCACCTCAGGAGGTGTTTACACCAGCTCCAAGGGAATACATCACTCTGATGGAGGCGATCAGCAAGTCTGAGCTCATTTTAAACACACAAACACATACAGACATGAGCACATAACTCAAAACTCTTACCTTTTGTGGGTATAACCAGTTTGCAGGGCAGAGCCAGTGGAGTAATGGAGTGCTGGTACACTAATGCAGATAGGCAGCCTGAATACAGACATATACAAACTTGAAATTATATTTACGAGAGCAGAAATCAGAGATGGACATGCTTTACATGACAAACTCCATAACTGGGCTATATTTTGAACCTCTGCCATGCAATACATCATGTAAACAGTCAATCCAGGCTGACTGGCTTTCCCACTAACAAGCTGGAATGACAGCATTGGCACATGGGTAGAAAGACCTCAGTGTCAAACCTTTCACTAACATTGGGCCTCATTTATCATGCTCAATACCAAGTGATTTATTTGTAAATAAATAAGTCCGACTAGATTTTCATTAATACCATATAAATTTAAGTATGGTATTAATGAAAATCTAGTCAGTTCAGAGAGCTCCTGAGACTGTGTAAAAGTACAGTTAGTTATGAGTTACTTCAATTTTATATTGTGGATGATGCTGTCAGGTGTAAAATCACTTATTTATTTCACTTGCAAACAAATTTTATGAAAGTTTCATGAAACTTGGTTGATTCATATTATTAAATTGAAAGAAAACAATCCAAAACAAGTCAATGAAAGACAACTAAGACTAGCCATTCAGTTGTCACAGGGATTCATCAACATGCACACATAAGTATGAAGAAATTCAGCTTTACTGAATCTTTTTTAGATCTTACATGATTTTTTTTTAAATGAAAACATTCATACTTTGGGAAAGGCAGCACCAAAGAGAACTACAGACAAAACACATTTTATTCCTAATGTAAACTGAGGACAAGCATTCACACAAAAATTAATTCAGTCCCCATTCTTGAATTAACTCATATAGTCCAGCTGGGCTTGTATAAACACTATAGGTGTAGATTCAGCATGAGGGAATTTTGCTGTGTGGTATGAATAAAACACCTGAGTGTTAGTTAAAAACCAATTTGTTTTCCATGCATGTTATTATCAGTTTAGAAATTGTCTGGAAGTTAAAAAAAAAGATCAATAACAACATTCCCATGAAAGAGGCTACCTTGTCTGGGCTTAGTGTCTAAATGTGTATTTGGGACAGGGCATGCCTCAGCATGTGTGAGACTTGGGAGAGCCTCAACCCAGACCTAGAGCAAGAGAGGAGGAGAAAAGTGCAGACAGCTATATGGCACTGCCAGCCTTCACTCACACCTGCTCGTAACCTCAAATGTCCTACTTTTTCCTCTCTTACTCATAATAAAAATAAACTTATGTAATGTCTGTTTTGTGTTGTATGTTATGTAATGCCTCACCTAACAGGATATTTCAGAGCTTGCATAAGCAGTCCAGCCCATGTTATTGTTATTGTAGTGCAAGAGAGTCACTACGTAGTGCAAAAAGCATTTAGCCTTCACTGTGGCAAAATCATCTCACAATGTAGCAAGCAGACTAGATTAGAGACAAGCCCTTTGAACCACATTAAGTGATTTAAACTGATTATGGCACTATAGTTAGAAGTCTTTATGGAGCATTGAGCCTCATGAATCTGGATGTTACTTTTAAATTTAAAATTTTTAAATATCTTAAAAACTCACAACAACAAAATAACACAAAAAAAATCATTACAGGTCTGGAATATAAATCAACATGCTTAGCATATTAGTATATGCTATGTGAATGAAAATAGACTGACCAAAGTAGGGCTCATTGGGGCATCCCTTCAGCTTCACACCCTTTGGACTTGTCTCAATCAGGAAGTGGCGAACCAGCTCATTGGTGATGTCACCTGGAACACCCATGTAATTATTGTAAACAAATTGATTTAAATATTACAGTTTGTTTAGTAATTAAATGACTACTGGTTAGTGAAATATCAACAGCTAGTGCTGATAATAAAAGCATCTCACCAAAAGAACGTCAGAAAAGCAAGACCTTTCAACTCAAGGAATTTGGCCATGTTTCAACTACAAAAGCCTACAAAATTTATCTCAAGAACTTCTCAAAAGCTACTGCAACCAGGGAAGTTTTTTTTTATTTCTGGGTAACTCGACATTTAAACAATCTGTTTAGCTAACAAGCACTCACTAAAGCTTTTTTATATCAGAAGTGGTGCAGCACAACCAGCAAAGCAAATAGTTTTTTGATGCTGTTGTCTTTTTTAAAGTTAAAAATAAAAAATGTTAACCTTCTCAAGCTTCTTGACATTTGTTGTATTACAGCACTTACTGCGTCTTAAGATTCAAGATTCAAGAACCTCTCATGGATGCTGCAGTAGATTTCAAATTAAGGATAAATAATAACAAATAAAATAAGAACAATGTTAAAAAGTTGTCATGGTAATATTTATCATATTCCTACAGAGACTATATAAACCTGTCCAAGATATTTGTGCAATACTGTGCAAGATATTGCGCAACGCTGAACCAAGTAACAACATGGAATACAAATTATGTGAAATGATGATAATTATTACTATTTTAAAATAATAGTTTTGATACATATCTGTGCAATTCTCATCCAGAATAGTTCTGTAAATCCTTAGCTCCTCAAATGGTCAAGTAACCTCTGTAGAAACATGCCTAGAGAGAAGCAGTATCTTGGCTCAAGTCTACAACAATAGCCTTAAGGGTGCCTTCTATTTCTCTCTGAACATCAGGCATGCATGAACCTCAGAGCAGCTGTGCTGAAAGAGAAGCTGTGTTGAAAGCTATCTTCAGTTTCAATCCTAATCCAACACTGCATTATATTTAAGTTTGTGTGGACAGGAGCTTGATGATCAGATGCTGAGAGCTAAATTATGGGTTGAAGAACAATCAGAGTGTCTTTCTGGAGAAGCTCCCTAGGAGCAGTGTCACAATATTAATTTTATTAAGAGTGTGTTGATAGAAGGTAAGTGAATTGTATGGCCTAAGGGCAGAGTGTCAAACAGTTTCCATAAGCTTACTATGGTTGTTGCTCTGTCAAATACCTTTTTTAGGTGGCTGCACTGTGGGAGGTGGGGAGGCCACTTTCATGGCCAGTCCATAGGCACCCCTGAAGGAGTGGCTGTCTCGGATGATGAAGGCTCCTGGCTCCCTCTCCTTCAGGATATTAATAGCTGGAAAAGGATCAAGAACAAGAGATGGGACTGTTTTAATTCCATTCATCACAATAAACAGTTCCATGCAGACTCTTTAATCCAGGAACAACCAGAGCTCCATTCCTCCTTAATCTTCTTCTTGTGAGATTAGATTTGGAGCTACATATTGCATATACATAGGCCTATGTCTATAAGTGACAGAAATGATCTATAGATATCACATTTTCTAAATTATGAAGTGCAGCAGATGTTCACATAGCTTAACCAAGTCCATATGGCTCAGTGTATGCGCTTATGTTTGGTGTCATCTCCACTATATTGTCACTAATCCTGTAAAAGTTTGCCTAGCAGAAAAAAAGCAGATGCAATGGCCCTCAGGAACTTACCTCATAATGACCTTATAAAACATGGCCACTGAGGACAGTAAAATTGTTTAAATGGGTTATATATCCCTCATGTCTATATCTAAACATAGATCAAACAGACACTTCTACCAACACACAAAAACACACGTGCCAAGGCCTTACCTTGCTCTCTGGAGATGTCTGGTTTATACCAAAACTTGGAAGTATCTTGAACAAACTTTACATTCATCCTGGTCTCTGGACTTCCATCTACAAAACAGGAGATGCAAAAGATCAGAATAGACAGAATTGTTAAAAATATTTACCCATAAACATATTGACTATCCCAATTTGCAGGAAACACAAACCTGCTCAGGATATGGCAGTGCAATCTCATTCTCTGGATTTGCATTAATTACAATCTAATTTAACTCAGGATACACTCTATACAGGATTCAAGACATCCTTTCCATGCATTTGTACCTCTTTAACTGAACTTCTACTATTACTTACAGAACAATAGACAAATTGTACAACCACTGAGTCAGAAAACCAACCAGTGAGAACCAAAAGACATCAGTTGTCCTTTTTGTCAAAGGCTTTTAGTAATGTGATATGTATACTTATTTGAATTGTATTGCATTGTGTTGTCTGATATTTATTTAAACTGACATTTATTAGACTTGCTACTTTTGGCTAGGTCTCCCTTGAATGTAATAAACATCTTAATTCAGACACTTGTGTGTCATGCAGTGATGTGTTAATAAACATGAAAACGTGACCTTGAACCATCAGGCAGCTAGAGATTATATTAGGTCTTAATGATAAATATATTGTATGAAACGCAGTCTATTTTATTGTTACACATAGAAACAGCAAACTCAGCTAGATACACAAATGACAGAATTAAATATGCCCCGGGGCTTCCTACAGATAAACACATGCATCTCTTTTGATTTGTGTTCAATTGTTGAAGTGTCTTCAAGTAAGCAGTGACCAGCAATAAATAACATAATCAAATAACAATAATAACAAAATGAATAATCTCATTACTAGAGTTACAGTTTTAAAAACATTTACCACACATGCTGAGTTTGGAGAAATCTGGAAGTGTATGGAAGAAGTGCACACTTGGAGTGCTCCCTCCACTGGACATGGGTGATGATACCTTTCCATTGAGGGTGCTGTAGGAGAGTACACCATTTGAACGCTCGCCACTCGACATGCGCCTTTTCTCAGGCAGCTGTGGCTGCCTGAAGCTATCAGAGTAGGAAGCAGGTGAGACAGGGAAGGATGGGGTGGAGGGTGGATGGTAGCCTGATGAGCTGCTCTGGCGTGAAAGGGCACCATGTCTCTCGTCTGGCGTGGTGTACCCACTGTGCATTGGGTGTCTGTCCAGACTGGGGCTTCCATGGGACACCTGAGTGACAGAGGGGTGGCGTCCCAGGATGGGGCTGCTCTGGCCAGGGTGGGTGAGTGATGTCTGCCTGCTTAACACTGGACTGATCTGACTGGGCTGGATGACAGACTGAGTGAGGGATGGCTGATAACCAATTGAGGGGCTTTGAAGACCTTGTCTGCTCAGAGTGGGGCTGCTCTGTGTGCCCTGGCTTACAGGCATCTGTCTGGTCAGCACTGGGCTGCTTTGGTTGGACTGAATCATGGGCTGGGCAAGAGATGGCTGGTACCCACTTTGGAAACCTTGCCTGCTCAGGATGGGGCTGCTCTGCGTGCCCTGGCTAATGGGCATCTGTCTACTCAGCATTGGGCTACTTTGTGTCGCCTGTGAAACCATGCCGTGCCTTGGAGGCAATGGGCTGCCAGCTGCTCCGGTCTGATAGCCATTAGCTGGAGAAGGCTGATGGCTGAGAATGGGACCATCATGATCCAGTCTTTGCTGGTGGGCAGGAATGGATGATGTGTCAGTGGATATGGTGTGGTGATGTATGCCAGGGCTGCTAGGCATTGGATGGCTACCAATGGTGCTCATCTGAACATGCTCTGGCGGGGAGGAATTAAGATCAGGAATGATAAAGCTGCCTGAAAGGCTGCCAGGTGTTTGGTAGCAAGGATAGGATGGAGTTGGAGTGTGTGAAGTGCTCTGGGATGGCAAAGAGCGGAAACCAGAGTCTCCCACTACATCAGGTGGTGTGCTTAGGCCCACTCTGCTATCCACCATGGCATGCTCTCTGAAACAAGAATAAACACTGTATTAGAAATGTAAGGTCACAGTCATTGCCTGAAGTTTGTGTGCATTGCATAAGTCTATTTTGATGCTTGATTTTCTACAGATGGGAACATCTTCAGGATGATACCACTGTCAAGTGCCCTTGGCTTACTTCAAAACTTCATAGGTATGATATTCTAGATTGCAAAACTAGAAAATGCAAGTCTTCTCACCCCTCTGGTCTTTGCACAGGGCTGCTGGAAGACAATGGGGGGTTAAAGGGATGAGATGCTCCCCTGGACAAACTGCCACTCTCAAAAGTAGGAGACACAGGACTGGATGGCTGCCCCCCAGCCACTGCTGCAGAACGAGCAACAGACGCCACATAGCTCCGGGGCTCTGCGCAAGCACACACAGATCAGATATTGTCAACTACTCCAAACAATCAATAAAGAATTTACTGTATGTGCTGTTTTTAAAAAGGACTTGCTACATATTTTGACTCCCAACTCCCAACACACATCTCTATTAAAGATACATGCTGTTATTACCAAAATGAAACACAGCATCTTAGAGCATTGGTAATTCTTATTAATTCCAGCACCTTCACTGAAGACATCAAAGTAAATAAATATACACTCAATGTGGAATGCATTTGATCTAACAAATGGAAACTATGACAAACATTTTCAGGTTCTGAGAAATGGGCATGATCTGGAATTGAATAAAAAGCAAGACTGTTGATGAAATCAAAGAATATGATCATGGGAATAAATAGGAGACTCTGTATTAGTGCTAAGCTCTTACCTTCCTCTTCCTCACTGTCTGTACCATGTAACATAGATGACAGCCAGGGTGAAAATTAGACAAAAATACAGAGAGAGAAAGTTTGGATGAAAGAAGATAGTAGATAAAGATTAAAAGGTTAACAAAGAGGGTGAGGAGATTAAAGGGAAAAAGTGAAATTTAACAAAAGTGAATTATATTCGACTAGAGAAGCATAGTAACAATATTATGCTAACAATTATTACAGACAGGAAAAGAACCAAAGAAAGAAAGAAGGGTTCAAAGGTGTCACTCTAAAGGAAACATTAGCCCTAACTTGCTTGGAAACAGAGCTAAAACTAGCATTGTGTGAGACGTTTGGACTCAGTTAGAAGGAGGCAGAGTTTCTTAAGCCAGCCAGCCAAGTTAAACAGCTCTCCCGACACACTTCTGTTATCATTCAGTCTGTTTAAGCCCCACATACCTACCCTCACTGGCCTCTTAAACCGAAATCAAAAGGAACCCCGCACTCTAAAAGGGAATTTATTCATTTTTGTACTGTTCCAGGTCTCCTCATAATCTTACGTGGTTGATATTGGCTGTTTTGATACTGAGGTCAAAAAAGCACCATGCCTTTGAACACTGTTTTTACACATTTTCCTAGCAATAAAGCTTTGCCTACTTTTCTCATGCATACAAGCACACACATTGGTTATAATTAAGCCAACACAACCACATATGTAATGTAAAGACTGGTACTTTTAGAAGCACTTATGAGCTCAATGTTTGAGAAAGGCAAGGTCAAGATACTTGTAAAAGAGAAATGGGAGTTCACTTTAATATACTGCAGAGGAGATGGATTTTGTTTTATTAGCAACCTATAAAGACCTTAGGGGCTGGTGATATTCGAATTGACTTCCTGTTTCATGTGTATTTGCTCACCTGAGCCTGTCTGATTGAGAAGGATCTCAGCTGGGTTGTGTGGCTTCAGGCCCAGGAAGGACAGTGGTGTTTTAGCCAAACCTGGAGGAGAACGGCCTGAGAGAGAACGAAAGCACAGAGGTTAGTGTTCAGCTCAGGACTGGGCAGGTCATCAACAGCACAGATCTGTATGTACACTCATGGCATGAGCAGAGGAATATAAGCAGCTCATTGGCTGTGTTATGATGTCTGATTCCTAATTCGATCAACATTTTATTACTATATAAACATTGGAGCAAAAAAAGTGGATAATCTAAAAATCTAAAATATACAGATCCAGAGCTGTTAAGATGACATATTTTCAGAAGAGAAGGTAGAGTATTTACACTGAAAAATCTGGGGATGGTGCAAGTGCCTCATGCTAACTGGCTAGGCCATGCAAGTGTTTCATTCAAAATGTGAATGATGTAGATGAAACACTTTCTGTCAAGTTGTTCTGACAGAATGAGCACATCATGCAGACAACCAAACACTCAAATATAAATTAACTGAATCCAAATCTAGCTTCTCACATTTGTACACAGAACAAGTGATGGTAACACTTTATTTGCATAAACCACTGTAGACACTCTGCAGTCAATAAACTATCAGTATCAGCTTATCAACTAATTCTAAAAAATGCAGCAACAGTTGATTTTGACATTTATTAGATAATCTGTACACACTCTATAGTTATGTAGTCTGGCTGCAGAACCCTGATTTCAGTGTATCTTACCAAGCACTACAAAATTTACTGTAACAGAACCAATTAATGTGCGAAAATAATGGCTGTAGAATGAAAAACAGAATTGGCAGCAAAGTATTTTTATTCTCCACTTCAAGTTCAAAACAGATGTCTCATCTGGTCAGAGTCCACAGTAATAGTCAAAAGTGGTCATGTGATGTGACAATGTGAAACAAAATGTGACCACTTCAAACTTATTTATAGCTACGAACTAATAAGTCCATTCAATTAAGCCATTCAGTCATGTTAGTTGCTTCACCAAACCTTTGTAGGCAAGGAATTTTAAGTAGCTGGACATTCACAAATATTCACGAATAACCCTGATATATAAACTGTTAACTTTTGTTTTTGGTGTATTTGTCCAGTTTATAGCTCCTGATGAATATTATTATCAATCATTATTACAGTTGACTCATCCTAGTTCCATCATTGGACTCAATTGATACATTTTATGACATGTTGTTTAAAGTTAGTTAAATATTATTTGATATGTTAGTAAGAGTCAGCTGATAGCCTGCTTCACTGTTAGTTAGAGATGACTTGTAGAGTGTCTACATTGGCCTATCCAAAAAAAAAGGTGTGACTCATAAACACTAACAGTGAGTAGTGTAGACCACCAAAACAAGACTGTGAAGACAAAAGAATTAATATTAATTAAAAACAAAACACTCATGCAGACAATACAACACTATGGACCAGATTGCGTGTGGTAGAAATTCAGGACGGGTCTCCACATGCATGCCTTTTGAAGCAGTGTGCTGTTTAGTTTTGACATTGGTCATGAGTTCTGGGGCAAATTTAACACTGGGACACAGTGGGGTCTGGGACAGTTCGTGCACATCCTCCACTTACCAAAGAATTCCATACAATTCTTTGTTTGACAGCCCAAATCGCTCAACATGAGAGCGAAAGGGGAAGGGAGGGAAGTAGTGGGGTAGTCGAAGACTCAAAGATCCTCTGGTTTACTGCAGGAGAAGGGGGCCGCAGTGACGCTGCTACTTTCAAAAGATTTTCAAAGCAAGTGAGCTTCTAATCCACTGACCAGAAAGGACAACCAATGCTGTCTCCTGCTCCCCACAAATGCAAACACGCCTGCTTTAAAAGCTCGTATATGTGTTTTCTGTCTTGACATTAATCTGCATGAAGTGTCAAAAAGCAAAATGTACACTATATATCTCTGGTTAATCCATCATATGGCTGAATAGTCCTATTTTTCATATACATATACAAATACAGCAATGTGTGCTGTCAAGCTTCATTTTGGCGAGCCATGACAGTAGTACTCTAGAGCATGTCCTGGTTTCTGATGACCATAAGGCAGCTTTGTGGGTAAAATTTCAACCAAAGCAGTGGGGATTGAATCGATTTCAGACAGCATGTCTGGTAAGAAGAAATACAGCACTGAGCTAAATAAAACAGAGCAGGTCGAGAGTGCATGGAAGATGTTCGGACCTGATCAAGGAGACCTTGCAAAGGGCCTTTTATGAGGAAGCTGAAATGGAAGGGATGCAAGGGTAGAATGAAGTAATAGGTGATTAAAAGTGAGCTATTCTGGTTCCTCATAATGGGATCAGTCTATAAATATGAGAGCTTGACAACCTTCAGGGCTCACACATGCATCTGAAAATAGCTGGTAACAGCAGTTTATGAAAATGTGGGGTTGTTGGGAAACAGGAGAGAACTAGGAGCTTTTTTCTTAGCATTTAGGTGTCTATGAGCAAACACGATATCTATCTTTGCCAGTAATTGACCACAGAAAGGAGATCATGGAGACCGAGCACAAATTCTCACATCTGCAGCCTTGGCTCATCTGTTAATAATGTTTATATTATACCCCCAAGACAGGACTGCAATTAGCTGTTCGGCATAGTGTAGTCTGGGGTTTGTTTGAATAAAGTGTGTCAATATTGCTCTACCTCTAGAGAAAGAAGAAAAGTAGAGGTCCACTGTGACACACACAACATTGCTTTATATAAAGAGCATCTACTTAACTACATAACCTATCACAAATAAAACATCCTTTAGGTGTCACCGTCAAAGTTATTTGACCCTAATATGCATAATGTCAGAACAACATGAAAAAGAAGTTTGACATATTTTGAATTTACAGTATTTTGACACTACCTAAGCTGGCTCTCTAAGAAACATGCTCATAATTTTGTATGTTCTCAGTGATTAAGGTCACTATGATATATATTCTAGCAAAGTGAGCTATCCAAGAAAAGACATCGCTTGATCTCTACGGCACCCTCCTCCTTCAGTTGGGAAACTTACACAGGTTGAAGTAAGGGGTTTGTGGCGAGACAGGGAATGCAGGGGTTTGGGGGAGGACCTCACCGCCCACAGATGCTGGAGGGCTCACTGGACTCCCATCCATCTCTTCAAATGCCTCCCTGTAACTGTGCATTTGTCCCTAGAGGAGCAGGAAAGGTGAACACACATACACGCAAACAAACACACCCATACACATCATATTATGTATGATAAATGAGGTATACATTTGAACATACCAAAAGTTATCTTAAAAATAAAAAGGACATTATGGCTTTAGTAGAGCACTGAGTGTACCTCCTTTGGCCGGCCCCCTGGGTTTAGAGCTATGGTATTAGCCAGTTCTGGTGAAATGCAGCGAATGGGGGAACGGACTCGGGTAGGGCTGTCATCTTGGGACTGTCCCTCACTGGTAGTCCGGTGTCGTCCTGATCCTGAGCCTTCATCCATTGATGCCTCATGAGATTGCACCCCTGACAAACCGTGCAACAACCACACAGACACTTAATCAGTCCAATTTATTTTAGCTAATAGTAATACAAGACCCTTCACTGTCCATTAGAAATAATCCAGTTTCACATGTGTGTGCATATATGAAACTGGCAATGACCTTTAAATGTTTTACTTTTTCTATCAATATCCCAAGGGCTCAATCCTTGTAGAACTGAATCCTTTTTTGAAAATGTTCACCATGAACAATGTACTTATTGGGTAATCAGTAACAGTAGCACATGGATTTTTATTTGTTGTATCTCAGTATTAGCATATTAGCAAGTAACACTCAAAGCAGGCCATAAGCCCCTTTCATCAATTCACATTAGAGACCATAAGCCACCTCTGAAAAAAACCATAGGATTTGTGTAGGAGTTGCATCCTATCTGAGGTAGAAGGGAAAATAATAGTTTGAGTAAATCTACTTTATATAAATATGGACACTTTGAAAACTCTATTGTCCTTTGTGTACTGAAACACCAAGGGCATGGGATACACAAACTGGACACAAAATTCCCTCCTCACCAGGTATTCTTTGCACAAAGTATATTCCCACTTCCTTTTCACCCCTACTAAAAAAGCTGGCTTTTTATCTCAGCAACTAGTGAAAAAAGTGATGCATGTAAACAGGGAAATCGGTAGTGTGTAATTTAAGCCATTTAAAGTTCTGTTCTTGTATTTCACATCAGGTCCTTCACTCAACTGGACTGTAGTCCAACCCAGCTGGCTTCAAAACAGCTCACATTCCTGGTCTCATCTGACTGCAACCCTGCCTAGAGTGGGGTGTGCACAAACACACCCTGGTGTGAAAACGAGAGGTTTGGAAACCAGGCAACAGTCCGAGCAAAATATTTACCACTTTTCTCAGTGATGAAGTGAGTGAGTATCAGGTTGTGTTGGGAAATCCAAGCCATAGAATGGACAACAATGGACATTAGGAGAGCTCACAGAGCTGCCAAACCTCTAGTGCCATGAGTGCCTCCTGAAAGCTAAAAGAACCCTGGCAGTTTGGTTGTGAGACCAAAATCAGTAAGCTCAATTTACATAGACCGTTGGTTCTCAGCTTGACTCCTGGGAACCCACTGGCCTGCAAAGTTTGAATTACAGATAACTTAAAGCTAAGAAGGGCTAAGTTAAATAAGTTGTGGAGTGGAGTACCCTTGACATATATGGGTAGATTAGGGAAACAAAGAACCTGAGACCACCTCTTGGTGTAAAGTAATATCCCAACAGAATGACACACACAACTGTCCATCTGCAGGATATCACAGTTTGTATCTACTCATGTTGCTAGAGCAATGTCATAACACAAAGACCCCAGATTTATTGACATGGGAGAAGAAGCCATGTTCAGAAAGGTTCTGGATCTAGGCCCAGCTCCCACGAGCTGAAAAGGTACAGAGTCACATTCTCCAGCATCATCTCACTTTGGGCCATTTTATGAACATGCAATGCAGATGAAATAAGCCCAGCTGTGCATGCCAAACACTGCAACTCCCTATGCCTAATGGATTCAAGCTGATTCAATGGAGAACCCTGGACCTTTGTCCTGCTCATCTTCAATTGATCTATGCAGGAGCCGCTGGAGAGGGAAAGTGAGAATGTTTTCCTCTTTCATTCACTTCTAGAAGCATAAAAGAGCTTGTCACAGGAATGTGTTATCTGAGGCAAGGCCTGAGAGGGTCATAGCCTATTTTAGGCCATTGTGGAGTCTATACTGGAGTAAATGCGAGTCAGAAGAAGTCCCAGACTGGGAACGGAAGCTGGCATCTGGCTACTGTATGCTGCCTTTGTGAGGACCAAACAGTCTGTGCCCTAGACATTTATTCCCCAATGGCTGATAACAGCCACACAATGTTTCTGCAACTTAGAAGGCTTTATTATGTTTTGTTCTTTTCCTGAATGCTAAAGCAGACGTGGAGGAGAGGCCTTGAAAGAATCCTGTGTCTTGATACTTCTGATTTGTTCCCCGAGTTTGGCAAACTGTATCTTGTGACATATACATGGTGGATGAAGACAGAGTGGCTATTGTCTTCACACTTTGTCTCACTCTTGTAAAACCTTCATGCAAACCTTCGTGAATGCAGTTTCTTGGGGTCATTGGCTAACGGTGAGTCAAAATGAGTGCTTCTAATGAGAGTATTAAGAGGTAAAAAATCCTGGTGTCTGTTATAATGTCTTAGAGCTGAGAGTTCATTTGTGGGAAAGTTAATTTGTGAGAAAAAATAATGATAATAAAAAAAATGATAAACAGAGTGGAAACAAAGAGAACAACACAGGGAGAAAAGCTGGGGTGAGACATAGGACACAAATCCACAAAGACAGATACAGATAAGGGGGGGTGTTGTGGATAAATATGATTGCAGAAAAAACAGTGATACAGAGTCATGAATAGATAGAGACTGAAAGTGGAATAGAAAGAGAGGAAGAAAAGGAGAGATAAATACAGAGACCCAAAGGAAGGAAGGAAAGAGTGAGAAAGATAAAGGTAGAGATACAGGAAATGATGGAGAAAAAAGAGAATAGAGATAAAAGATAAAGAGAATGAAATAAAGACAGAGATAGAAAGACAGTGGGAGAGAGAGAGAGAGAGAGAGAGAGAGAGAGAGAGAGAGAGAGAGAGAGTGAAAGAGAGAGAGAGAGACCAACCAGAGAAGGAGAGAGAGCGGCGGCAGTTGTCAGGTTCAGAAGTGGCTGTTCTGTCTTTGAGGTCGTGGATACGAGCCGTGTACTCTACAGAGGAGGAGCACAGGCATGATGAAGGGCAACAGGAGGTAACAGAGGAAGGTGGAGGGTAGGATGAGTAGGAGGTGGAGAAGATGATGAGGGATCCACAAATAGGATTAATCCAAAATAGGAAAAACAAAAGAAGAGAAAAAAAAAACTAATTCAAATGGTGAGAAAGCAAAGTTAACAAATGTCTTTTTTGAAGAGGGAGAAAAAAACTAAACTAAACAGAATAAAACATTTTAAATAATTCGTATTTAAAGGTACTGTCTAGAGGTTTATCTAAATTACTCATAGTACTGATAACATAATTGGTACCATATAAAAACACTGATCTCACTGATACCATAATTGATATTCCTCAATTTAGTTTATGTGATTCAGTAGTAATCCTAGCATTATAAGTCATGGATAAGAAGTACATGCCATGTGTCACTCCAAGACAAAGTTAAATCTGGCCTTTTTATGTGAAGAATGCAAGCAGTAATTGTTCTGACAAGCAGCAGCCTCTGTGCTGCTGGGGAAGTGTGTCACTTGTAACTGTGAAGTGTATACAAATTCTGTGAAAGAGCTCAAAGAAGCCCAAAAGCATCCTATGCTCCTCATTAGCCACTTGATTTTGAGCCATATTTATCTCTTTTGTCAAACAGGTCATATCATCATAATAAAACACAAGTGTGGCTGGTTTTCACAATTGGTTCCTGATGTCTCCTGTCCCCACTTTAAGGTTAGATGCTGCCTTCTAGAATTATTAGCTCAGCTCAGAGGGTAGGTGTGTGAATAGAGCATATTTGGTAGATAAATCTTTAATAGAGAAATCTTTCAACTAAGAGTACTGACACATATAATTCATTTTAATAGAGTCTGCTTTTCAAACACAGGCTCAATCTTATCCTCGTGGCCTGGAGTCCTTATTAGAGTACTAATTAAATAAAGAGTATGGAATCTGGCACATTTTTAACTGGCACACCACTAGAGGGCAGTTGTGTACCTAGATGAAGCTACATTTCCTGTTACTATGGAGCTTGGAAAAACTTGGTCTTAGTATATAGCCATTATTTAGTTTCCTGGTCTCTGAGACTTTATATATAATAACTGTAGATTAGCTTTCTTATCTTTGTTCAGTGATACAAATAGAAGACTTCAGCATGTTCTCCAAAGCATTGCAATGTGAGCATTCCAAGTGATTGTCTTTACCATAAGCCGTGCTTTAAGGTGGTGTGTTTTGGACAAAACACCTGTGCAAGGCTGCACTGCCAGAGTTTTAAGCACTACAGCTGCATTGTACAAATGCAATGTTCTGGCAAAGCACATACTGTATGTGTATCCACAGTGTAGAAACAAGGCCTGAGATGAGAGCTTGAGCCAGCAACACTTCACACAATGCTTTCTTTGTGATCTCACTGAGTTCGTCAACGCCAACGTACAAATGCTGAAGCAAGACATAGCTGGGTGTGCCTTTCGAAGTAGTGTTATTCAATTTGTGAATGTTCCCTAAAAATCTGGAAAACCACAAAAACAAAGGATGTGTGTTCTATGATTGGTATCATTTTATTTTATGTTTTAGTTTCCAAATCTGTATTCAGTATATTGGAGTAAATTTGCAAACTAACTTCTGTTTCTGTATTTGAGGGTAAGTCCCCAATGTAATTCCCACGACATAAATCAACATTTACAAATTAGTTGTATGAGTTAATTGTAGAGAAAAAAAAAACTTAACTTACCTGCCACACGGTAAGCCACCAGCCCTTCCAGGTTGTGGTTTATGTTCTCAGGTTCATCCTCTCGGGGCAGCGAGGAAGAGGTTGAGTAGCTCCTGGAGGGGACACTGTGTGAGCTAGCCTCTATAGGATCAGGAAACTGAGAAGCTGTGCTAGGGGGATAAGTGTTAAGGGGCTTAAGCTCCAGACTGCTAACTGTAGGGGAGGGTCCAGAAGAGTGGATCAGGCCAGCGGGATCTGGAACTGAGGGATGGCATGGAACTGCTGACCTCTGAGGACTTTGAAAAGAGGGTTCTGTAAGTTGCGACTGCAATGTAGATGGAGCCTTTTGAACAGGTGAGGTATGCTGCTGGGGCTGCATGTATTCAGTAACTGAATGTATGGCAGTATCAGCCTGATATGAAGGTCGAGCCTGTGTCTGAGAGAAGGATGGCTGGGTTGTGATGACAGTGCCTTCACCAGAAGGGGCACTGTAGGACTTGGGAACTTGCATATGAGCTGGATCCAAGTCCAGCATGAGCAGATTGAGAGCCTCAATGGATTGTTCAATCTCATTCTGAGAAGGAGCTTTAGGGAACTCCGGCAGGCTGTGGCTCTGGAGTGCAGGGCTGAAGTGTACCCCATCTACAACCGGTTCCTCTGGAACACCAAACTGTTGCCAGACATTAAGTCCCCGCTGCACAGCATCCCTGCTGCTGGTGGTACGTGCTGGAGCTTTGGGCATGAGCCTCTGTTCAGTGTTGGGCGTCGCTCCAAAAGACTGTGAGCGACAGATGCCTCCGTTGTGGCTGGCATAACTGTTGGATGGTAGCTCTGAGTTGCCCAGACTCTCCTGATTGGAGGAGGAAGAACCATAAAGTAGTCTTACAGGTTCTGTCTCTTTTCCATGCCCATTTCCCTCCAAGTAGGGCATGGCCTGCCCATTGATCACTGTCTCAGGTTGGTAGTACAGGTCAGCCGGAGTGGCTCGACCCTCTAGTGAGGACAGAGTACCCAGGCTGTCCACACTGTTGCCTTCTTGGCTGTTGGGCAAGTCATCATCCAGGATGTCTGTCTCTCTATCTATGCTGTTGTGTCCATTAACGTGGACCTGAGCTGGAACCAGGTGGAGGATACCACCTCCTCCTCCACCTCCTCCCCCATGACTATTTTGGTAACCTGGCTGGTGCATGGGAGCCTCCAGGCCACTGAGGAGTTGATCCAGCTCTTGCTTCTCCTCAGGACTGAGGGGCTGACTGGGCTGCTGGATCACCGACATTGCCTGCTGGGCAGTTTCATCAGTGCGATCAGTCTTAATAGAGGCAGTTGAGTTTCCAGAGTCACTGCTAACAGACAGAGCGTGGTCCACTGGGGCAGGAGTGTGTTCAACAGTTGCCTCAGCTGCTGTGGGAAGGCCGTTAGCTGTAGCATCCACAGACTCTTTTTTACGGACTTTAGCGTAGAGGCTACCATCCAGAGGACCTTGCATGTGAATGACGTCTGTAAAGAAAACAAAAACATTGCTTTCAGTATTTATACAGTACTGTGCAAAAGTTTTAGGCACATGCAAAGAAATGTTGTAGAGCAAGGATGCCTTCAAAATAATGAAATTAAATGTGTCTACATTTTTAAAAAACATTGTAAAGTGCAGCAAAAACAGTAGTAAATGAAACAAAGTCAATATTTGGTGTGACCAAAAAATAAAAATAAAAATAGTAGTCTCCGGTACAATTTGTGCAGTTTTATAAGGAAATTAGCTGGTAAGATTTATTGAGCATCTTGCAGAACCAGCCACAGTTCTTCTGGAGACTTTGCTTCTTATTTTTACACAAAAACCCAGCAGCCTTCATTGTGTTTTTTGTCAGAAAAGTGCTCTTACGTAATATGCTGCTTTGTTTAATGACATACAAACATTTTTCTGTAACACTTAATTTTGTGCTAGAAAACTAATGTTTGGGAATCTAAAATGTTTTTGTACTGACTTGATAAAGTCATAAAATAAAAAATCTATAACAAAGTTTGCTCTAAAAATAATAGGGTGCCTAAAACTTTTGCACAGTACTGTATATGGGCCAAGTCCAACTACCAAGTGTGCCACAAATGTCTAGTTGGGTCTCTTTTTATTTATATATAAAAGGTGAGCAACTGTGAACATATGAACATCTCATATGTTTATACAAGAAACACCTGCATGCAATACTTATTGTGTACTGATCCAGGATTATTATAATATCCAGAATTGGACACAAAATTAACAAGTATGAGTCACTGATCACTGTTTACTATACTTAATATTAAATCTCTGGAGCCAGCATTAATTTTCATTGGTTTGATTGATCATACCATGTTGGGCACTTGAGCAAGGCCCTTAACCCTCAACTGCTCCCCGGGCGCCGCAGCAAAAATGGCTGCCCACTGCTCCGGGTGTGTTCACGGTTTGTAGTGTGTGTGTGTGTTCACTACTCACAACTCCTAATGTGTGTGCACTAACTTGGATGGGTTAAATGCAGAGGACAAATTCCAAGTATGGGTTACCATACATTGGCCTTCACATGTCACTTTCAAACTTTCACTACCTCATGCTAGTATGAACCTCTCCCTCCACTAAAAAAACACCCACACACATGCAGCCCTAGAATATGATTCAACAACATCTTCCCTGGAGACACACAACACTCCTCATCCAAAGCTCTGACTCACCTGGAAAAATAGTCTCAAACTAAATGCTGGAGGCTTTCCTACCTTCTTGGAACTAAGGCATCACTGCCTACATCATCTCACTTGCACATGCACACCCACTGGCTCGGGCAGCTGGAAAGTCCATTTATCTGCAGCTCTGACAATGAACATTTTGAGGACAAGCTTCACCACAGCAAGGGATGTTGGACACTGACCTTCTAAAACTGATGAACTACTACCTACGCTGCAGTATCAGCCCTTTTTTTTTTTGCTTCACGCAGTCATTGTAGGGGTAATGAGAAATTGCTTTTATGTTCTGATGCACAATCTGTATCAGCAACCTTACACCTGCTGGATTATAACTCTAATGCTAGAGTTACCTGCTACCTTTTGTTCTGTTCTATGACATACAGTATAATCAATATAAAAAGCCATTATAGCTTAATTGGACAGTTATTCAAGCACTGGATATGGGCATGCATATAAAACAGCGAGAAAATGAGACCTGTACCCAATCATATACTGTGATGAATGCAAGTCTGAGTGTATTAAATGGCTCACGCAGGCCACATTACTAAACTGTAATGAAGCTATAGCACTATGTACACACTGGTTTAAAAAATGGTTACAAAATAAATAATCCAGAATCTAATAATCTTCCACTTTCCTTGCATTCCCAAGATGCAGTCTGGATTCATGAATAGATGTTATTATGGGCAAGTTAGTCAATTTCAATTCAACTCTTGCTGGAGCCTGACCTAAAAAATATTCAATTTGAATGAGGGAGAGTTAAATTTGGTTTGATTTCATCCAAATAAAATGGTAAGAAAAGGTATGAACATTAGCCTTGCCTCTAACCTTAACCTCTAACCCTTAGTAACTCTTCAAAAAGAATCAAGTTGTACAACTTTGCAAGCATGAGTCATGTTTTTGTCAAATCTTGGTGGAAGATCAATTATGTCTCTACGAAAATACCCTTTAAATCACAGATTCCCAACTTTTATCCAGGAGAGCCTTCTGTCCTGCAAAGTTTAGTATTTTCCCTTCTTTAACACACCCATTTCGACTCAGGTATGACTGTATATTAGCAAATTGAGTGAATCAGATGTGTGAGAGCAGTAAAAAAAAAAAAAGTGCTGCTTATTTATTAGTGCCTGTTATGGTTTCTGAAATGTTCTATCAATATTTGCTGTAGAAACCATCATTATGGCTTCTTTCATTTCAGTGCAATCGTTTTCAAAACCTGCTCTTTTTCCACAAGAGCTGCACTAGTCAGACACACCTTCACATGCGCAATGCTTTACCAATGTACCACTCAAGGGCCTTTCCAAACTTACTGGCTGAAAGTACCAGTTAGCTTCATCTTAATCAGCCCAGGCTTAACGCCAGCACTTGCCTTTAATATTCAGGCCTGGAAAAAGCGAGCCTTTCCCCTCATCACTAATACTTTCCCCTTAACTAGAAAAGCTCCAAAACCCATTCGTGAGTCTTTCCAGCATGCCGAGAAGCAAAGTTCTCAGCACAGAGACAACACACCCACTGGGAAGCTGAGAGAACAACACATCATGCATAATTCTGCACTAAGTAAAAGTTAAACTGTGGCATTTGCTAAGGCAGCTAAGACAAGTTCTCATATTTTATTTATGCCTAAATACATCCTTATGACTTAATGGTGTCATGTGAAGACCTGATGCTGTCAGAATCTTCATATGACACTCAGCCTTTACAGATGGAAGGAGACACACCTCTCTCTTGAAAAAGGAACTGTCTTCTATTTCAGCATACATTTTATCACCTATTTACATGCACCTGTGATCTGCCATCATTCCAACATTAGACATCAACATTCCCAATCATCACCTGTATAAATAGCAGAATGCTAACACGAGTTAGGAGAAGCAATTAGTTTCCATAATACTAAAGAAACTAAGAAATGCTGACAAACTTTCCCTACCTGTTGAGACGTCCTGGTCTGCAGGTTCGATATAATTTCTTAATCACTTTATGAGCTGCAGTGTTCTTCTTCTATAATGCTCCACTAACTGAACATTAGTGAGCTGTGGAGGGGGAGTTGCTTTGGCTCACCCTTCACACTCCTCCCACTAAGGCCACCAGACTGATTCTGACATACTCCAGTAGAGACACTGTATAATGGACTGCCTGTCTCTCACTCTCTCTGTCTCTCATGGTATCTTTCTGTTTTCTATAACCCGGCTGGGATTGGTGTGATTTTATCCTGTACCAGATGAGCAACTGATGTCAAATGCCATGACATCATACAGACTTTTTCTGCCCCTCTGCCTGTTCTCTCACATTCGCTTACGATATACCCAGACTTGGACATGTAATCAAAAGTAGACAAGCCTAAATTAAATTGCACGCACAACTAAATGCATACCTTCCCAACACACACACACACACACACACACACACACACACACACACACACACCCTTACAGACCCTCAGAGCATTAACCACACATACCCAGGCAGTGATGGAAAGACGTATCACTAACTGAGAACATGGAAAAAAAAGAAAAGCAAACAAAAGGACAAATCATGGGAAATACAGCAGGAATAATTTGAGTTTATGTGTAGATGAGTGTCTCCATATTGTTTGGATCATTCAATATTGGGAATGACATGACCCCTCTTCAATACCTCATACAGTGCAGACCTGATCTTGCGGCAGAACTAAACACTCCTGCATGGACCCTGGTTCTGAGCCAGTTGGCTGTTTATAGGACAGTCTGGCCTGCACACCATGGAAAAGTTCTTCCCATTTAGCCATGTTAAAAAAGTGAACAAAAGCGTTCCTTTTTTTAAAATGCCACTTGCAGTGAGGGAAAGAGAGAAACAGAAAACATCATAAACTGATTGAAAACAGAAATCGTTTTTAAACCAAGGCCACTACCTTTGTATCAGTGTTGTCTGATTTGACGAAAAACACAAACCAAGCCAACATATTGCTCCGCATTAGAGACCACAGTTTACCTTATGCCTCTGAGTTCCGCTATGTAAACAGTTGGGTGAACAGAGCTATACAACCAGATACTTTTAGCTGTTTGTTTTTTTTTGACTGCCGTCCTTAAATTCCCCAAGACGCAACACTTTCCCATTGTATCCCTACACAAAGCTAAGATGATTCATTTAATTAAAGCCTTGATGGATGACTGTGCAGTTAAGTAAGGTGGGCTGCAATAATAGTGTGTAGTCTTGGGCATTGAGAAACACTGCACAGATTAAGTCTCAATACACAACATGAGCTTTTAAGGATAAACGTATGATTAATGCTTTAAGATAAATGTTTTAAGAATGAATTCCTCGCCTACAGGTAATGATTTCCAGGGGAGTTCCACTGTATTGTGCTCGCTGTTGGTTTAAGAGTGGAAAAGTTGTGGGCTATTTTGAACACTATATGAGACTTAGTTTCAGCCATAACAATGATTTACAAGTGCAGTAAAGGAGCTCTGTGTATCTACATGACTGTGTGTAAGAGAGATTTCTGTTGTTGTTGTTTTTTTTTCCTTATTCAAACCTCTTAAGAGTGTCTGCTTTATCATTAATTCATTAATGTCCACTGATGTCTAGTCAATGGCTGAACCATTAAAGCACCCTTGATCTCAAACACTAAAGCTTAGGCAGTTCTCAAGGACCTGTTTCTGGCTCTTATCCAAACTCCATCAGGACAATGTCTTCGATTCTGTCCAATTCTGAAACCAAGGACGGAAAATGTCAGTCTTTTATACTTTCCAACGTGGAAAGAAAGTAAATAGGAAATCCTCAAACACTGAGAAATAGCATATAGCTTCAGAAAAATGTATCTCACAAACTGCATTAACAAGTGTTGCCATGTTTTAACAACTGTGTAATGAAATTGGGGCCTTAAAATGAGAGTAAAGGAATCTTAAGAATAGTCCAACAAAACTTCCAATATCTCATGTCAGCATGAAATTTCAATACATACACACAAAAGTCCCACTGCAGAAGTGCACAAGCTAAAAGGTTTCCTGTAGTGACTGCAAACAGCATGCTGCCCTCTGTTATATGAGCTAATTATTATAGGTTAAGTAAGGCACCAGGAATGCCAACAGGTCCCTTGAGATGAGTTAATTCACATCCCAGCGCAAAGAGGCAGGAAGTTTGGGGGGGTCCTACCACTCCATGCCCCCAGGAGGACAGACGCAATCCTGAGTTATGACACATACAATGCTTTGATAGTTGCGGATATGCTATACCTGGAATAGTCCACACACTGGTCATAAGCAAAGTATCTGTGATGAACAGTGGCCTGCATAATTATTGGTGCCCTTCCTAAAAAAATAATGCCATGATTGTATAAACTAAACATTATACACAATAATTAACACTTTCCATTCTAACAATAGGAATAGGATTACTTACAAAACACATTCATTACAGCTACTTTTTCAGTAATAGTATTTTCTCTAAAAATATACTGTATGTGCCACAATGACTGACAACCCCTAAGAAATATTTAAAATACATGCAAACAAATTAATTAATCTTCAGTAACCACTATTCTGTTTAGATTTGTGATGGATCCTGGGAACACTGGGTACAAGCTGGTAATACACCCTGGATAGACACCAGTCCAACGCAGGGCATCATGCATATACTGTATACAGTCACAGAAACTGTAAAACTGCACATAGACAGTAACCCAAGCTGATGATCAAACCAGGGATCCTGGAGCTGTGAGGTGGCAATGCTGCTCCACCGTGCTACCCACAAACAAACTGTTATTACCCCCACCCCAAAAAAAAAAAAAAAAAAAAAAAAAAAAAAAAAAAATAAAACCTTTAAAAAATATTCTTCTTTTGTTCTCAGTCCCCTGAACTTGGTTGTTGCCTTTAACTATGTCCAGTTTTCCTGTTTGCACTCATGTAAATTCCATTCGTCATCCATTATCACAGGAAGAAAACAAAAATTACTTTCAACAGAAAAAAGACAAATGGTTATTGACCTGCACAAGTCAGGTAATGGATATAAAAAATACATAAGCAGTGAAAACACCATTAAGAACAATTAGGGCCATAATAAAAATTTCACGTATCTGAAACTGTTGGAAATTTGCCAGGAATTGGACCCATTGGTGCAGGAGTGAAAAAGAACCAGATAAGCAGTAAACCAGAACCAGTGCAATAAATACATGTGCAATACACTAAACCAGTGCAATAACTACATGTGCAATACACTAAACCAGTGCAATAATTACACATGCAATACACTAAACCAAGGCAATAATTACACGTGCAATACACTAAACAAGTGCAATAACTACACGTGCAATACACTAAACCAGTGCAATAATTACACGTGCAATACACTAAACCAGTGTAATAACTGCATGTGCAATACACTAAACCAGTGCAATAATTGTGCAATAATGTGCATTTAAGTGTGTATGTACATTGACAATAAAGGATTTCTATTCTATTCTATTCAAAAGCTGTTTCATAGTATTGTAATTATTATAATGCCAGTCAACATGGTATTAGGAAGATAATACTTCATTTCTGCCTGTGTACTACAAGTGAACTTCATGCTACTGGCTAAGTTCTCATCAAGGGCACCTGTAAAGTGATCTGAAGAAACTGCTCAAGTGTCTGCACTGACACTTGTGGTATCATGTAACAGTAAGTGCAATAACAGTAAATCTGCATGGGACAAAGAGAGAAGCACCGAAAAAGAGACGCTTAAAGATAACTGAATGCAAAATTGTCCATTTGAAAATGTATCCCCAGGTCTATTTGATTTGCTTCACAATCCAAATCAACACATTTGATTTTATTGTGTGCTGAAAAGAAGTGAAGAGCTGCCTGAAAGTCCTGACATGACTTCAGACTGTGCAACTGCACATTAAGCATTTAAGAAAGAAAAAAAAAACCTGCAACTCAGAAGCGTGCTGGCTCTTTTCTCAGCTCCGGCTGCCATAATAGCAGTTCTTAAGTACAGCACATTAAATATGCATTAAAGATGTTTTGGACTGTCCACTTTTACAGCAAGACATAAAAGTGTTCGAGGACTGCAGGATGAGAAAAATGGTCCACTGAGGCATGGTGAGGTCAGATATTCATCTAGTGGGATGTGCAGAATGTGGCTGCATCAGCACTGCTAAGCAGACCCTTTGTGTTTATGCAACAAGATTGAAAAAAGGAAGCTGTAGATGAGTAAATCCGCCCTCTCTTGCCTTCCCACCATTCACCTTCTCAAAGGTCAAATACCACACCACATTTTGAGTAACGTTTTAGAGTGCGCTATCTGGAGGACGCATTTACATGAAATAATCATAACTGTCACTGCTGTTATAGCATGCAACTTATTTCTGGCTGGAGAATTTCTAGACCATCAGCAGTCTCTCAATACTGTATGATTTAAACCTGCCTTAGACTAAATGTTAATGCCGCATTCAGTCAAATATTATAGTAAATTAAGCCAAAACCAAACTCTTTGCATGCAGTGCTCCAAGTGAGTCAAGTTTAAAGCCAAACATTTTATTAGCAATGACGTAGAATGTCAGGAAAAGTAATCAAGTTCTGCTCTAAGCACTGAAAAAAAGACAGGGCATGCAGGAAGCCACTCTTTGCTGGCATCGTGGCCAGCTGTGGTACTGTAGAGACCAAACATGGTAATTCCTCTCACAACATGACCCCCCTACTCCCACCCACCCACCCCCAACACACACACCCCCAACACACACACACACACACACACACACACACACACACACACACACACACACACACACACACACACGCACACCAGAGTGAAGCATCAGTGAATGTCATGAGTTTTCTCTCTAATTCTGGTTGATTTTAATATTGTGGAAGTGGCTTAAGCTGGGCTGCACAGTGCAGCAATATTTCCCGTGTGAAAGAACTACAGAACTATTCTCGCTACTTGGTGTGTGTAATATTAAACAATATTTCCCATCTGCCAAAGCCATCTCCATTTAGTCTAGTCATGCAAAAGTAGGAAAAAATGGCTACAATGGATATTAAATTCAATGTCACTGTCAGTGCTTATAATTCTACCAAAATCAAATGCTATTTCTATGTACAGGGTGTTGTCTCTTATGTGTATCTCTCAATCCTCAAAAATCAAACACAACCAGCATTATTGATAGGATCAGATTTTTTCCACCATAATCTTGAGTTTCTAATGGATTTCTCACAGTTCATGAACACAAATGAAACATTTTATTCTGGTATCCTAAGGCAGGTGAAAATTTTAGAAAAACTACTGAACTACACTACCCATCAGCCCCAGCACATCACATGACCATGTCACATGTCCCACTGATCACTCACACCTGTTCTGTGTTACCCCTGATAAGCACCACTATTTAAGTTCTGGCTTCTGTGTACCTCTTTGTCATGCTTCTGTTGATCGTCATGTGTGGCTGTTTGTTCCTTTGCCTGCCATAGTCTTGCCCATAGTCTGTATGTTTAGCTGTTTTGTGTGTGCTCACCACATTAGTTATTTTTACACCCTGCACAATAAAGGTCTGCACTTGCATCTGTCCCCTCAACTGAAACCTGACAGTCATGAAGTGTAAATTATAAATATTTATATTCTGCCCATGTGTATTTTTCATAGTTAAATAGGGGGTGGTGGTAGCTCAGTGGTTAAGAAGTTGGGCTACTGATCACAAGGTTGTGAGTTCAAATCCCAGCACCGCCAAGCTGCCACTGTTGGGCACTTGAGCAAGGCTCTTAACCTTCAACTGCTCCCTGGGCGCCGCAGCAAAAATGGCTGCCCACTGCTCCGGGTGTGTTCACGGTTTGTAGTGTGTGTGCTCACAACTCCTAATGTGTGTGTACTAACTTGGATGGGTTAAATGCAGAGGACAAATTCCAAGTATGGGTTACCATACATTGGCCTTCACATGTCACTGTCAAATGATTAATTTAATTCTTATATAAGAATGATCAGGTATTTTAAATGTCTCATTTTAATATTTTATCTCAATGTTATGGTATTTAAAATTTTAATATGACCAGCATGGTCTCCATCTTGCCAGTTCATGACAATTCACACAATTTAAGTTGTAATAAAATATATAAAAGTTAAAGTTAGATTTTGGGGAGTGGGTAGAGTTTGTGCCTTTTTTATTTTATAACTTTATTCATATAAAATTAAAAACCTTATTCAGAACATCATCTCTCATGAGACCTATGGCCTTCTTTATCAACTGTACATACACAAAGTTTTGTGTATTCTTGTGCATGAGGTGTGTACATTTAAAATTATTCCTGACCTGAAAACCACTTGCTGCTGCTATGGCTGACCCAATATGGACAGCCTAAAGATCAATGAGATTACTGTGGATGGTACCACTTAGAAACCATAAAGATGGCTTAGAACTGCAATTGCTATGATAGCCTAAGGACTGCATTTGCTGTGAAAGTTTTGCACTCAAAACTCCATCAGTGAACAGTTGATAACTTCAACAAAATAGACTTCATGTTAAAACTATAATGAATTCAGAAATAACTCTGATGCTTATATTCATAAGTTGCACATACATTTCTGGTTATACAATTGCACTTTTTGACTATATAGTACACAGTTATGGAAGAGAAATTATTTACAATCACAGTATCTGGTGTCACCCAGATGAAGATGGGTTCCCTATTGAGTTTGGTTTCTCTCAAGGTTTCTTCCTCATGTAGTCTCAGGGAGTTTTTCCCCTTGCCACCTTTGCCTCTGGCTTGGCATTAAGGATACATTTATAAATTTAAAATTTATATATGGAATTTATATATTTCTGTAAAACGGCTTTGTGACAATGTTCATTGTTAAGAGCGCTATACAAATAAAATTTAATTGGAATTTAATTGAACCATGCAGAACCAGTAGCGTCAGAAAAGTGTAATCATGGGTAAACTGATTATGAAGAGCTCCCATCCAACTTACTGGCAATAATTTCAGCATAATTGACAGTAACTTCTGACTACAGTGTGCAATCAGATGACAAAGATAAAATATACACGTGTGATAAATGCCAATTTTCTAGTGCATACTGGAGGATCTTGCACACAGAATTATAACTGAAAAGGCACAAGAAATGAAGAAACCATGATTTAAATCCCAGGTGGGCCAACAGACTTCTCTGAACTTTTATCTCTTACTCTTATGAAATCCAAGCCATCAGAGTGGCTGTGCAGTTATTAAATGCAGATTAAAAAAACGTTTTCAACTGAAAGTGTATCTTGATGAAATAGCCACATTTAGATGTACCCAAGGGACTGTATGTTCCAGAGACATTTTGCAGTACAGCTGAGACTGCTTTCTTTTCCCTGAAATGGTTAGTTCCTCATTTGCTCGTGAACCCAAATTCCATAAAACTTGGGCCCACTAAAATGTTCCAGTATTGCAACTACCTGAGAGAACAGCAATTATAGAATTGCAATTAAAATTCAAGCTGGGGGCAACTCTGTAAATCTGGAAGACAATAACATAATTAGTTACTGGATCACTATTAAAATCACCAGTGCTGAGTTTAGCATTTGTTTTTTGTCCCAGGACTACCTCACAAAACCAGTAAACACTAAAAGAGTAAGGCCATTTTCTGGCACTGGGGATGCATTTCAGTTAATTTCAATATATTAAAGGTACAACTTGTACATGTCTCTGGGGTGTATGTTTAAGAAATGCACTATAAGAATGATAACACTAGCATTAGCTGCACTCACAGTATCAGAGGAACGATTGGGTAACAAATTCTCTATGGACTAGTCTATGAAAACTAATGGGAGGAGAATGGATGAAGCCAGAGACACAGTCTCATAAATATCAACACCGCAGCCATCTGTTACAGGTCAGAGAAAGCTATTTAAGGAGACTATCTGACCCGTGCCGAGGTATGCGTAGAGGCCTGGAAAACATAAAGGAAACAAGACAATTGTGTATTATAAAGTCAGAAGGGGTGAATGAGATCCTTTCCTTCTGTTGTCCTCCACCTACACTTACAGTTCCCATCAGACTTCTTAAAGGCTGAAGAGAAACATAATTACAGCAGCCGGAGAAATGGTGTAAGCTCAAGAAGTAAATGTCAAATGCGCATGGGACTTGCTATATTTCCCCCCAGCAGGACAAGTCAAAAAGGCTTTATACAGCTTTATTTCCACAAAATGCACTTGCCTCCAAGGTTGTATCTGCTCAGAAACTCTAACCAAGCCAATAAAGCACCCCCACGAAGCAAGAACACTGAACAAATAAGTCGCTAGGTCTGTTATATAGTAACAAATCAAGCTGGCACATGTTTCCATTGGTTCAGCTACACTGTTACACAACTCTCACTGTCTGGACTCAAAGCAATTTAATCTGTAAAGCCCCAACTGATGAAGTCAGATTACTCTACTCACCAAAACAGGATAAAACCCTTATCATCTGTGCACACTAAGTGGTTCAATCTGCTATTTTTTCAGCAAACATGCAAGTTTGTGGCAGCTCTAAAATGCTCGTGTCATGGTCCATGTCCATTGCTGGACATTTTACAAAGCAAATCGTGTATGTTAGAATAGGGCAGCTGCATTGGCGTGTAATAGGTGAAATGACAGAGTAATTCAGCAAAGCCAAGCTCAAAGACAAGCTGAGCGGGAAAAGCAAATGTGCCCAGCTGATACAGGCACTCTTTGCTCCCTGCCAGTCCCCCAGTCAGACTCCACATGTGTGCAAACCGAACAAATTGGTGACAGTTCCCACTCTCGTGTCTGCAAAACAACCGTAAAAGTCAGACAGCCCACACACATATCACATGCATCAACAAACGTCTTTCGGAGAGTCACGTCCATGAAGGAAAATGCGAAATGTGCACCTCCGGTGTCATGTGTTAACAGGTGGAAACTATAAAATATTCTGCACCAGGCTGACAGGCCTGTCTGTCTGTCAGAACGCTTGTTAAATGTCATGAGTCTGTCTAGCATGTTCTCAACAATACAGCCTGTTGAAAGGGTTAATGTGTATTTTAAAGCCTTTGCTTCTAAATATTGTTTATTGTTTTATTTTGATAATATAAATCTCCAGCTATAAGCTAAAAGAAGGGTTAATTAGATCCTGCTACGGACATATGTATATATGTAGGATCCGCTCTTACATACACAGCTAACCACACAAACACAGCATAATAGTTTTCTGTGAAGCACAGCTGCATTTCAGCATGCAACACAAACACTGCGTCAAACAGCTGATCTGAAACTTGAAAACTGTTAGGAGCAGCATTTAAAGATGTGTTAACCACATTCAATCTAACTTAGTCAAAATCAGTCTGGCCTGTGATGGCTTGAAAAATATTTACCACAGTGTGGCTTTTCTGCTGTGGCAAAAAGCTGTTAGGGCAGAAATGAGGCAATTATTGTACAATTACACAGCCCAAACTGTAGGCTAAAAACCTGGATAAACACAAGGCTATATACAATACCTAAACTCAGATTACCGTTAATGTACGGTGGCCTGGGAAACCCTTCACATGGTGAAATTTTGACATTTTATTATAAATGATGTATAAAAACTGCAAAAAAGAAAATTGCAATTCTACTGAATGATTTCAACACACTGATGCTACAAGCGACTCCTATGTATGGATCTAATTTAATTCATTTAACTTGTAACAATAAAAGTATTTTGTAAAAAAATATGTCTTTAGTCATTGCCTATATTTCTACATTGTTTTAGGGGAATATATTTATGTTTACTTGTAAATGAAATGTTATAAAATAAAATGTTTTAAACCAAATGTTGGTCACTAGTTTCCATTGGTTTTGGCTAGAATTCAGTCACAGTGATATGACACAGACTTCCTCACATATAAAGAAGTCATTAAGTCATGTTAAGTAAAAACCCAAAGTTGCAAATCAACAGAAATCAAAAATCCACTCTAAGTCATAAGTCATATTTCAACACCAATAACTCTGATCTTATGATCAGGCTGGAAATTCAATGCAGCTTTCTATGTGACACAAAACAGACTGTGAGATATTATCCATGATAACAGCATAGATACAATAAAAAAAGTAAAAAATAAATAAATACAAGCATTAAAGTTCAAGGCCTACCTGTGGACCGACAGCATTCACTGGCTTATTATCCTTCAAAACAAATCTTGTGTCTATTTCTAAGAACCGGCAGAGCTGAGCTCCTGAAATGTGTGTGTAGTGAACAGAAGCTACTGTGTCATTCCTTCTCTGGTGACAGACAACAAAAAGGGCTTTGGTATCTCGACAGGCTGGAGGAGTTGTCTGTGGCTCTGTCACTGCCTCCCTGACAGCGCCTGTCCGGTCTCATCTCCCCACCTCCACACTTTTCACACCCAACCATTCGGAAAATGTCGTGACCATGGACTCTGGACAAATATGAGGCAAGCCACAGTAAACAAGACCCCAGTGGTCTCTCCTGTGAGCAAGGCCATGAGATCTGGGGCACTTCATTGCATCCCTGGGAGAAACGGCAACCTATTTTATAGTCACATCCTTACTCGCTCCCTCAGGCTAATTCAAGTCCCTAGTTTATAGCACAGTTTATGTCTTTTATCTAGTTTTTATCTGACTAATGAAAACTGTAAATAACCCATCTGGTCGGATATTAACATATTATCACAACAGCTTGTGTCATTACTGCATAAGAGGCTGGTGTAAGGAATTTCAGCTGTGGGTCATTGGGTCACATTTGGTAAAGTACAGCTTCACACCACACATGGAGACACTATCTGACAGTGAAGTGTGTGCTGTCAAACCTTAGCCTCTGAGGTCATCACGGACAGACGATAAGCAGCATATTACCTGCATTCATCATGTCAGTGGAGATAAAAACATTGACCTGTGTTATCCCACTCATTTGTAGACCAGTCAACTGTAATTATGGCCCACTGGCCTGGAAAATAAGCTCCAATAGCCATAATATTTACTGTACATTTGTAAGCTTCATACACTCTTCCTAAGGTGATTTTCCAGCATTTTAAAAGTGAATAAGAACCCTTTTTTCAGGATAGATGTCACATGGCTTTGGCTTGAACAAAAGACAGTAGCTAAATAACATTAAGTCCTGATTCTGAATGCTTTATAATAGACATAAATTTATACTACAGCACTGTTGAATTCTCAAATCTGATTGATCAGATGGTGTTGATGCATTTTCTACAACAGCAGCTCTGATAGTATTATCAGCTACAAGGCAAATCACAGGTTTGTTTGTTCTAATACATTATTTCTACCAACACATCTTTCACAAGAACTTGTGGTGAACCCACCGCATAATATAAACCTATTAGTACATGAATTAAAAATATGTTGTTGTTTAACAAAGAAAAATATCTACTGGTTGATATAGTGAAGCTTTCTGTAAGGACAGGTTTGTTTATTTTTTATTAATTCAACACAACCCTTACCAGAATGAAGCATTAATAAAAATCAATGAATGTCTCCATAAACAGGTAGAAAGATGAACATGTTCATTAATAAATAAATAAAAAAAGCATTAATTGGCAAACTTCTATAGAATAGGAGGAATAAAGGAGTGCTGTTATGAAAATTATTAATGACAGGGTGGTGTGATGGAGCCCGATGCAAAGCAGAGTTACTGTTTCCACCATGAAGTTCCTTAATTAATGCTATGCTCAAAAGTAACAAAGAATTTGGAGACTGCTTGGCACAAATGATAAATGTCAAGATGCGAAAGGAAAGTTTAATCAGCATTTATTGCAACCTCTTTCAATTTCTGGCTAATTTAATTTAATTCAAAAAGTGGAACTTTCATACTGTATATTCTACATTCATTACACATAAAGTGAAATATTTCAAGCCTTTTTAGTTTTAATCTTGATGATTACGGCTTACAGCTCATGGAAATCAAAAATTCAGTATCTCAAAATATTAGAATAAAGAATTTATAATACAGAAATGTCAACCTTCTGAAAAGTATGTTAATTTATGCACTCAATACTTGGTCAGGGCTCCTTTTGCATGAATTACTGCATCAATGCAGCGTGCCATGGAGGCAATCAGCCTGTGGCACTGTTGAGGTGTTATGGAAGCCCATGTTGCTTTGATAGCGGCCTTCAGCTCATATGTATTGTTGGGTCTGGTGTCTCTCATCTTCCCCTTGACAAAATTCAGGTCAGGCAAGTTGGCTGGTTAATCAAGCACAGTAATACCATGGTCAGCAAACCAGTTACTAGTAGTAACAGTAGTACTAGTAGTTCCAGTCCTGCTGGAAAAGGAAATCAGCATCTCCATAAAGCTTGTCAGCAGACGGAAGCATGAACTGCTTTAAAATCTTCTGGTAGATGGCTGCATTGACTCTCGACTTGAGAAAACACAGTGGACCAACACCAGCAGATGACATGGCACCCCAATTCATCACTGACTGTGGAAACGTCACACTGGACTTCAGGCAACTTGGATTTTGTGCCTCTTCACTCTTCCTCCAGACTCTGGGACCTTGATTTCCAAATGAAATGCAAAATTTACTTTCATCAGAAAAGAGGACTTTGGACCACTGAGCAATGGTGTTTTGAGTAAAAAGGTGTTTTAAGTTAATTAGGTGATTTAAAGCTCTTCTCAGCTGTATTATAAATTCTTTACTCTAACATTTTTTGAGATGCTGGATTTTTACATTATCTCATTTCCATGAGCTGTAAGCCGTAATCATCAAGATTAAAACAAAAAAAAAAGCTTGAAATATTTCACTTTATGTGTAATTTATCTAGAATATATGAAAGTTCCACTTTTTTTAAATTAAATTACGGAAAAAAACACGATATTCTAATTTTTGAGATACTTGTAAAGTGCACTATATGCTACTTGTATAACTTAAGAAATGTCTTTATTTTCTGCCAAATTAGTCCACATAAAATGAAAAAATTAAGCATTTAATTTCACATTGTTAAGATGTTAAGCTTCTATATAATCCCTGCATACAGTAAGTTCCCTTTCTTAGCAAAGCTAAGCAAATATAGCAAATATAATAGCAAAGGTGTTTATGCAGTAAAAATGAATGACTGAATGAATGAATCTCCATCTTGTAAAGCATTGCTCCAACACCTCATGTTCCAAACCATGTTACCATGTTGTGTATTAACAATAGCAAAATGAATAACACACATAATGCTACAGACAGAAAAGTCACCACAAGGTGAGTGTTTCCTGATAGACATGGAGAAAGGTCCCTCTTCAGTCTCTATCTCACAGCATTAGCAAAGTGACGTGATGAGCTTAAACACAATAGAATGACGTTCAACCCATTATCTCACTCTGGATTTTGTCCTTTGGCTGTCATGGCTCCATGGAACTGTGTGTCCCTGTTTGTTTTTTGTGTGTGGCAGTAATCTGAATTCATGCTCTGTCTGTCCTACATCACTACAGCGTGCGTGTTGCAGAATGTTCTCTCATATTCTTCTCCAGCTGGCTCACTGCCTTAGGATAGCTGGAGGCGTGGTTAGTTAAAAACTCGAGTACTTGGCCTCTTGACCAACAGTTCCAGCCAACCACAGAGACAGAGTGGTTTACAGCACTGTTTCGAAGGCTACAGCCAAAAGATCAGCGTCCCCTTATTTCTGGCTGGCCTATTTAAAGCGAGGACTGTTTAGCAGGATTGGATGTTTTATGGCTAGACATCTCAAATGACTTGGAGTGGGAACTGAAGTAAAAGAATGTGTGGTCTGAAAGGACTAAAGCCTTGAAAACTTTGGACATACTGAAGAAGCGATAAATACAGATATGTTTAACTCCTCACATTTTTTTCTGTATATTGGACTACAATAAGAAGAAAATAGATTTTATAAAAAAAAAATTAAAAATGACATTTTCTTAGAAATCACAATAGAACTGGAGCTTTGTGTGCGCTGTAGCTGTTTTAGATTATGACAATAGATAGTCTTGGTCAGATACTGACCATCTCTTGACAGCTGGAATTACAGAGGTGGCATCAGTGGCTAAAGACTGGAATGTACTGTATGTGGCCTGCTGACCCCACAGACACAAGGTGGGTTGGGGGAAGGAGCCAGGATTTAGTGACCAGCCATGCTGTGGTCAGGTGTCCTCACACCATCCATATGAAAAACTGGAGCAGGGCCATGACTGGGTCTGTTTAGGATTTGTGATGCATGCTTTTACATTTATATTTAAAGCTGGAGGTTACACCAGGAGCCAGGGTCTGGAAAAATAGTGGAGTTTGATATATTACAGGAAGAGTTAAACTAGATTACAAACACAACTAAACTTGGATTTACACTGTGTGATTTCAGTGGTCTTTTAAGATTATTACTTGTTATGCTTTATACCACAGCATGGTTGAACTCTCAGAAGTTGTTGAATAATTATCTAACAGCATGGCTATGACAGTGGTTCTGGCTGTAACATAATCATTTATATTACTGAAGGATTTATTTTAATGTGCCTGGTTTCATACATTATTATTTCTATAGTAATATCTCAAACAAGTGACTTGTATGGCAGATGCTCTGCATAATCTAAAGCTAATAATAAGCTGATTTTAAATCTCTGTTTAACAAAGAAAAATGTATAATCATTGATGCTGTGGTTATTTTCATAGAACATTCTGTTGTGTGTTGCTTAAGTACAACATGACGTCAATAAAGTATTGGCTGCCGTGTGATGAAGAATGGGCTAGCCTAAGCAGAAACATTCTTCAAAGTAAGCCTGAGGTAATGAGGATATTTTTTTCTGTACATAAGTATGCTTTGTTTATGTTTCGCCATTGACACAACCATATTTGTAGTTGTCCTGTGAGTTTTGAGTAATACTATGCCATCCTCCTAATGGTATCTTTAGACAAGCATCGTAGCAGTGGTCACACTATGAATTCATCCATCCATCCATTTCCTGTACCGCTTATCCTACACAGGGTTGTGGAGCCTTTCCCATGGGTGCCAACCCATCACAGGGCACAATCACCCACACATTCACACACTACGGACAATTTACAGATGCCAATCAGCCTACATTGCACGTCTATGGACTGGGGGAGGAAACCGTAGTACCCGGAGGAAAACCCCAAAGCACGAGGAGAACATGCAAACTCCATGCACACAGGGCGGATGTGTGAGGAGGTGGAGGTGTGAGGTGAACATGCTAACCACTAAGCCACCGTGCCCCAGTGCCATCAGCTGTTTTTGTAAACAGTATAGGCTTTAATCAAGCAATCTAGCTAGTTTCAATAAGGAATTCATACTGTTACTTTTTCTATAATCAGGTCTTATTTGAACACTCAACCAATTTAAACTCGTGAATGCTTGGTGCAGATACAGATGTGCCAAAAAATCCTACAACTTCCCTGACTCTCTGTGCAATGTCATCCAAGGTTTCCCTCTAATGAAAGCAGATCCTCCAATTTAACAAAGCCATATATGGACAGTAACTCCCATATGCAAGGATGACATAAAATCAGGGTTATATCAGAACAGTGTTTACACAAATAATGAGGATAGCAAGCAAACATTCATTTCATTGCATGGTTTCATATTATTTTTTCTTACACGTTTGATCTCTGCATGATGAGACACGTGGCTGTGGATGAATTTAGTTAAGGAATGTGAGGAAAGCACTGCTAACTCTATTAGATCTGATTGAATCAGTCTCTCTGTCTCACACACACAGACAGCGTATAGGACAGCTTATTAAAGCTGCTCACGCAAACAGAACATTCATGGAAAGAAGTCTCAGGCCAAAACTCTGGCCTGCAAGTGCATGGAAATGGATTAGAAAGGGTTTGATGCTGGGGAAGTAAATAGCAAATAGTGACACAAAATGCCATATCATACGCTCTTATGTCAAATGAAATTAGTCTAACCATTTTAAGACACATGTTTCCAAGCTTTTAATGTTGAAACTTATTTAATGACTATATAAGGACTATGCAATAAGAACAAAAGACAATCCCAAAATAGTAACCTGCCACAGTCAACACATCGGACGTCAGCTTGAATTTTTATATATATTTTTTGGAGTACTCACCTTCCATTGAGTCTTCAAAGCGCTGATTAAAGTTTTCATAGGAGTCCCAGCGAATCAGAGGATCCTGGGTATTGTAGTCAACAGAAACACTGGGCCCGTTCTCCAGGTGGCCCATTCCTTAAGAAGAGAAAGCAGCTTTTTAGCTCAGAGAGTAAAATATAGCTCTGTTTCCACAATGTCTATTGATTGTATTTCATTATAAATATTTGAATATTTGACATTATGAAAAAAAAAGTCCTTACCTTGGATTTTCTCAGGCCCAAATGAGAAGACAAACTCTACTTTGCCATATTCAGGAAATCTATCATCTGAAAGAGGAAATCAGTACAATATTAAAGCACTGTGGTGACCTAGAACTGTTTAACGTTGCTTTTGGAACTGCCATTAAAGTTGCAGTTTGCAAGGTGAATTGCAATTAAAACATTGACAAGACTTTCCATCCCCTACCTTACCACCTCCATGAAAACTAAGTATGCTTTGTGGTTTGCCTTTTAAAGAAAAGTCAGCAGAGCAGAGCAGCTCCAATGTCCTTGCATATCCCAATGTTTTTTTTGCCTGGAACCCTATTTAACTGGTATAAAAACTGGTAGCTAATGCAATTACTGTAGCTCAAACGAATGATAAGGAACATTAATAAAGACTAGAAATATCCATGGAAATGTAATATTACCTGATACTCAAATTCCAGAAAAGTGGTGACTTATGTGGACATACAGTAATTTATATCTTCATTGGATATTGTCCTAATGTAGCATATTGTGTTTGACTGAAAGTCGGTTTCGGTTATTTCGGTTATGAGCATGCTTTTCTCTCCCTGCACTGCATGTAAAAGTCATTATTCAGGTCTGGTTAGTGTCTTTATTTTCAACATGTGTTTAACCACAAGGTTAGGGTTGTGCTTGGTTATAGGCAGTCCTGCCTTTTCCTGATTTTGAAAAAAAGGAAATAAATGAAGAAGAAAAACAAAAACACTAGTTGTGCAAGCAAATTAATATATCTAATGAAATGTTTTGTGAAAGTCAAGTAGGGTACAGGAAAAAATGCATTAGTGTCTGATTTTATAATGCCAGGTTACATAACACATAATATCTGTAATATCTATAACATCTATAATATCTAAACCTTATGGATGCCATATAACACATTATAAGTAAAGAATTAAACAAGACGGAATATGCTGTTGTATGAAAATACTCATAATTAAGTTAAAGCTTTACCTCTGTCTGTAACAAAGCACTGACACTAGAGACTCCTTCCAAAATTGCAAAATGCAGGTGTAAGTTGTTATTATAGAAACTATAATGTATTAGAATGAGCAAACTAATATAAATCATGTAGCTGGAACTACTGCATGCCAAGTTTTGGTGTTATAGAAAATCAATCAACACCTTTCGTCCAATCAGAATCAAGAATTCAACAATACTGTGGTATAAATGAATTTATAATGGATTATGAAAACAGGATTGACAGGAAGTATCAACAATTTAAACATTACAAACTGTACTTATAGTAAGTATTTAAAACATAAGAGAAGACATTTTACCTTTAAATGTCTCGTCCAGCTCATCCTTGCCAAAGACAAGGCCTAGGTCATGGACAGCACAGGTATGAAACTGCACTCTGAAAATGACGTCTCTGGAAGGGCTGCGGAAGCGCTTGTGATAACACTTGAGCTGCATGAGAAAATAGATAACACTAATGTAAACCATTACATCATACACACAGCCTCAGTCCTTGGGGAATACAGAAACTTTCTAAACGCTGAGAAAATACAGGGTTGGAAATGTACATTTACCTGCATTTCATAGTGGTTCTGTATCTCTCTCACACTTCATACACAAATCTATAAATATGTGGGACTTTGAAACTATCATGCCTTATTATACAGTCCATTTCCATCCACTTAGGGTGCTTGAAAAGCTAAAAGCAGTTCAGGAAATGCAGTTTGTGGCCTGGCACACGCTGTTCTACACATTTTATAGGGCCCCAACATTCACAGGTACTATTAACCATAGCCAGCTCTGTGATTTACTGAAACAATGTGCACAAGTGAAGCTGTAGCCAGAACAGCAGCTGTCTCAACCATTACGGTACATCAAACTCCCAGACACATGCCAGTGCTTACATATAAGAGCCATCCTTCACAAGCAATCCCTCTTAACCATCTTAGATTAGATTATGGTTCTGGATGACCAGGACTATGTCAGTCTTCCCATGCAGAAAGAATTCCAGATATACATGTCTATATCTGATGTAGTATATGAGAAAGCTTGTCCAAACCTCAGAGAAGGAAATAAAAATGTCCTCATAGGCCACTAAAGTAACTGTATCCTGTTGCCTATGATAGCTGCAATTAGACTATTTTGCTTGGGGCTGACAGATATGAAACACACAAGTTTTCTTCTCATAGAAACAGAAGCAAAATAAACAAGACAAAATGGACGAAGGTGGGAAAGGAAGCCAAACATCTTGTGGCTTTGCGTCACTACGTTCATGTATTCCAAGCTATCACAGGGTGATTTCATTGCATAGAATACAGAGTGATATCCTGCATATGTACTGTATGAGTCTATCAGCATTACACGTGTATATAGAAGGGAAAGATGTACATAATAAATGTGACCTGGGAAAACCCTTCAGATGGTGAACTTTTGACATTTTCTACTTTTAGGTTTTCAAAACTACAGGACTACAGGTTTTTCTGAAACATGTTTCTCTTTTGTGTGGATTCCAGCCAGAAGCATGATTTATTATGCATAAAGCTTGATTACTTTTTGTGATACGTTAGCAAAGCGGTCGTGTTGGGTTCAAGACCACCTTCAAGACTGAGACTGAATCAAGACCAAGACCACAGTCAATGGAGTCAAGACTGACACCACACATCACCAAGACCAGAAGCTCAGATGTCTTAATTTACTGATTGTACTATCTTTCTACCTAACATGAAATTTCTCTTGAATTAACTAAAGCAACCTATCTACTTTTATCTGTTATCTGTTATCATTCTGTATAAATGAGTATGTAGGACATATATAGGACATACAATTCGAGTTTTTGTAGGCCGAGGCCGAGACAAGACTCATTTCACCAAGACCAAGACATTGATGTGTGGTCTCAAGACCAGTTGTGAGTACCTCAACACTACAAGGCAGCACTCAAAAGAAAAAGACAAACAAACATATTTTCTAGTTGAACCCCTTAAGGCAGTGGACCATGTGGATCAGAAGGTGTTTTTTTTTCCCCCGCTTAGCTAAGTTGGAAGGAAGTGGAACAAGGCGCAGTTGACACATGAAAAGACAAGAAAGCAAGACAGTGATAGTTGTGACAGTAATGTTTTAAAACTACCCTGTCTATCCCAGTGTACTACTTCAGTTGTGTAATTCTAATACAGTCATGGAGTTTTCTGCAAAATATTGTTTGGTTTTGTAGAAAAAAGCTAAAGTGTAATGTTAAGTTACTTTATTTGTTCCACTTTTCTTCCATAGTCAATAGTTTCAGTTATAATATAGTTCATATTGATTTACAGCATTCTTTAATGCTAATGCCAGTATGTAAATTCCCTGGCACACATTCATCTTAGCGCTCTTTTTTGAGTCACCTTCATTTTTTCTTTCTTTCTTTTTTTTGCTAAGCACAGTTGATGAGCTCATCGTTAAGATGCTGCTTTGAAGGCAAAGCCTTAGTGCTAATTAAATGTATTACTTAGAGAAATTACCCAGCTCTCTGGCCACCTTCTCGAAAAGGTTGAGGCTGAAATAAATCTGTGCTGGCATTTTTGCAGACTGTAACACAAATGCATTTCTCCAACAGCATTCATAAAGAGGTAATTTGTCATCCCAGGTAGATTTTCCTTGTCAAAGTGACCTCTGGATTGCATTTTAGGGATATAAAACTGCATCTGGATTTCTCTGAAGCTGTTCTGGGACAATGTCTATTGTCTAAAATTGCTAAAAAAAATTATTATTATTATTATTAATAATAATAATAATAATAATAATAATAATAATAATAATAATAATAATAATAATAATAATAATAATAATAATAATAATAATAATAATAATAATAATAATAATAATAATAATAATAATAATAAGGTGTAATCAAATCTAATTGATGCCCACTTTGCTTTGATGCCCCTTTAATTACTATGTTTGAGATATGACCTATACTGAAAATATTAGCTATACAAGGACTATAAAATTGAATAGAGCAAAATTAACTATAAGAAAAACCAACTGAAGTAATACAAATCCATTAAAAAATTATCAAATAAGGATGCAATTCTACAAATCTGAAAAGTCTACAAAGGAGGGCAATGTTTGCTGATAGTATATACCCTACACACATAGACTTACCAGAATGTCTCCTTTCAGCAGCAAACCAGGTTCAATAGTTATGCAGATGCTTGTTTGACTGTCGCCTTGGACATTACTGTGAATTATAGATAGCGAAACATAGCAAAGTTCACAAAATCCACATAACCACAATTACAAATAAGTACAATTAGTAATCAGTAAATATAATCAGTGAGAACTAAGACATGTTTGTAATGTTTCCAGAGACTGGCATGACATGATATCAGAGGATTCTGGGAAGCTGGAAGCTGTGTGAGTGTGTTGGTATTGCTGTCAACTCTGAAGCAGACTTTATAAAACAGAGATGACACTGTGAGGATGCTAATGAGGAGTGTGTGATTGATGATTGTAATAAAGTACTCCTGGCTTCTTGTGTGTCTGGGTTTGTGTGTCTATGTTTATCACAGATATGTATCCAGATAATAGACCGTATTCAGAATTGTCAGCCACTTATATGTCAATATTTGGGTCTGGTATTGAAATTGCCTGTGTGGTTCATGCCTCCGAGTTTGCCAGAATTTTTTCACCAACTTAAAAACAAGCACTGCCTTTAAGCTGAAAAAATTATAGAAAATGGTTTAACAATTTTCAAAAATCTGAGCTGCATTCCACCAATGAAACACATTAAATATGTTTATATTGAAATGTTTGTGATTCTGGAGCTAAGTTGTTGGGTGATGCTGTATTTTTTGCTGTTCCTGTGAGACGTCACAGGGTAAATAGTGCAGTTACAAAGGGGTTTAATATGAAGAAAAAAATCAATAATCTCATAATAGATAATATTCAAGCTCTATGTCATATTAATGAGAAATCCAAGGTAAAAAGACAGCAAAATCTGGACTCCAAGTGCTCAGATACTACAGAAACTTGTCTCGATCTATGAGGTGACAAACATGATGGCATTGACAGCGGTATTAGCATTAAAGTCGAGGCTTTGCAAACTTATATATTTGAACAGAATGTACTGATGTGAAGTAAGAGACCTGAAGTAATGGAAGTGAGAGACCGGGACAGATTAAAGGACTAAAGAGTCCTTACTAGAACTAGAAGATATGACCACATCACCCCTATCTTATCCACACTGCATTGGCTCCCAGTGAAATTTCGCATTGATTATAAAATACTACTATTTACTTATAAAGCGCTAAATGGCTTCGCGCCACAGTACCTAAGTGAACTTTTGGTCTTTTATGATCCGCCACGCCTACTTCGATCAAAAGGTGCAGGCTATTTGTCGGTACCTCGAATAGTGAAGGCTACAGCAGGGGGAAGAGCTTTCTCTTACAAAGCCCCACAGTTATGGAACAGCCTTCCAATTAGTGTTCGGGACTCAGACACAGTCTCAGTGTTTAAGTCCAGGCTAAAAACATATTTGTTTAATCAAGCCTTTCGTGAATAGTTTTTTTTCCTTAGGTAAAGGAGCAGATCTAGAGGCTCACGGGCATAATGTGTTGTGGTGGACTGGGATGTCTGGATGCTGTCACCGACCCACCTTCAGGCATCCACCAAGGTTTGTTGGTGGTGGGGTGGCTGGCCGCCTTGTCCCAGGGAGCCCTCATGTCTGTGTTACCCTCTGGCTCTCCCTTTTAGTTATTCTGTCATAAGCTAGTCTTGCCGGAGTACCTGCTTTCACTTACGCAAAGTACATTGTCCTTAACCATTATGGGACAATAAGCATACCTAATGATCTCTCTCTCTCTCTCTCTCCCTCTCTCTCTCTCCCTCTCCCCTTCTGTCGAGCTTCACATGATACTCCTGAGATGCCAGTGATCCCGACCCCTTCTGTTCTCTGGACCTGCCCGGTCCATCCTGATGCCCTACTTCTGGTTGGAGATCTCATCAATTGAAGTCACATGCTGCTGCTGAGGATGGTCCCACACGGTGCAGCCTAAAGATCATTGAGATTAAAGTGGTGAAGTTTATTTATAATTGCACTATCCGGTGTTACCCAGATGAGGATGGGTTCCCTTTTGAGTCTGGTTCCTCTCAAGGTTTCTCCCTTATATCATCTCAGGGAGTTTTTCCTTGCCACCGTCGCCGCTGGCTAGCTCATTGGGGATAAATTCATAAATTTAAAATCTATGTCCTGAATTTATATACTTCTGTAAAGCTGCTTTGGGACAATGTCCATTGTTAAAAGCGCTATACAAATACACTGAACTTGAACTTGAACTTAAAGTGCTGCTGCTTCATTCTCTTTAAGCAAGTGCTAACTTCTAATGGTGCCACTATCAGCAAGTAGGTGAACTGCATTATGGGTAACACAGGAAACTGTTTACTAAAGTGAAAATAGACCAACATGTCAATGAAGTTTAAGTTTTAAAAAAGCCAACTCAGAATTTCAGTACAAAACAAATATTGGACAACACTGGAGATCAAGTCCTTCTGGGTGAAGTTTCCTAAATAATTTTGAGGTCTGAATGCAGATGTGCAATTATGCAACTCTAAATATGGCTGACAGTGAGAGATTAGCATGGTAAAAGACAAAACACCTCAATGACTATGCACACGGGATGTTCACATGTGATTTAAGCAGGGCTCTGTATTTTGCAACTGAGATGCCACTTCAAAAACCTGTTGTTGAAACCAAGCCACTCTCAGGACAGTAAATCACAGCATTTCTTTATTTCCATTTAATCCCATAAGGCTGTAATGAGTCTTGTGGTTCCTAAAACCTCACATGCCCTACAGCCAACATGCCACTCTCTCATCTGATTCCAAACTCGAGCATAATCCCTCTGATCCGGTCCTCCTCTTCTCTGGCTGACACTAGGGGCTTATGCACAGATCTGTGTAATTTACATTAAAGTGTATCTCCTTTCTGTATAGACATACTACTATGGCAGTCTCAAAGCACTATATGTGGGAGGTAGACATATTACCCCATCTGTGCATGTGTGTACAATTTACTAGCTCTCTCTCTCTGTGTGTGTGTGTGTGTGTGTGTGTGCGTGTGCGTGTGTGTGTGTGTGTGTGTGTGTGTGTGTGTGTGTGTGTGTGTGTGTGTGTGTGTGTGTGTGTGAAGGCTGGCCAAAATGCCAGGACAAGGTAGTGAGTGAAGGTATTAAAAAAGAAGACCGGTTCTTACTAGATCCCTGATGTGTAGACTGGCTGCATGGCCTGGTAGATCTTGAGGAAAGGGCGGCAGCCTTAAAGTCACAAGAAATAGAAAGAAAGAAAGAGAAAAAATGAGGAGGAAAGGAGGGGAGAGAGAGAGAGAGAAAACAAGGCCTTAGTGTAAATAGTGGGAGAGGGAACAGCTTGCAAGAAGGGGTGGCCTACCCACATGGCTACTACCCACTACTGTGAACTAAAATCAGGCTAATGCTTGGCATAGGCATGACATTATAAAAGAAGACAGCTATCTCAGTCCTGTGTGGTCTTTTAAATTCTCAGCAAGCCGATCGTGCATAAACACAGACAAGACTCACCTCCTTTAGACTCAAAGTTGGGGATGCCATGCATGATGACGTGATGCAGGAACAGTGGCTTGTTGTTGATCTTAATGTGGCCGGAGAGCAGCCCACTGAAATACTGCACATACCTGAAATACACACAGCAACACAGAACACAGACATTAAAATAAATTAATAAGGATATAACAGCAATGTAGTAAATTCTTGAGAACATGGAAGTCTGAAGGCAGTGGACCAGGAGCTTTTGGATTGCAGTAGCTGTGCGTTTACAAATGGAGAACATTAGTAAGATGAAGATGAATAGATATTTTATTGATCCCATAAGGGGCAATAAATTGCAACCAAACACAGGACTTTTTTTTTTTTTCATTTAATCATTTCTTCCACTTATTTTGAACTGTGCTAAGACATTCATCCTAGACTTCTCTATCCCTGATAGATTCCATATATTCTCCAACCTCATCAGGCATTATAGGAGAAGACTCAGAGCTGTTATCTTGGCAAAGGGAGTTAGCACAAAGTATTGACTAAAAGGGTGCCGATAATTGTTGTACACCTATATTTAACAAAGATATTGGTTTTTGATAAACCTGTGTTTTGTTTGCAGTTGTTTGATATCCATGAGAGCAGAGAATTTTTGTGAATTCTTTGAACAAAAGATCAAAAGGTTAAACAATAAAGACAATTTTTCACAGCCTTCTTTGCTCATATTTACCAAGGGTGTCAATAATAATGGATGGCACTGTATATATATATATATATATATAGTGGCTAACAGATGGATTTGATATGCATATCCATAGGTCAGGGTTCAACTCATAACTCAGAGTTCATTAGAGGTCATGAGACAGTTTCATATGAGACCACTGGAGTGCAGGAACGCCCTGCTTTCAAAAACACTCCTAGGAGAGGCTCTGGGCACTTCACTTTTTCATAAACAGGAAGAAGATTTTTTCCAACTTTAGCACTAAGGCCTCTTCCTCAGGGAGAAACATTGACCACAGTTCGAGGAACTCTGTTTTCCCACGCAAAGCAGCGACATCAGCATATCTCCTCCTAATAATATAGCTGCTTTTCCATCAACGTGAATCCATTACTGCTCTTTCTAAAAGGGCTTTAAAAAGCAGGTTTAATGGAGTCTGAAGTGTGAATAAATTAAAGGTCTGATCTACTAATGGCAATGCCAAGTTCATTGCCAAATATTCACTTATCTCAATGAATGTTTAGTTTCTTATTATCTTTTTTTTTTTATCCCCAAGGGTGAAATTGGCTTTTTCACATATCCCAAAGTGGGAGAATTTACAAGTCAGGGTGTAGGATCAGCCGTTATACAGTTTCCTTGACCAGTTGCCATTTAAAGCCTTTTCTCAGGGGCACATCAGGGGTTGAATATCAATTTTGGGACTCATGATCTCATGATCATTCAGGCCGTAGAACCACTGTGTGGGGTTGTGCATATGTGTGTGGCTATATTTGCTGTAAAACACATGACATTCTGAGTAACGGTGCCTCATGCAGGGAAGTGTGTGTGTGTGTGTGTGTGTGTGTGTGTGTGTGTATGTGTGTGTGTGTGTGTGTGTTTAATACACTGTTGCTTTGGCACGTTAGCATTACACATGCCTCCCATAATAACTGCAGACTGGTGGACAACCACTTGTGGCTAATTACAGGCCCTGTCAGGAAATAACAGCACAGAGATCCCAGATCTCAAGTGCGCCTACATTAAAAACCCTTTAGGATATTACTCCACCTCTGGAAGAACGTTTCAGTTCAGTATGGTATGGCACACATCCAGGGAATTGTATCAAATAAATTTAAGAAATGCGTGAAAAGCAAAAGCCATGTGTGCTTCTGTGCTTCACTGGCATGCAGTTATGAGGATTTGAGTGTGCTGATCACTGCTTTTTGTGGACAATGGACAATGTCCAGATTCACCACCAACAGGGTGCCTTACTAAACTATAAAAGCTCTGTAGTTATAATCATGTTTTACCAGATTAATTTGGAGAATTTAAGAGATGAAAGCTTGAAGGAAGGTCAGAATCAGTTGAATCAAGAAAGTGTATGAATTCGGGACCTTCAAAATGATCGACTGAAACATAATGAGCTCCGTGGCAGAATCTGAGGTGTCATTTTATCCAGAAATAGAGCTCCAAAGTCGGCTAAAATGCCTGACCTCTGTGGCCTCTTTCTCGTTGCAAAGGCTTCTACTTAAGCTACTGTAGATCTTAAGAGTTATAATGCAGGAAATTCCTGTTATGGTAATGATGGCAGACTCTCCACGAAATAACATGATCATGTGACCAGCGTGCTCTCTCTATCTTTTAACTCTATGGTCATATAGAACATTAAATACACTGAACATCACTGGAAAATGGTGAGTAAGAAAATAATCTCTTTTAATGTTTGTTTGTTTGAAGGAGCCAACAGTGAAACAACGAGACAACTGTTAACATCTCATAGGAATAACAAAATACTGCACCAACCAACCAATTAGCACCAGAATTGCTAAGCATGTCATAAATATTCCTATGTAAACATATTTAATATGTTTTTTAAGAGTGGAGTTTTCCTTTAAGTCTGGACAGACATTGCTCATGACAAATAGCAAGAGATTATCTTACATCCCATATTCTTGCTATAAATTTGGGATTGGGATTAAATGCCTGTATTATAATTATTATTGTTCATAGGCACTCATTAGTTTTATTAGGAACATTCAGGAACATGCAGCAAAACCATGTGATAACTGTAAATACTGTCTCAGAACTAAAAGAAAATAAAAATGGAAAGATAATGTCCACAATCTTACACAGGCCGTGTGAGTATAGGTATGTAGACAGCAAGTAGGAAAAGGGGTAAAACTGACCTTTTCTGGGAAGGCTGGCCCACAGGAAGTACTTTATCTTCATAAAACCTCTTCATGGCAAACCTGTCCAGAGCCTGGTCCGCACTGCAGGCCAAAATAAACATGTGCTCAGTCTCTATTACATCTAATGCATAAGAATTTTAGTCTAAGTCTCCAAATTTCCCTTTCTTAATTAAATGAATACAGTGTATACATGTGTGCCATGCACTTGTGTGGTCTAACCGTGATTCAGTATTATAATGTCTGTTGAATGATGACAAAAAATTTGTAACAGTTCTGACAATTGTGACTCTTGAGTATTGTGCCAGAGTTTAAGAAAAACTACTATAAGGGGTAAAATGTATCATGGAGGAATTTACTCCTTAATTCAAGTCAAATTAATGTTAAAAGACTAATCATTTTCTGACAGAGTGATGTCTGGATGAAGTTTTTTTCCAGTGTGTGCCCTTCTGTGATTCAAGATTATGATGTTTCATCAATCAGGACTCAAATGCATGACTTTAATTTAATAGTCACACAGTGTGGTGGATTTACCTTGCTGAAATGTTGCTATAATGCATGTATGCAGCCACAACTACCCCTGTTCTCCCACGATTTCCCTGTAGACATCAAGAGAAAGAAACAGAGATTAAGAGATAATAGAATTTAAACCATGAAATGTAATTATTACTGATGATTGCATCACGTTACAGTTCAGTGAATAGCTTGTATGTGAAAATGTTCTGGCTCACTCAACTGAAAAAAGGAAAAAGTCTTATGATCTTGTGAGTTGAATTTGAGCATGAGTTGGGTCTGAGGGTCTGTATTAGGGATTTATGTTGAAATTGTGTATGAATGTGTATCCGGGCAGCCTGTCGGCCGCAGCAACTTTCTCAGTTACCGCATAGTTCCACCAGTTAGTCATCATCTGCTCGAGTTTCCACAGCTGGACAGAGCAACACAGTTTACCATAGCAACACTAGCTTTATGGTTTCCTGTAAAAACTCTGGGCTGGTACTAATACCAAATCTCCCTCTCACCAATTTGAAGCAACTTATGAAGTAAACTTGAATAGAACCATCACTGCTGGTGTGGCTTTACGTAGTTTAAATCTCTGTTTTATTGCACTGGAAGTGATGAGCATACTGACATTTCTCATACTGGCAGGAAAGAGGCAGATCACTGGCTTCAATAGATAAGCCCTGTTTTTTCTACTACTCATCTCCCCTTTGCTGACACTAGTGATGTCAGCAGACACTACACCAGTGGTTGTCAACTGGAGGATCACAGTCCAGATGCAGACCCAGCAAAGTATGTCAGTGAATTGAACAGCGCACTGGGAAAATACTGTATCAAAAACAATAAATGTGAAAAAAAAAATGGCCGTAATTCAGGAACTCTAGTTTTCAAAACATAAACCATCACGGATTCTGGCTTCAGTTGTGGCCAAGCACATGCACTGGTGTTAATTATTCACCTGAAGGCAGTTCATCAAGAAAGAGTTTTGACAGGCTTTCATAGATTTTTATGTCATTTATTCTCTTTGGTCTGGTTAGTGAGGTGACAACATGGCTTGTTCAAAAAAACTTTTTTAAAGTTAATGATGAAAAGAGAAAACTATTCCCTCACTTCATGTTCAAATCTGGGGTGTCATTTGTTCCACTTAGCATTTGTGGCCACTATGAAACAAAACATATCCACTTCAAATTGTCTTGTTTATAGAAATAAACTAATCATTAATAATAAAACATAAAAAAATAATTGTTGTCAGTATTCCGTCACGTTATTCGCATATTCACTTTTGTAAACAAGGAATTTTAGCTGAACACAAATTTTAGTTGAATACCACCTCAGTTCACTGTGTTTCATCATCTCTGGATCATTTATTACTTGTGACGAACAGTGTAATAAAATAATCTCTTTGGGAACATTGTTTGAGAAATTTCATTCAGCCTAAAAGGTCAAACAAGGGTTTTAAAAGCTACAGGGAGCACCAGGAATATTTCCCTTCCATGACATCCCTCAGAAGACTTCTCAAATGCAGCACAAACAGTGTGGGGAATGCTGAGCTACCAGACGGCTGCATCTGTTTAAGGGGCTCTCTACTCCTGTTAGTGCACACGTACAGAACAGAAACGTGTAAGGTGGGAGAGAGCAGCATGACAACGCCATCTGCTGACCACACACTGCTTTCTACAAGTGTAGAATAAGGAAGTGGAAAGTAAATATCTTATAAAAAATATATTTTTTATCATGTAATCTTTTTAAAATATCTTATAAACAGAATGTAAAAAAAATTCTAACCATTTCATTTAAGAATATTTAAAGCATTACTCATTAGAAGTGAGTTTACCTTGTTGTGCAGAACCACAACATTATGGCTGTCAGCACTCATCCACGTGTCCATGGCTTTACATATGCTGCAGATCTTATCCAAAGCAGGAGCATGATGATCGGGCCAGCCAAAGTCTAGCACCTGAAACACACACAGGAGCATGAGCAGAAGAATATAAGTGTGCCAAAGAGAACACGTGTCTAAATTTATATAAAATAGACTGAAAGTATTTACTTTGGGATGCAGTTTGGAGATATCATATCGTTTTTCACTCAAATTGAAGAGCTGAAAGAAAGAAAATAAATGCAATTTAAAAATATTAAAGGAGCAGTTTGTAATTTTTTTGAGCTGTGTACTGTCTGCAAGGTTAATCACAACTGCAATGAAAACACTGACAAGCCTTCACTTTCCTCTAACTAATCCCGCAACTTCTGTTAAAACTATGTATGTATGATTCGTGATTTCCATTTTAGGGTCAGCAGACTTCAGATTTCGTCTCTAGATTAATTTATAGACCAGGAAAATGTAAAGTGAAGTCTGTAATAAAGAAACTGGTTAGATCGATTGCATAGCATAGAATTGTGAGTCTGTTTTTCTAAGCTATATTTGATATTAAACTATTATTAGAAACATTAGCACATTAAGGGGACTTTCACACCTATTAGTCCATTTGCTGAGTCTCAATCAGAGTGAAATTGATACTTTTTATTACTATTTGGATTGTCTGAGAGGCATGTAGGCATGAAAATGTACTCTTAAAGCTATTTTCATTCATTGGTCGGAAATACGGCAATGGAAAAAAAGTGCATGTAGACAATAAAAATCACCCAATCATGTAGAACACAGAGCTGGCTCTAAATAAATGATTAGTTAATCATAGAAATAACTAGTTTGAAATAATTTTATTTTCTCAGCCCAAATATGCAGAATGCATGGAATTTCTTCAGCTCTACAACTCTGTATAAGCAGCTCACATCTACAAAAAGTATATTTAAAAATATATATATATATATATTTTTTTTTTTTAAATATACAGCACGTTCGGTTCACTTCCTGCAGCCACGTCGATTCAAGTGAGTCAACTCACTTTCTCACTGCAGTCGAACCTGATTCAGACCACCTCACTCAGTTTTGTCTCCGACCAGTTGTTTTAGTCCACACCCGAATGTGATTACTGTGTTTTCACCCAAACAAACTGAACCAATGGGGAAATCACACCAGGGTTCGATTCAAACCGAGTAAACATTGCATTTGTGAAAGTGAAAACACCATTAAACTTTACAAACCAAACATTACACTGTAATGTGCACTGATACAGTGATACATGTGCCTGAACGAGTGTTCCTCACCAAGTAGTTGTCTCCGTGTTTGGAGCCGAGCATGCTGGCCACTTCTTTGAGGTTGGCACTGTAGCTCTGTTCCTCTACGCTGCTTGGGAAAGACACAGATATGATCCTCTCTGTGATGTACACCAGGTCCACCTCATAGTTCTCCTCCATTGCCTGGATCAGACTCACACTGCGGCTGGACGGAGGACACGGGGGAAGAAAAAGAGAGAAGGGGGAGAAGGTCACACACAGCATGGAGAGACCAACAGTGGATAAATTAGGGGGAAAAAAGGGCAAACATGCTTTAAACCTGAAATCTGATCACAACTGCATATTCACAGCAATGCCTTACATAACCCATGCTTACATAACCATATATGGAGAAGTTCTGGTTATTCAGTTATTCAGTTTGTGTGTCATGCTCTAAAACCTCAGAGCTTCTTTCTATGTTCTGAATAGATGTTTCTCTTGCTGCAAATTTTTCACCACTACATGCATTAAAATCAAGTAGAGTCTTGTTATTCTAATCATGTCCCATGGCATGACATCACCAAATTATGCTGTTTAAAAAAAAGGCAGCATGGCACAGAACAAAGTCATATCTGTTTTTCAGTTTGATTTGAAGCAACGAAAAAACCCCACAGTGGCGAAAGATTGATGCTGGAGATAAACAAGCAAGATATGAAAATGTGCTGCATTCCATGTGTGCGGCTAAGCAGACCAAGCAAAACAATTTGGTCACTTGCGAGGAATGAGCTCGGGTTGAAGATATAACCGCAATCTTGCCCCCAATCGCTAACCACATTCTCTCTATGCAAACACATGAGGATATATTAGATGTGTGGCGGGAGTACAAACCCACAGCAGCTCTGATCTGTAGGAACAGGCGCATGTTTGATAATCCAACCCAACTCATGGCACTGTAAAGCGTCCGACTGCCTCTACACATGATGTGCAGATCATACAGAGGTTTGGGTGCCCTCCCAGAGAAATGTCGTGCCCGGGAAAATCTGCTTCCCATCAGGAGCTTTCTCGATAGCTTTATTTTGCCTACCAGCACCAATTACCTGCGTATATCTCTCCAAGGCCAATTGCGTTTCAGCACTGATCAAATTAAGTGTGTTTAAAACAGATGCAAGCACAAAACACGTGCTTTAACATTTCAACAGCAAACTGCGACTTCACAGCGGTTCAGCAACAATAAGCATCTCTCAAAGAAATAATTTTAAAAAAAAACAGCATCATTCTAGCCTGGGGGGTGTCTTATATCAGATTTTGGCACCAGACACCACCCTTACTGAAAAATCAGGTGTTTCACATGTGATTATAAGTTTTTCACGTGACTATATGTGATCACGTGTGAAAAAGATGCTGTGCATTTGAAAAACAAACAAATCAATCAATCACATCTGGAAAAATTCAAACATGCAAGTGCACGTGAAACTCTGTGAAACATAATATATCAATAAAACAAATATTTTACACTAGCCTCTGTCTTTGTTTCAAACCAGTCTGACTCAAAATCTAAAATGTCATAATGAACAGGTCTGTAAAACTAAAATAGTGAATAATAGTAAAATACTTATTATTTCCAGCAGTTCCCAAATACAAGTGAAAATATTTACTTTGAAAATATATTGGATTTGTAACAGATGATTCAGTTAATGATATATATATTTTTGAAAATGGCATTTTTTTTTTTTTCAGGCTTCATGTTTCATGCTACTCAACAGTCCCTATCATCTATCATAAGGTCCTATCATATAACTCTGCATGTAATATCTGTAAAATTATATGAGGACAATAATAGCTAGACCAATAACGATTTGGCGAATGAAACAACTCCTGGCCTCATATTCATCTACAATTTCTGTACTGATAACAATGAACATTCTCTTGCATTCTGCATTAAATATGCAACTTGAGAAACCATGTTGCACTCTGCTGTCCTTTTGACTATGGAGTTAATATTACAGCTAACATTTTCTTATTTGCAGAAATGTTATAATTGTTTCTATTAAACAATACAAGCTAATGATATTTGTACATTCTCTATTTGTACCTTGTAATCCTAAAGACTGTCCTGTGCTCATCCCTGGACTCTTTTTCTTCTCCCCCTCCCCCCCACCCCCCACAAAATGCTCATAATGAACATCCGTTCAACACACTTAGTACTGTTTGCTTTTTCCCCTCTGCACCTGCATAATGTAATGATTTATAATCCTACTATCCTGTTTTCCAGAAGATGATGGGTTCCCTTTTGAGTCTGCTTCCTCTCAAGGTTTCTTCATGTCAGGGAGAGTTTCCTTGCCACTGTCTCCTCTGGCTTGCTCATTTGATCTAAATTTATATCCAGACTTCTGTAAATCTGCTTTGTGACAATCTCTATTGTTAAATGCTATAGAAATAAAATGAAATTAAACTAAATCAGTGGAAAGATTCTGAGCATGTGTACAAAGTGAAATGCACATGAGTAGGGGTGTGTCTGCTCTGGCCAACAGCTGCTGTTCAGTTAATGATTCCAAGTGTAGACAGAATCCCAGCATCCGCAAGTGCCAAAAAGTACAAGATATAACCATCATCTCCAAAGTTGACATGCCTGTTATAGAGTGACTCTACAATACAGAATGACTAAAAAAAACTAGCTTTGTTCTGTTTCTTTCTGTGCACCATGAAGTTTTGCTGCCAGCATAGATTCACATGGGCTGCAATATGGTTTTCTCATTGAGGCTAAGTCTCTGAAAACAGGGCTCTGCCATACCGCACTGAGAACTAACGAAGAATGATGATCCTCAGAGGAGGAAAATAAAGATCACAGTATCTCTTTTCATCCTTCACAAAGAATGAAAGTTACGAAGCAGCCAAATGCATAGATGAAAGTGTTTAATATTTTAGGAACTTGGCAGCGATGTTAAATTTGAATTGTTTACATACATAACATACATAGATTGGGGACAGGAACAGGGCCAGTCCACTTAAATGTCTAAACTCTTTTTGTACATTCTTTCCATATTGTTCTTTGTGTCCATAAATGTCATCCTCCTAAAGCAGGCTGAACCAAGTAAAAAACCTGGTGTAGCCTAAAATGGTTAATGTTGTGTTACTGGTTTTGGGCCATAGTTTCCTTGCCAGCTGAATGTTTCCTTGCCAGTTAGATCGTAAATCAGGGTATAGAGTCGATCATAATCCATACACTTAACGGTGTAAGCCATACACTTACAGGTAAATCATAACTAGTAGTGCATAAAGTGATCATAGGTCAAAAACAGTGTGACGTATTTCACCATGGCCAACCAATTACAAACAAAATCCATTCATCCATCCATCCATCCATCCATCCATCCATTTTCTGTACCGCTTATCCTATACAGGGTCGTGGGAAGCCTGGAGCCTATCCGAGAAGACTCAGGGTGGGGGACACCCTGGACAGAGTGTCAGCCCATCACAGCAAAATTCAATATAAATAGGCTAAAATGAAATTACTTGAAGTAAAGGCACCACTGTCCACTTTATTAGGAACACATGTACAACTGAGTTTTCACAGAATGATGTGAAAAACATCCAGTGAGTGGCAGTTCTGCAGGCAGAAATGCCTTGTTGATGAGAGAGGTCAGAGGAGAATGGCCTGGCTGGTTCAAGCTAACAAGAAGGCTATGGCAACTCAAATAACCACTCTTTACAACCATGGTGAACAGAAAAGCATCTCAGAATGCACAACACATTGAACCTTAAGGTAAATGGGCTAACATAGCAGAAGACCACATTGGGTTCCATTCTTGTCAGCCAAGAAGAGGAATCTGAGACTACAGTAGGGACAGGTTCACCTTAACTAAGAAGCTGAAGAAAAAAGACCAGGTCATGGATTGATGAAGTAAGCTTTTGTAGTAATGTGTTGTTGTTGTTTGTTAAGGTTAATGTCTGTCTGTTTTCAGTGTAATAAATTTATTTCAAGTTAGTTTATTTTAACTGTAGATAAATGAACAAAACCAAAAGTATTGTGGTTTACAATCAAGTGGTAACTAATTTATCCATCTCTTGTATTTATTTTTATACTAGTGTGTGCTTGTTCTGTTCTGCAGCTGTACTTGGGCCCTCATGCAACAGTTTAATGACATTTCAGAACAAACCACAGCAAAGCCTGCAAACTTAATCTGCATTGAATACATTGAACGACAGTATAATATCACATTTATGGTAAACATGTAAAATATTTTGTGGTATATATTCCTACTGCCTTGTCAGTATCTCAATTTGATGACATTCTGCACTACCCAAGGAACGCTATGCTGTCTGTTACCCTGTCACGGTGTTATAATGACTCTGGTTTATATGCATAGTTATACAAACTGTATTTCTACAAGATTTCCAATGAGCATACAAACAAAAAACAACGTGGTACAACATGGAGTAGTTTTAGAACATGTACCTACTTGATATAAATTTTAAGCTATATTTTAAGACTATGTTGGAACTGTCACTTGGTGCATAAAATCAAACGTAGTAGCCATTTACATTCCATAGTTCTTACATTCAGCTGGTACAGTACCAGTACTGCAGTACAGTGCTGGACTGCAGTAACCTTATAATTCTGTGACACTGGGATACAGACCAACAAGTTTGGCCTTCAGCAATGACAGAATGCTTGAGGCATTGTTAGCATAATCCTCAGTATGTCATCAACATGCAAAGCATGCACAATCAAATGATCAGCTTTCATTTAATTGGCACTAAGAATAGTCAGAAGAGCCAACATGACGAGCGTTTCATATGGTCTTTAACAGACTGATGACATGCATGGACAGCTGAGCTGCTCTTACCTGGACGGTCTCCGGCGTGACTCCATGCTCTTGGAAGATTTAGTCGAACCCTGAAACCACAAAAGAAACCAAACATTACAAGTGAAATAGTTGATAGTTTAATGCATTAAAGGGGAGATTTTCAAGAGAACAGATAGTTGGCACCTTACAAAAATTCTTTCCAAAGCTTGTTGTGGTAATTACTCATCATTTTGTGAATAAAGAAGTCTGAAGGACATTCAGACTCATTCTCTCTTTCACGCTCTTGCACAAAACATAAACCGTATCAGGAATATTTACTGGGAAAAAAGCTTTTTAAACATTTCCATTAGAACATGTTTACCTCTTAGAATCACACTGTGACTGGGGTTAAACTAAGACTACACATACTGTGCTTGTGCTGCTCAGATGTGACTTGAAACACAAGCACATATTTGGGTAGTGTTTGGGTCAGGTATAGTGCGTGTTGTGATTATTCTGGAATTCTTTCCTCCAGTATTTTACACAGACTAATGAAAAGTGGCAGCCGGACATTTCCCAATCAGCAAGGGCCTAGCTTTCATACAGCTATATTTGGCCATGATCCGTCATCTTTCCTTCATCCCTTCATCCTTTTTTTCAGAGCCCAAATCATAGCTACCTATCATGAGTGCTCACAAATGACATTTGTTCAACGTTCCTTCTTCTCCTCTGAAAGCTGTACGCACTACATCCCACCATATATCCATATGCTATAGTAGATTACAGAGAGCCAAACTTAGCAGCACCATCTGAGCAGTTACATATGCACAGGCCTGTGGAATCCCGACCAAGATGAAAGCGTTGTGGTGTGGATCGAAGGTGTCTCACGAGCCACTTGTCTAAAATAGGAGAAGTGGAAAAACTATCTGTGACTCATGGGGTTTTTCATATGGAGGTGCATTTTTGAAAGTACAGTTGTGTCCATTCAGCATTAAATGACATGGTAGAGTATGACCAAGGAGACCAAATAGGAACAATGCTTACAAAGAAAAACCCAGAATCCAACAGCATAATTATATACAGCACTTAGGACTATTTTTGAAAGTACACACAGGGTGGATATGGATCTAATAATAGAAAGCTTTGATTATGCTCACAAAACACAATGCGAAGTGTCCTAATATTGTGTTCATAGCTTCATATCCTACTCTTACTTCTTATGCTACTGTGTATCTTTGAGTTCTATTGATATATCATAAATGAGTCATTTCAGTAAAAATGCTAGAAGTAATTTTGGCTTGTTTGGAGCAGCAGTTGTGCTGCATTATGATAACATTGTTTACTATATGTGTAGAGTAATGGGAATATACTATGACATCTTAACTTTAAGAAATAAACATGGTGGTAAAAACAGTCAGTCTGCCTAAAGATGTTTAAAACCTTGCTAGCTAAAATGGATTTACTCATACATTGAATGTCAGGTTTTGATCAAGCTGTTGGACATTTAAGTGGCATAGCAAAATGGACATAAGTCTAATCAATTCAGTTTGTAATCAGATACCGACTGTCAAAATGTATGCAATGCTCATGAGCTGCAGTCGGGTGAGATACATGCAAAAGAGAAACATATTTCACTTCAGAAAAAAAACATGTAATTTCAGATAAAAATATATTTCAATGTGAAATGTTTTCCTAGTCTGCCACACAGATGATATATACTGTAACTGTCTATGTATAATATATGATTTGGTGCTTTCAGACATAATTAACACTCTGCCAGTGACATTTCAATGGATATTGATTCTTTAGGCCAAGAAACAACAGCCTGACCTATCATGCTAATAGATAGAAACCCCAAAGTAACACATAAACTCTAGCAAAACATAGAATTACACAGCAAATGATCACCAAGATCACTCAACTGCAAGGCGGGGCATTAAAACACATCAGATCAAAACCAAACCCACCCCCACCCCAATCATACTTCCTTTCCTAACAAAAAAAATGTTTGGCTGGAGTGGAGGCCTGTATACCCAGAGCCACACAGCGCCAGGCTCCAAAAAAACGCCCACCCCTCCCTTAATCAACCCACAATTACGAGCCCCAGAAGAGCAGCCAAAAGCGGGTGGGGGTTGTGAAGGGGGTCCCAGGCAATCTTGATCAAAACCAGCTGGACACGCTGCTTACGAGCACGTCTGACAAATTAACTATCAACTACAGAACTGGGGGATGGAGGATGAGAATAGAGTAAAAAAGACAAAAGAGGTCTAAAGCTTGTAAAAGTGGATGAAGATGGGCATGTGTGGTCCTACCTTCATCAGGTAGCCCGTGCTCCAGCGCCAGGCGCTGCGTATAGAGTTGAGGCGCCTCCGTAAAGAACCGCTGGGGTTCATGGCTGGGAAAGAGTGCTTTCTGTCGTTCTGCATTTTCCTCTCCTACAGCAAGCCTTGCCGTCCCAGAGCGAAAAAAAAGCCTCTATTTTGGGTCGGTGCCTCTCACAGGATGCCACATGGTTGGCCAAGAGCTACAGTAGACCACAGCTTGCCTTCTTTACTTCTTTCTTTTACTCCCCCTTCTCCCTTTCACTTGTTTTCACTCCTTCCTTTCGCTTGTTCTCGTTCAATCTCTCGCTCTCTACCTCCCGCCTTTTCCAACCTCCTCCCTCTTTCACTTGTGTGGTATCTCTCCATCCAACCCCTCCCTTCTGCCACTACCTCTTTCTCTCCTCCCTCTTTCTTGGGATGTGTGTTTTTGGTTGCCACCCATGTGAGTTTGGTTCAGTTCTCCTCTCTACCCTGTGTGGGTCAGGCACTAAGCAGCTGACCGGGAAACACCCTTTAAGATGTGTCAAAGGAAAAGATTACAAAGTTTTCAACTTTAACCATCTTTCTATGATGAATAGGTCTGCGCACCAAGTTTTGCTTCGGGTTTCCAAATCATATGAAAATATGGTGCTTCGTGCAGGACATTCATTACAAAAAGCCAAAAAGTTTATGTGGAGAACGAAAGTAAGAAATCATCAATGCAATTTAACCCCATTTCCTTTTTCCTGTGTCTGCTTAAGCAAAATGGGTGCTATCTAAATATAAATATCCCGTTTTATCTGTAATCCCAAATTTAAAACTGCTCAATATAATCAAAACAGTCCAAAGTGAGTAGTGAGTCACTCTATGAGTCACAATGATCAGAAGACCTCAATCCACACACTGGCAAAAGAGATCCTGTGATTAGGTCATATGATCTTAAGACCGTAACAATCCAAGAAAAAATATGCAGGCTATCATGAGTCGAAGACGTCAGAAGAACCACACTGTAATGTCCATGACAGAGCCTAGAGCAGCATTTGGTGCAAATCTGATAGAATATTCCAGTTGAAGGTTTAATTACATTCACTGAGGGCACTATCAAACCGAGATATCTCTTAATACCAGCCATATGCTCTACCCTTTCCAGGCCACCTTCAAGTCTATACCCTGATCTGGCAAACTGTACCTTGCCAAGAATAATGTAATATGATGAATGACAACCTCAAGGTATTTTGATCCACAACAACATCCAACAAAGTTTGGGTTTTGAAACATTTTGGATTTGGAATACTGGATAAAGTCTGGGGTAATCAGCCTGAAATAATCTGAAGAAATCAATCCGAGAAGCAGGGTTAAACCACTGGAATGCCTTGCTCCATGTTGCTTGGCTAAATCCTACTGATCTGGTTTGATTCCTGTGTAAGATCTCATTCAGAGAAGCGTGCACTATAAAGTTTGAAAAATGGGAATTGGAGGTCAAAGGGTGGTTCATTTTTCTTTATTAAATCCAGGATGTTGATCAAGGAAAGCAAATCACTTCTAATATGGTTACCAAATGACACAGGAAATGCACACGTCACAAAAAAACATGTACACATTTGTATACATTGTGTACACAACATTGTTTGGGTCAAATTAACTACATGGAAGATTATCCCTCTTTAAAAATGTATCATAGCTCAATCCGGGTTCAACTATGTATAATTCTATTTCTTCTCCTAAACATAGGTTGCCTCATGGCCAGAGGCTATAACGCCCAATTTGTAACGTGATCCTTCCTTCCTTCCTTACTCCAAACCCGTCCCAAACCAGAAAATGAGTCAAAACCTATACTATGATGTAGTGCTCTAAGAGAAGGGTATGATGGGAAGCCTGTCTTACACAACACTTAACTAACATTTCCCACAGAAAAGCACAAAGCCGCATACACTCAAGCAGCGAAAATAAAACACAGATGCAAAGCAGTAAATCCATCCGCTTGTGTGTAGGCTATATTCTAAAGGGTAAAAGTTCGTAAGAGTATTTACTGCATATCCTTCAGTTGAACTGTTGCACAGCACAGCAGCAAGCCTTAAGTGAAGTACTAATGATCGATGGCAAGGTACAGGAGCCTCTGTCACATTCTCTATAGCGATCAAGAATGTCTATGATTGCATGTATTCCAATGCCTATAGAACCTGTGATGGGTGTCCAAAAGTCACTATAATGGCAATGATCACCTGTTTTACATTCCCTAGAGCAGCTATAACTGCCTGCCTCACAATTTATTGAACAGTTATAATCACTTCACTCACAATCCCTAGCGTAGTTGTGCTCTCAGATTAATTTAAGCCTTTATCACAGCTCTCTGAATGGTTGTCTCAAAAGGCACAAAGTAACAGAATATTTGGCATCTGAACTAACAGTACTCAGAGTACTCAGGTCATTCGTAATGCACATGCAATATCTTATACAAATTACGCACACTATTGGGTTTGCCGGTTTATCCCTCTTAAATATTCTATGTATAATCTTAGAACAGAAGGTTTTCTTTCTGACAAAGGGTCCAACAAGAACCGCTTTAGAAAACTAGAACTGGTAAATTTGCATACATAATACAGTTGGAAAATCTAGATGTTTGATGTTGTAAGAGTAAAATATTTATTTCACTCTGAAGATGCCGTCAAGGGAAAGAACATTATTTCTTGATTCTAATTAAAGTCCAACAATAGGGCTCCCTGTGTGGTGCAAAAAAACGTGTTTGCCTTATTGTCACGATGATGTCACAGCCATCCATGCCAACAGAGCAAAACTGATCATGCTCTCTAGGTGGGAGGGGTGGCATACTCTCTTTACCTTATCAATCACAGCCAATCATGGGTGTCTGGGAGCTCATGCATGAGAAAGGTAATGCTTTTCTCTGAGTGTGTAGCAGTTGGCTGGCTTCATATGTCTTGGAGGAAGTACATGATAGCCTTCACCCTCTTGGATTGGTAGCTGTCGTATGATAGGGGAAACCTTACTGCTTTGTGAGAATTGGCCAATAATAAATTAAGTAGAAAATGTAAAAAATCCATTAATAAATTTTGGGAATTCATTTTGGGGAATTCGATTATCTCTAATACTTTTTTCTAATTAGGGATAGGAATAAACATGTAAAATTTCATGAATGCAGATCATCTAAAAACTGTGAGTTTTGATTCTGAATATAGAAAAAAACAGATTTTGCACACAAAAAAAATAGTACGGTTTAATGTATTTCTACTCAAATTAGTGTGATTGATAAGGTTTATAAAGGAAATACACATGTATATATGTATATCACAACGACATATCAAGACATTGACATATATCAAGAAACAAGCATTTCAAGTATATATGGCATGACATGATTATGCCAATTGTGCAGAGCTTAAGCTTTCTTCAAAGCCGCTAAGCTTCAGATAATGTGTGATCACAAGTAGACAAAAACAGTAAACATTATTGGTTGAATTTTGAGATTTTTTATCACTACAGTTTAAGATTAGACATGTTACAGGTGGAATCTATCCAACAAATCTGAAAATGGATTGCCATGACCAAAATTCACTTCTAAGATTCACTTTCTTAAAAAAAAACAGGCTATAATTGTGTATGTCAGAATCTCCAGAGCAGCTGTGAACATCTGTCATGCAGTGCAAAGAACAGCCATGACTGTCAATGCAAAGACAGGAGGCACTCATACTCCACATATGCCATAATCTGAAACTACTCACATATGTAACTGTACATCGAAACGTCTGTAGTTCATTTACATTAATGTCAAATCTGTATGGTTAGTCATCTGCAGTTGTGGTCAGGCAAGCACAAGTGTTTTTTGGCTGCATATTAGGGGACAGAGCAGGCAGAAGGGAGGCAGTCATAAGGGTACTGGTTTGTTGGCGTCATGTTCACATGCCCCAGCTATGGCATGATGTTAACACTGGAGCTTTTCCCTCAGCCTGCTTTAAACACAGGAGGTGTTTTAACTGGCATGCTCCAAACCAGCCTGCATCCATCATGCTCTTTGTGAGGCTGACTTTAGCTAATGTAACCAATAATTTGTGGTTTATTTCTGCATGACTTTTATAGAGGTTTATAGCACAGCAACTACATAGCAACAGCTTCAGTGTTAGAGCTAAATATTTACATGCTATAAACCAGTAATATTTAGAGCAACATTTACTTCACAGAAATCAAGTAGAGCAGATTGCAACAGGATATAAAACACTTAATGTTTAAAACTCTATATATTGTATATTAATATATAAAATTTTAAAAAATATTCTTTTACAAAGGCCAATATTGTTTTAAAAACTGCTTACCATTGTTTCTACATGTTTTAGTGGGATGTCATTGCTGGGAGCCTGAAAAACATAAGAAAAAAAAGAGTATGAGAAACATGGTCAGGTGTCTGAAGAAAGCAGCTAAGAGGCAAACTGTGGAAAAAGCCTGCAGGTGATTCTCTGTGCCAGCACCTTGGCATAGCATTGCTTCAGTTCATTGCCCTTCAGGAGAACCCATAAAGGTCAGCATTTCCAGCTGTAACCAGGAAGGTGGTACATCAACAGAGAATTACCAATTAGTACTACTATATATTACTATTATCTAGCCTTTTCTAAACAGATGTCAAGAGGCAGAACGATTTCTACTTTGAAAGTTTCTTTCTCTCCTTTATTTTTCATCCTTGCCACTGTTGCATTTAGCTTACTCATTAGGGAGCTAAATCTACATCCAGATTTATGTAACGTTGCTTTGGGACGATGTCTATTTTTAAATGTTACACAGAAGTAAAATTAAATAAAATAATATGAATAAATTAATAACTAAATTATTAAAAAAAAAAACATTAAATAAATTTAAAAAATGCTTTCTTCCTCTGGTCTTTATGACCCGAGTCCACTGAGATACAATGGTATATTCATTAGTGCAACTATGGCTTTTCAATGATAAAAAGTACAAATTATTTAATTTTTGTGACATTGCTGTACAGGTGATATAGGTTTTGTGAGTGTATGTGTGTATGTACATTAAATCTGATGCACTGGAGGTCCCTTTCAGAGAACTACACAGAAAGGCAGACAGACTTGGGCTGGGCTCAGTGTGTAGTAGCATTGATAAACAACCTGGGTAAATATTTAGACAAGGCCACATAGCTTCACCATTAGTCAATGAGAGAAAAACAGAGAAAGTCTGACCAGGGCTACAGCAGCACCATATACAGAAGTGCACCCCAGACTTCAGCAGAGGAGTTGGCCCAGAGCAACATGTTCATTTATGGCTAGTTACAACCCCTTGGATCCATGATGTCATCAGCCAACGCAACTCAATCTACCTAAAGTTGCATTAAAGTTATACCCATGTAAGACAACCCTGCCTGTTCAAGAGAACATGTATCCGGAGACAAATGTTTTAATAGCACCAAAAAGAGCCAAGAAACTAATAGTTATGAGCTATACTTCTGTTTTCATATTGGATAACTGTGGTTCCTTAAACTACTGTTGAACCTGAAGAGATGGGAGGGTGAAGTGGAATACATATCAAAGAAGTGAACTGCGTCCAGGAAATGAACATAATGGATGAACCGCTGTGACTCGGATTTTAAGGAAATTCACAACAGCTTTACTTCAGTCAAAACCTGAGCCACCCGACGGCTGAGTGGTCACTGATGTAATGTGAATCATCAAATCTCAGCTCCACAAGAGACTCTGCCTGTCTGTCTCAGTGTGTGAGAAATATAATCTTTGGGAAATCACCAAGACTGCACCTCTAAGAGCATGAAATGTTAAATATAGTAATCCTAAATGTAGTGTGCTCAGTAATAATCACTTCATAATGAACTTCCAGAGTTACTGTAAATCTCAGCCCCCATACCAGCCAGCTGTCAGGAACAAATGAATCACAGATACGAGTTTGTCGGCTAATATTCTTGTTAAAACCACAGAAAAAAACACTAATTGAAAGATCACTGAATAGCACTGAATATTGATAATGCGGTTTGCGAAATTACTTTATACAACTTCAGTAAGTACTTTATCTTGGTCAGGGTCACAGTGGATCTGAAGAGGGATGACCAGTCTTATCCAGAAGCCAAATGTGTATCTGCTAAAAGCCAAGATCAACTGAGTAAATAGTTGGAATGAGATGTGGTTCCTGCTTGATTGGAATGAAAACCTGCACCCACATCAGCCCATTGAGGATAAGATTGGACACCCCTGCCCCAACCCTAACCCACATGACGCTCTACAACACAGAACAATTTATCAACAACAGGCTTATCCAGCATGAACACACTGAGTCGTCTCCACACCATGGACTCTGCAGCAAAGGGTATTTGCGTGAGACGGGAATACACCCTGGATGAGACACCAGTCTATCACAGGGCTCTATGCGCACACACACATTTACACACTCACTCACACCTAGTGACAATCTGGCATAGCCATGGACAGTGAGAGAACAGGAGAACCTGGAGAAAACCTACACGGATACAGGGAGAACGTGTGAAACACCACACAGACAGTAACCCAAGCTCAGGATCGAACCCTGGAGATGTGAGGTTGCAACACCACACTCTGCATCACCATGCAAACCTGTTTGAAAAATATGCTAAACAGTATTTGAGGCTACACATCAATTGTTTACAAACCTGTAAACCAAGATAGCCAAGTTATTAGCCAAGTTATTTCCTGTAGTGGGTACTTCTCACACATGAGGGTTTGGATTTGGAAAGTTTTCTTTGACTCCTGAGAAGAGTTGCATAACTTATGATCCAACCAGCAACAAAAACACAGTGTGGATTTGTCGATAAGCCAGATTTCGAGGCTTTGTTCCTCTGAAACAAGTCTGGCAGTCAGTCTTCAACTCTGTGGTAAGGGCCTGAGGAACAGGCTGGCTGCAGTGAGGTGTGAGGTCATGTGCTTGATGTCTGTGGTGCCGAGGGTCTTCCACACCCTTTTCTCACACTGCCTGAGCACTCCACACTGCCAACTTCTCATAAACCCCTCTCTCCTTCCTGCTACTCACTCTCTATATGTTCACTTACCTCCTTCTTCTCCTCTCATTACTGTTTTTCAACATTTATAACATGCTCATTTTAGAATTGCTAATTACTAGATACTCATACTGAACATTCTGTATCTTTTCGATATATTCAGCTTTAGTTGCATTTTCTCAATGTTCTCTAGATGTTAAAATGCATTACAGTGCAGGGTTCACTCTTACGGGAAGATGTATTATGGGATCTGTTGTATTCTGCCTCTTTTTTATTTAATGCTCGTTCTCTCTTTGTTGTATGTGTTGTAGGGGTGTAACGCATTGCCGCTATCTGTGTCTGTATTCGGATTTAAACTCAAAGTGAGTGTGGCCTAACCTAGAATGGGCAGCAGAAACACATTCCAGATTTCCCTACACCTCATTATTCCCCCATGATGTTATCACTGCATAACTATTTACATCTTTGGCACATTCACCCTGTTAGCTGAATGCTCATTATCTTGTTACCTGGTTGCTGATAGCTAGTGAACCCAATCTTGTTTTGGACCTTGATATTTGCTCATCCCCTTTGACTTCAGTTACTAGATCCTTGTAGATCTAGTTTCACTGGGTTTTGTTTAGGGATTGGGTTTATATGTGCGTTTTGGATACCAAGGGAGAGTGGAAAGTGTGTCTGCTTTGTGTTTTATTCTTGTGTAGTGAAGTTAGCTACTGGTGTCTTGCAGTTAGCTTGGAGTTTTGTTTGAAAAAAGATTTTTAAAAAACCCAGTTGTGATTTTTGCCCACTACCCTGGTGTGCAATATATTCCTATACTTTTTTTTTCTCTATTATAGTATCAGTCATACATCCCACCAATCCATAAAACCTTTACTTCATTTAACCATTAGCCTTGGCTGGGATGTAACACTGTATATAATACACTGTATATAGTGCTGTATCATCAGTATTATCAGTAGCCATTTACTAATTTTCCATAAAGTACAAAAAGACACAACCAACTCACAAATACCATGGTTTGATTTTGTTTTGGAAATGGTTTAAAAAATAATTTCAGGGTGCTTTCACACCTATTCATCTGTTTGTCGAGTCTGAATCAGATCAAAATTGATCAAAAACAGGGCTTGAGCTCTGTTTTTGGCTCAGTTTGTGCCTCATGGGTCTGTTTAGCAGCTTGCATCTACAGAAAATGTGGCTCGCAACCCATAACACACTATATGGCCAAAAGTATGTGGACACCAGTCCAATCACACCCATATGTGTTTGCTGAACATCGCATTCCAGATTTAGTCCCCCTTTCTGTTATAATAACCTCCACTCTTATGGGAAGGTTTCCCACTAGCGTTTGGAGCGTAGCTGTGGGGATTTGTGTTCATTCAGCCACGAGAACATTAGTGAGGTCAGCGTTCCAATTCATCCCAAAGGTGTTCAGTGGGTTTGAGGTCAGGTCACGCTAAAGTATGCTTGGAACTAGACCAAGATCACCTCACTCAGACACTCTCAGACTGGCTGTTTTGGTCCATACCCAAGTCCAGTTGCTGTGTTATAACCAGCCCAAACAAATCACACCAAGGAGAAGAGTCACCAGGGTTTGAATCAAGTGGACTGCATGTGGCCTTTTGACTATCTACCTCTGATTACTCTCATTAGACATTAGTCAATCTTCAAGCTGAACTCACATTTCCAGACAGTTTGTTCTATCATGCTGTTGCACAATGACTGTCTGGGTGGTTGTTGCAAGCCAATGCTTCTTCCATGCTGCACTTTCACCTGCAATTCAGCATAAACCACAGCTAAGACACATGGTGCCCAGCTTGTAGGAGACTGCAGTGCCATTCTTCAACCCATTCGTTTTACCTCCACGAGAGTACTGGACTGTACAGGCACTGGGCCTCTAATGTGGCTCTGTACTTATCACATGGGTTTACCACTTCTGTAAGTGATTCTAGGAATTCAAATTATAGCCCACTTCAGAGCATATGGTAGAAGAAGGAAAAAAATAAAAGGTACAGGGAGTTTTCTAAATGGAGGGAACAAAAACAATGAACAGAGCCTCCTTTAAAATGGCCCAGAGCTAAAAATAAGACAGCAGTGCTCATTTGAAAACCATGGGAAAGTTTGTTTTGTGCAGTCCACAGCCTGTTCAGTATAAAAGTGTATGTGCCATCTTCAAGAAAGAGAGAAAAAGACTGAGGGAGTGACTGTGTATAGCTGCTATAACATAAGTGATAACAGGAACTAACTTGTTTTGTAGACATTACGTAACATTACATTTAATTATAAATGGATAAAAAGCACTATAATTAATTCTTTATTAAATAAAGGATTGTTAGCATTGGGAAATTGCTGTGGTGTATAAGTAATAAAAGAACATCTAGATGTGCTGTTATTGGAGAATAATCAATGCCGGTGTGGGACAGTAACTCCAGTTTGTGTTGGGCTTCATCACATCACAAACTACTGTTGATTATTTTACTATAACAGCACTTCCTGCAATGTTCCTTACATATTACACATTTATTTCTTAAATTTTTCATGCAGCCTTTTCCCAGAAATTATTATATGTATTTTACATTTGTATCAGGATTTGATAAATGTAAAAAATAAAATAAATAAAATAAAAGGTTTTATATGCTGTATGTATTGTATTTGCATACAGTGCTAAGCTGTGCAGCATTACTACATACTCTGAGTCATGCATATTACTTTAAATAGGATAATCTCAGAATGCCTCATTATAATGTGATCCACATTCATATTCTCCATCACATTCGGTCAGCTCTGTTTATGGTTGCAAAGAGGAAATGCTGGGTGTGTGCTGGGGTTTCTCTGACTCCCTTCCTCCTGACGTGGCCCACAATCTCTAAATATACTGTCTTTATTTGGTTTCTTTGTTTTCCCTATCACATAGGTTTCCTAAAAACATTTCTTTATTTCTACAGTGTTCTGCAAAAATTGCAGCTTGTCCTCCATTCTCATGGCTATCCCATGGTGGATAACTTAAAGTTACAGATTTACCTTTGATTGTTTCAAAGCACTGACACTAGTGACTCCTCATCACCATATTAACAAGTATGCATTTTTATTTGTTAAATAACATGAATGCTCTCCATGAATATAGCTATACTTGTCTGATGAATGATTCGAAGAAAAAAAAATAGCCTGTTCTTTTTCCAGAGTGAGTACGCATTTAGTCAAACAGATTTAATTTTAAAGCCGATCCAATCTGCAGGACTCAAAAGACAAAACAAGCTAAAAGGAGAAGGATGTGGGAGAACTCGAACTCTTTATATAGTGCAGTGCCTCCTATTGGAGAGTACGCATGTCCTTGTTTAAAAAATTATTTCCAGTATGCCAAAAAAGTTTATCAGAAGAGGTTGGAGGTGGGGTACGTTGTGTATCATCACCAAAAAAAACCTTGTAATCATCCAGAACATGGGATTATCTGAAACCTGTGTAAACGAGCTGGATGAGAAGGCAGACAGCTGCTTGATCTGGCCAGCATGAGTTTCCTGTAAAACTGTCCCACACTGAATGCCTAAAAAGGACATGTTATTCTACTTATCTGCTCAGCAGTGTGATTTACACATAGCTCAGGCCAGCACAGCTGAAACTGGAACATTTAATAAATAAATAAATAATGACATTGACTAGTCTCCTCTTGGTCTCTTCTAAGGACAACAAGCATAAGAGAGCAAGTTAGTGTTATAGGGAATATTGCACTTACATCAGCAACAGGTGGTCAGATTTTTTAGGTTTTAATAGTGAATCGCCTGCTTAACCTTTTTAGGTACAGCATCCACACTTATGGACAATAATAGCTGTGTCCGAATATGCCTACTACCCAAGGCGAGAAGCAGTACGCCAAAGGAGGATGTCTGAATTCTCAGTATTCCTAAAACGCGGATGACCTACTGCTTCCACTGAGATCCTGCAGTATGGAACTAATGGACACTGCGCTATCCCATAAGGCAACAGGACTGGCACGAAAGAGCTGTCAGAATCAAAAATGGTGTAAGGCAGCTGGTTGGCGCTTTGTTCCTTGTGGTTAAACCATACTTGTTTAATAACACCTGAGCAAATTGTTAAGTTTCTGAAGTTTTAAACAATAAAAAACTGTTGCGGAACACGTGCTCTAATCTAGCGTACTCTTTAAGTTTTTGCGGTTATGATGACGTCGTTGGTCATATGACAGTGCCAACATGGTGGATGTAGTTTGTCCGGATTGTATTCATACTAGACACATATACTGATCAGTACATACAAGTACTGTATCAATGGCCGAGCAGTAGGTACTGAATCGAATGCAGTACATACTGTCACAGTACGCGATTTCGGACGTGGCCAATCACTCTTTACAACTGTGGTGAGCAGAAAAGCATCTCAGCATGCACAAAACATGAGCACAGGCTCACCCACAGTTGAAGATTAGGAAGAAAAGAAATCACCTGGTCTTTTCCCAGTCTTCAGCTGTCCAGTTTGGGTGAGTCTGTGCACCTGATAGCCTCAGATTCTTGTTCTTGACTGACAGGAGTGGAACCTGTTGTGGTCTTCTGCTGTTGTAGCCCATCCACCTCAGGGTTTGGTGTGTTGTGCATTCTGAGATGCTTTTCTGCTCACCATGGTGGTAAAGAGTGACTGAGTTACTATATCCTTCCTGGAAGCTCGAACCAATCTGGCCATTTTCCTCTGACAAGACGTTTCCACCTACAGAACTGTTATTCACTCACTGTTTTTTTTTTGTTGTTTTTTTTTGCATCATTCTGTGTAAATTCTAGAGACTGTTGTGTGTGAAAATCCCAAGAGATCAGCAGTTTCTAAAAAACTCAAACCAGCCCTTCTGGTACCAACATCCATGCCACAGTTAAAGACAGAGAGATCACACTTTTTCTTCATTCTGAAGTTTGATGTGAACATTAACTGAAGCTCTTGACCTGTATCTGCATGATTTTTAGCATTATGCTGCTGTCACATGATTGCTTGATTAGTTGATTAACTGCATGAATGTGCAGGTGTACAGGTGTTCCTAATAAAGTGAACGTGGAGTGTGAGATTTTCTATCATTTTGGTCATCCACATTTAATATGATGGACGTGAATGTTAATAAATTTTGTCTGAACACATTAGAATTTTTTTTTTTTTCATTTCAGGTATGATGTTTCTTTTCCACTCATGGTACTCGCACAAAGACAATCAGTTACATTTTAACTCAAGTAACATTTGTCCAAATTCAATTTTTGAATATTTTTTCAATATTTTCTGTAATTAAAAAAAAAAATCTAAAGAATCTGAATATGTGGTTTTAATAATTGATGCCCAAGAGTATTTAAATAGGGGCAGGTGAAAGCAGGCAGACAAAGCACCTTTCCAGCATGTAATCAGGGTAGTTTGCATGTCTCATGAGAGCTCAATGGAAAGAATTCCTCCATCCAGCTGAAGAATCAGCCGCTGTGAGAACCAGCAAATGGAATCATCCCGAATTGCCCTTTGACCTCGTGTTGATTCTCCCAACAGAGGCTGGACGTCACAGTGGACCCTCCACTATGTGCCATATACAGTGTCTGTGAGAGACAGAGAGCGAGAGAGCGAGAGACTCTCTCCAGGGTCTGAGATTTAAACAGACGCACACACACACACCCACACACACACACACACACACACACACACACACACACATATATATACACTCTAGTGGACCAGTGAGGAGAGACGCTGGCCTGTTTACTGTCACTAAGCTTGTGGAATGTGTTTCACTCTCTTCTAGCCTATTATGGCCAACAGCACACTCGAATGAATCAGGAACAAAGCAGTGTGCAAATACGTGTGTGTGTGTCTGCATTTGCCTGTGTGAGAATGGGGCACATATTTGGTTGTATTATAGCTGTACACACCTTTGGGAGACCTGTTAGTACATCCCTATTGTTTACTAAGGTGAATCAAGCTCAATCAGAGCATAGATACACATATATAACATTGGCGGTTGGTCACAATTGCTGTTAGTCAGCGCTTTTGTTCAAACCACCCAAAACTTACTGTTCAAAGTTTGCTTAGTCTATTTAGTTTTACTTTCTCTTCTCTTACAAAGGCATTTTCAAAACCCAGTGATCAAGAAAGTAATCCAACTCCTTCATGTTTATTACACACTACTGTATTTCACGTGTGTCTTCTCGATCAATACTGATGACATATTATCAGTCCCTCCAGGAGTTTATGATTTTGATTTTGATCACAGAAATTAACGCAAAATCAATTAAACTCCGATATATTCAGAGGAGCTTGCAATTTTTCAAAATTACCAAAGATTTTACGCAGATTTGGGCCAAGAGGTATCATGTGACGCCATCACAACACACATTCAGCCAAAGCCCCCTTCGATTCACGTGTGTTGAACATGAGTACAGCTAAAAAGGTCTACCAACAAACATCACTGCGAAAGACAGTGCAAAACAATTTCCTACAATTGCAATTTCTCCAATTCAAGTAGTTTTCTGCAAAAAAAAAAAGCACAAAATAGTCTGCAAATTGCATCGCAAATTTTGAAAAACACTGCAGCAAAATCAAGCATTTCACAAAAAAATCATGCAAAATCAAACATTGCACAAAATCACAAAAAAACTACACAAAACCTGTATGGAATGATTTATGAATGTGTCAGTGAAACAGGCTGAAATAAATTAGCCACAATGCACACAAAATCTACATGGGGTTTCACCAAATGTAATCACATGACACAGCTGTCACAGGCTGCATTCATCTACAGTCTGGGCTAGAAAGAAATCAGCCCCAGCCTCTACTTCATTTCAATTTGTGTATTTTAACTTTTGACCCTTGGTGTTGCGATTGTTCTGGGTTCTACAAAAGTCAGAAGTAATTTGTTAAGTCATTTGTTAACAGCAAATAAGACTAATATTTAGGGTGCATTACAGAAGCCACCTCTCCAAAATCAGAATAAGTTTTTATTTACCAGATACAGTGCCCTCTTCAGTTCACTCTCCTCTTCAGTTCACCCCGCAGGTTTTCTATGGGTTTCAAGTTAGGGGACTGGGATGGCCATAGCAGGACCTTGATTTTGTGGTCAGTAAACCATTTTTGTGTTGAGTTTGATGTACGTTTTGGATCATTGTCCTGCTGGATGATCCAACCATGGCCCATTTTAAGCTTTCTGGCAGAAGCAGTCAGGTTTTCATTTAATATCTGTTCATATTTGATAGAGTCACTGATGCCAAGTATCCTAACAAAAAAAAATAAAATTGGGGGGGGGGATAAACCTGCATTTTGTTTGCAGTTGTTTGATATCCATGAAAGCAGAGTATTTTTGTGATTTGTTTTACCAAAACATCAAAAGGTTAAACAATAAAGACAATTTTTTACAGCCTTCTTTGCTCATATTTACCAAGGGTGCCAATATTAGTGGAGGGCACTATATGTGAGGAATTTTTCTTGGTGAATACACATGACAAATCAATCAGACAACAATGCACAATTTACAACTATGCCATGAAGTAAGTACAAGTACATGTAATTATTTTTATATAACAATAATAATAATAATAATAATAATCATTATCATCATTATCATCATCATCATCATCATCATCATCATCATCATCGTCCACGGCCAATGTTGTACCATTTGCGTCTATAAATATGGTAGTCTGCAGTAATACAAATGTTAATAAATTTGGTTTGGCTCCAAAAGTTACCTTTTTCAATATGTTTGCTTGAGTTAACTTTGTCAAATAAGTCTAATCTAGCAAGTTATTGTAGTTAACTAATTTCTGTAGCTAACATCAGTGGCATAACTTTTAAAGTAATGGAAAAAAATAAGAATAAAACTTGACACAGATAAGCATGAAATGTTTTGGCACAACATGTTGATTGAGTTTTGGTGCAGGAAACATGGTCCACCTGCCATTTTTAATATATCTGCATTTTAATGGTAATTTATTTACATTCTGTCCAAGTGGTTTCATGTAACTGTGTATGGAATGACATCATGCGTTATCTATTTCTCTAATATGTATATTTATGGATAAGATTCTAAATCTCAGCAGTGTTGGTGGAAAATACAAGGACACATAAAACATGAAGTAAGTGGAGTGTAGTGAAACCCACATTTGTGTATGTGTATCTCTCTGGCAATGTCAGCCTGAAGTAATAACGTGCACAAGGACACGCAAATGACTTTGAGATAAAAATAATTCATCATAAGGAGCTGTTTGGCTCGGTCTTGTACACAAAATGTAACTGGGCACAGCATGCAAGTATGTGAGGCTATAAACATTTTCCTAATTGAAAGATCTTGCCCATCTTTAGAAACCAAGTCATTAGAAAACAATGTTCTGGCTCTGGTGTCCAGTAAGGTTTTATGTGTTGTAATGGCAGTGCTTTAATGCAGCATCTACAACCCATAAACATGAAAGTTAACATGGGTGATGCTGATGTATGCCATGGGAAAAAAACACATTCTAGATAAACGGTAGTCCTCAAAGCCCTCGCTCCATCTCTCTGTCTCCTTCTCTTTCCCTGTCTCTCTGTGGGCAAGTGCAGCATCCTGGCTTTGAAGACGAAGAGCTGGCCAACATGAGAGCACGTCTGTGGAATGCATCCTGGCAGTGTGAGCGTGCCAGCATGCACCACAGCACAGCCTGAATGTACTCCTGATGGAGTGCTGACTACAATCACAACACTAGCATTACCATCAGCATTACAACGCTTCAGCCAGCTGTCTTCTACTCATGTCTGAATTTTCCCAACTAAACTGAAACTGGTGTTGTTTACTTTCTGATTCAAAGCATTCTGCCTAAATGTACTAAATGTGTGTTTAGGTGTGTGTAAATCGCAGCTCCATGCAGCATCTAACTCATCCATCCACTCAGCACTCAGGAATTTACCAAACAAGGAGACAACAGCAGCCAGCAAAGCTGCCCTCACCCTTCTGATTCCACTCACATTGTATCATTTTACAGGAATATTGGGTCATGTTCAGAGTTAAGGACACATAGTAAGGATTTAACACTGAAATTACTGAAATATCGGTATTCAAACCTCAGATGTAACTATAGACTTAAGTGCTAATCAGAAGTTACCTGAGAATTGCACACTTGGGGTAGTTTGCTCAAAACAGGTGTGTCTCAATTACGCACGATTCTGAATATAATAATTAATGATAAGTTATAACTAATTAATTAAAAGTAATAGTAAAAGTTTTTTTCCCCCACACACAGGAGACACCATTTCAATTGGAGACATTACTTTTCTCATTTTTATGCACTACACATATTAAAAGTGAGCTATAAGCGTAGCAGTGTAAGCTTGGTCACCTTCCCATCATGGGAGTGTTTTCTTTACAGGAAAGGGCATCAGATTAACACGATATTGCCAATACTCAAAGACAGCTAATTAAAAGTGTAGTATTATTAAAAATAGCCTACATTCCAGCACACATTCCAATTTCATCACTCTTGATTAAGTATCTTGTGGCTACATTAAAGCTGTGCACATGTTTAATTATCAGAACACAACATAAAAAAATAGAATTTAAAATATTAGGATTTGCCAGATCAACTGCTGCCAAATATTAAGGCTGGAAGTCATGCTTTTCTTACATTTGCAGGGATTAATATGATGCTTACAACTAGGACTATACTTGAAGCAATATACTGGAAATAAACTAGACTCTTAAATTAGTCATTTTTTTCAGTGCTTGCCATCTTGTCATTCATATATCATCATAACTCTATTTTTTTAGTTTTCATTTTAAATGTTCACTTGCTTTTATTTCACATCATATTACATTTGACAGCAAAGGGGGCAAAGCCATTATCTCTTCAGTTCACATTTTTTATCCTTGACTTTTTTCAGGATTAAAAGTAAGTGCTTGCATTAAAAAAAAAAATTAAAAAATAAAAAAGCCAGTGGTCTAGACGCTACAGAATAACCTATTTTAGACATTTCTGTTCAATCTGGCAACCTCAGAAAGTGAAAGAGATAACTGATTTAAGCAGATGTGCAACCCATCTCTGACTACACATAACTTTCCCTGCATAAATATTGCTCTAATTTTTGGAATTAAATTGCTGACCATTTCTTTAGAAAATATACCAAGGACACCAATTTCAGACCTAGCTGTTAGTCCTTAGACATTTTTTCTACCAGGCGAACCTGAGATGATTGTAGTTGCTTGGAAGCTCCTGCTCCAGCACAGGTATTTTTCTACAGACAAGGAACTGCTGGGGTGTCTCTTAGTGTTCTGAATGTTGTTGATTTTGCAAATGCAAGCTTTACAGAATGACTCCCGTACCTCATGTTTTTAAATCAAAGGATAATTGAACATTTGCATATTCTATAACATACACTGACACAGAGAAGACCGAAAAATCAGTAGTAGAAGAATTATTGTAGTAAAATTCCAATAAAAAGTAACAGATTGCATATAGTCCCTTAAAAGACCTACATCTGATATCTGACATGCAGATTTCACGTGCTCATGTTGAGTCAAGTTTTAACTGCATTGATCTGCATTAATATAAATTCAGCTCTTACACTCTGCCAGCTGGTCCAAGTATTACATTAGAAAATCTGGCCGGAGTCATGCTTATTTTCAAACTTCAGTAGAGTCAGGTTTTCACAAGTGCACATTTTTTTCTCTTCTCCTCACTGGAACAAGACTGATTTTTAAAGATTGCCTAACTTCTGTTTAAGTGGACTATAAATGGTTTGAATGTCTGCATTTGGTGCCTGAGGGAACTGCTCCTCTAGGCAGGTAGATGTCTGTCCTGCATACCAGTGATCTGCTTTGTTCAAAACACCTTCTATGAACTGAAAATGGTAGAAATAACAAGGCAAATATCTCTTTGAAGTTGGGAAAATGATATAAATGATTTATGTGAAAACATCATTCATTCTGTGAAGCCAGAGAACAACCTAATATTTATTGAAAGTGCAGAAAAGGTAATGTTCACCAAGGACTATATTGCCAGAAGTAAAAAATAATGTTGCTAGAGGTGTCCAAGCAGTGGAGAAAAAAAACCTTTTAATACTCTAAATACACACTTTCAACCAAAAAAGGGAAAGATCTCTAATATATTGTTTATTCTTCGCTAGCCTAACAGGCTTATCTGGTCTTGTCTTTTGAATTTGACTTCTCAAATCCATCTGTGAATATGAATGTGGATTGTTTCTTGCTAATTTCCAAAACAGGTAATCCGTTTTACTCTGACTTACTGAGTACATTCCTCTCTCAAAAATATCCTAGAAAATAATAATAAGAAAAGTCTGCTGCATTGATAACAGAGATGTTCTTACCAGTTCATAGTTAGCAGTGGGAACACAGGAGGATGAAACCTGAAATATAAAGAAAAAAATGTTTTAAAATGTTGGCAGTATACTTAACAAATGAGCAACAAATGAGACAACTCATACTTCTGGAAATTTGAAAACAGCCTTGGACATCATGAAACATGAGACTGAGATTCTCATTCTAACTCTCATATGGTGTAAAAGATTGTTAAGCACACTGGACAGGATTTATTTATTTATCTAAAATATACCACAATCCAATCCACAATCATCCAAAGACGAAAAAAAAGATTCCAGATATTTCATCCTTCACTATTTTGTAAAGGAGATTGGGAAGTCAATGATGTTTAAAGGCGATTTGTGTTTGCAGGAGCTCATGATCTGCTGACTGTAATAAGATTAGTGCTCTGGATAATATCATCGCCAGTCTGTGTGCCTCCAATGAACAAATGACCATTGTGCTCCATAAACAGGATAGAGGAGAGCTTGGATGTAATTAGACATTAAGATGAACTATATGGTAACAGATCTGGATATGAAAACGAGCCCAAACAGGATGCACAGTGTCAGCTCTCTGCCATTCCTGCTTCCGCTATTCACGTCACTCAAGGACAGAGGCTACGACTCAGGACAAAGAAGGTAAACAAAAGCAGCCTGGGTTGAATGGTGCTTATGTAATCCCATCCACGCACTTGCACATTCCAACAAGTTCACCCATATATGCAATGAATATATAAAGCAGACAAGAGCTCTGTTTAAGGACACTCCATAACATGCACGAGAGATCTCTGTAATATGTGTATACACATATGCACATGCGCCTTTTAACTGCCTGGCGTTAAGGTTACATTTTCTGTGACTATTTGACAGCCTTCTTGGGTGCAGTATCAATAAGATAAATCAAGATCTCCACAAGATCCCCACATACACCACGTTGTGATTATATGAGATCTGGTTTCTTAGGTATGTACCTCTGATCTAGGATCGGGTATCACCTGAGGACAAAGAACGTAAACAAACTACCCAATTCTCCTCCAAAGTCTTAACTGGATACATTGACTTACGAGTCCAAAAACAACCATGCTAGATGAAGACTATTCATATCAGCCTGTTTTTATTTGGCTGGACAAAGAAGAAAAGGAGTGAAATTGGATTATTCCGCAAAATGCGTCCAAAGAAGCTGCAGTTGTTTAAAATTCCACTTTGACAGCTACATTATTTAAACCATTATTAAGACAGGATTGGGTGCTCTTTCATTTTAGAACACCAACAGGATGTTTTGAACGTAAATGGCTCCAGGAGAAACAGGCTGAGAATGAGGAGTGAAAATATTTCCTACCGAAACATGTTATTTCAGCTGAGGATGTGGGTGTGTGAAATACATAAACACTATCAATCTCTAGCTTTGCACAGTTTCAGAATATCTAAATGAAGCATAAACATAATGGTTAGAACAATTATGAACAACAGGAAATGAAAAAGAAGGGTTCTTTTTATTTTGGTTTCAGTATTAGACATGTAATCTGACCAAACACACTGAAGAGAGAACTTTTGTATAGTTTTTTGTTTGTTTGTTTGTTTGGACATATTGTGGTAATGTGGTAATGTCCAAAAAATGTACTGTGGTAATCTACTTCTCATTTCCTGTCATCATTCACCTTCATTATATACAATCCTTAGGCATTTATAATTACATAGGCTTCCAAAGCATTAGCTCTGCAAGTTATACTTTCATGCATTAATTATAATCTCACTTTCAACCTATTCAATAGCACCCTACATACCTTTATAGGGTAGAGGCAAAACTGTGTTATTATACAGTGGGGGAAAAAAGTATTTGATCCCCTGCTGATTTTGTACGTTTGCCCACTGACAAAGAAATCATCAGTCTATAATTTTAATGGTAGGTGTATTTTAACAGTGAGAGACAGAATAACAACAAAAAAATCCAGAAAAACGCATTTCAAAAAAGTTATAAATTGATTTGTATTTTAATGAGTGAAATAAGTATTTGACCCCTTCGACTTAGTACTTGGTGGCAAAACCCTTGTTGGCAATCACAGAGGTCAGACTGTAGTTGGCCACCAGGTTTGCACACATCTCAGGAGGGATTTTGTCCCACTCCTCTTTGCAGATCCTCTCAAACTCATTAAGGTCTCGAGGCTGACGTTTGGCAACTCGAACCTTCAGCTCCCTCCACAGGTTTTCTATGGGATTAAGGTCTGGAGACTGGCTAGGCCACACCAGGACCTTAATGTGCTTCTTCTTGGGCCACTCCTTTGTTGCCTTGGCTGTGTGTTTTGGGTCATTGTCATGCTGGAATACCCATCCACGACCCATTTTCATGGCCTGGCTGAGGGAAGAAGGTTCTCACCCAAGATTTGACGGTACATGGCCCCGTCCATTGTCCCTTTGATGCAGTGCAGTTGTCCTGTTCCCTTAGCAAAAGATAAACACCCCCAAAGCATAATGTTCCCACCTCCATGTTTCACGGTGGGGATGGTGTCATAGGCAGCATTCCTCCTCCTCCAAACACGGTGAGTTTTGATGCCAAAGAGCTCGATTTTGGTCTCATCTGACCACAACACTTTCACCCAGTTCTCCTCTGAATCATTCAGGCGAACTTCATATGGGCCCGTACATATGCTTTCTTGAGCAGAGGGACCTTGCGGGCGCTGCAGGATTTCAGTTCGTCACGGCGTAGTGTGTTACGATCATAGTCGATCATGAGTGTTAGTCTCATGATCATTGAAACTCCACGAGGTGAGATCTTGCATGGAGCCCCCGACCGAGGGAGACTGACAGTTATTTTGTGTTTCTTCCATTTGCGAATAATCGCACCAACTGTTGTCACCTTCTCACCAAGCTGCTTGGCGATGGTCTTGTAGCCCATTCCAGCCTTGTGTAGGTCTACAATCTTGTCCCTGACATCCTTGGACAGCTCTTTGGTCTTGGCCATGGTGGAGAGTTTGGAATCTGATTGATTGATTGCTTCTGTGGACAGGTGTCTTTTATACAGATAACAAGCTGAGATTAGGAGCACTCCCTTTAAGAGAGTGCTCCTAATCTCAGCTCATTACCTGTGTAAAAGACAACTGGGAGCCAGAAATCTTGCTGATTGATAGGGGATCAGATACTTATTTCACTCATTAAAATGCAAATCAATTTATAACTTTTTTTGAAATGCGTTTTTCTGGATTTTTTTTGTGTTGTTTTTCTGTCTCTCACTGTTAAAATACACCTACCATTAAAATTATAGACTTATCATTTTTTTGTCAGTGTGCAAACGTACAAAAACAGCAGGGGATCAAATACTTTTTTCCCTCACTGTATCTCATTCAATTTTGCCTCTAACTTATCTTTCTCTACAAGTCCTGATTTGTAAGTATAACACACATGCTCATCAAATCCAATCCCACAATGGAACCATCATGATACATTCATTCATTAATTTATTTTCAGTAAACTATTTATTATGCTGGGAACATTGGGTGTGAGGTGGAAATAAACCCTGGATGGGATACCAGTCCATCGCAGGGCACCATGAACACGTGCATTCACCCATGGGGCAATTTAGAGTGGCCAATCCATCCAGAGCATGTTTTTGCCAGGTAGGTGGAAACCAGAGAACCCTGAGGAAACCCAAGCAGACAAGGGGAGGCCATACGCTATTAGAAAATAATTTGTTGTTCAAAGGTGTGTTTAGTGTTGTTAGCTTTCATAATGGACTCTATTGGGAACCCTCTCTCTCTTTATGGTACGTTGTAAAGTTTTACATGGAAACTTTAAGGGTTCCCCCGGAGTGACTATGCCAAAGACAAACCTAAGCCCAACACAGCACTTACTCAGGTTTCTTTAACAGACACTGTGTTTAACATATAATGCTTTGCCTATTTGAGCTATCTGAGTCTGAAATTCCATCACCTGGCTCAGATCTGCCCTCAAGTCCACAGTGATGACAGCTCCTCCACCTGAGTCATTCCAACACCTTGTCTTGGTCCTAATATCTATTCCTTCCAAGTAACCTCTTGTGATATTATCTAAACATTCCGTGAATATCGAAGGCCCTATTTTTTCTCCCTTTTAAAGTAATCTCAAATGGCAACTGACATACAAACTTTATCTGTTTCCATAACCTAACTAAACTGGTATGATGTGGGTACAATGTGGAAATGTGCTGTGCTGTTGGGACTGATATCATGTCTTGAGCCAGTGGTAGCTCATCAATGAAGTTTCTGGGCAAGTGCTCTCAAGATTGAAACAAAATGAACCAAATAAAATGAAGGTAAATCTCTGTCTTATGACATGGCAGAACTTTTGTTGTGTATTTTATTCAATGTACAAACACTTTAAGATAGTATAAATGCTTCCAGACATCAAGATAGCTACTGAATATCACTAGAAATATCAAGTTACACAATTCTTGAGCAGGGAAGACTGTCATAGTGAACACATGGTGATGGATTTGCGTCCCATCCAGGGTGTATTCCTGCCTCATGGCCAGTATTTTGGATCTGCCACAACCCTGCCCATGATGAAGCAGTTAGATGAAGATGAGATGAATGAAAGGACACTGTCATATTGTATGGTCCAAAAGATCAGCATGTATGTCTTAACCCCTACTCATTATCCTGCGTCAAAACAAGACATGGGTGGATTCATTCAGTGGTGAGTTGCACCCACACACATTATTGAGATTCTAGACCATTTCTAACATTCCAACTAAGTATAGCACAAAATCATGTTCCTCCTCAGCAGCAGTACTCAAAGCTGTTTGAAGCCCACATGGAACCGAGGAGGAACCCACCTAACAAGGGCCCAGGTGAATGGGCAACCACAGACCTATCACTGGGCAACCACAGCTATATAAACACCCAAGAACTATTCTGTGGTGAGAGAAAAAGTGGGTCAACATTTTCTCACACAAGGAGTGTGGTTTATCTGAGTCACTAAGAAGCCAATTGTAAGGACAGAAACAACCTGGAGATTTTTTTTTTCTTTTTCATATTGAATCATTTTCTCACCATTGGACTAAAATTTCTCACCATCTCTCTCTCTCTCTCTCTCTCTCTCTCTCTGCACTAAACTAGAGTAGGCCAGCTAGTTTATGTTCCTCACAGCACACCTGAGACCTCTGAAAGCATTTATCTTTATTATGTGCCTATGGTTTAAGGGCTAATCAGAGTCTTCATGAGAACTGAGATCTCCCTTAAAACTGCTGACATGTTTCCTCCGGTATCCTCCCTCCAATTCTGTTTTCATACTGAGTTGCATGTGTGAAGGTGGAGCCCCTGGTACATATTTTCCAAACCACACTAAATACTCTAATCTAAGCCTCAAATTAGTACCATATTGCCCAGCTTGCCCAAAACAATGCCCAAAAATCACCTGGAAATGCTGTTTGCTTGTAACTACTATGTAACTCAAACAATCTCATGTAATCAAACAGAATTAATCACAAAGGCAATCAACAGCAGAAGAAACAATATATTTCAACATAAAACGTGATTAGATGATTGTTACAGTATAAGCATTCACAAATCATGTTAATAAGAAGAGATGCTTTGCATTGCATTTATCGTTCCTTTCCATGTCTGTCAGTTGATTAATCAGCTGGCTGGGATCAGGATTTTTTGAAGGGTGGAAAAGGGAAACTGTGCACCAAAACTTTGTAATCCTCTTGGCTAGCTTGCACTGCAAAACAAAGCCTCTGTATTTTCATTGTGAGGAAAAAAGAGGGTGGAAGCACATGTCTGATACTATCAGAGTGTACAAATGAGTGCAGTATAATAAGGGGTAATTATGTTTTGCCATTCCTTACATGCTTATGTTAACTAAATTAAACCAAGATCCATGGTACATTGAGAACTTATACTCAGAAAATTATAGCACACTTTAGCTACTCTCGTACGTACTTTCTCCAGGGAAAAAACACTCACTTATCTCCAAATATTTAGCATCTCAACCTCAGCCAGTTCAGGCAAATACAACATGTATGTGCTTGTGTTTTTTCTCCACTGTCCCCTGAAGTCAAGAGCAGGAAATAAGGCTTTGTCGAGGTCGTCGTGGAGGACAATAGAAACATGGCCAATAAGATCTTAGATCTCTACACTTGCATAAACATACAGACTTTTTTTTTTTCAAGCAGACTTTCATGTTTATCCAGGCTGAAATAATCCATGCCTCTGGCATGCCATTGCTGAAAGGTGCTCTTGCCAATATTTAGAGGCCAAATCACATCCACTTTCCATAACCAAAAACAGAAAGATCACCCAAACTCAGGTAAGGTAGTGAGTGCCAAAGGGAATAAAAAAAAACATTTTTGTGAATAAATGATATCCATGGGACGACATGGAGGCTCATCCAAAATCCTGCCTTCTTGACTGACAGTACAACCCTCCTCCTCTCCCTCTCCCACTTGTTTACCCCACTCATATTCTGCAGTGAAAAACATGAAGCAACAGCCTTCTGAAAATGGTTCTGGTCAAAATGTTTTTGAGCAAAGATGCACAGTGTGTTTCTAAAAGGTATTTATTGGTTTAGGTAAAGGAAAAATAATAAAAGGGCATTTTACTGACATGATACACTATCATTTTCATTATTTTAATCTACGAGAGCATCATTTTTTATATTATATTGGTGTTTTGTACTAATCTGTTATTTATCATCTGTCTATTGCTTATCATGAAACTAGGTTAAGGAAAGGATGATGCCCAGATAAAAAAAAGAAAAAAGAAAAAAAAAAATGCTATATGATTACATGGTGTTTGAAAATATGTTGTGTTTTCATTATCTTTTCCTCAACCCAGTTCTACAATTAAATAGATAAATAAATAAGTAAATAGGTAAATAAATAAATAAAAATAGATTTTTTTTTTTTAATCCCAGAAAATAGTTCATGAGGTAGGAGCCACCCACAGCAAAATCCAAGCATTTGTCAGTAGTAGTATGATTTTCAGTCAGAATTTATTCAAACCTTGCCTATTGGCTTTAAACATTGGTAAACAAACCAATGTCAGCGGAAGTGACATTACAATGTTTTACACATAAAGAAAACACTATAAAGGCCAAGATGAAGGTTAGTCTTGGGCTTCAATGCTCCATCCATGTACTCTCAGAAATAATGGTACCAAACTGTACTGTTGTTGGAGTGGTACCACCAAGAGTACATGCTGTATATCTTTTGTATGTACTGTATCTTATATCTGGAAATATTAATATATTGTCCCTTTAAAAATATTTTAAGGTACATAATTGGACCTTAAACACCACCAGGTCCAAAACAGGTACCTGGATACCACCCCAGCAACAAGGAAAAGTATGATTTGACACCTTTATTTCTGAAAATTTGGTGCATCTGATTCCAATTAAACACTTGTTTCCAAATTTCGAATGCTGCAATGTGATTGGCTATCTCTACTTTTGTGGTTCAACACTTCTGTGTGCCGGTTTTGGACAGCAAAAAAAAAATGTAAGCACTGTCAATGAGATGATCGCAGATCACAAGATTGTCATCAATTGAATTGAAAAAAGTTCATGTTTAAATGTTAGTAGAAAGTGTTATTTGTAACAGCTAGTCATGAGCAAGTAGGTTTGCACGGTCAGTCCAACAACCTCGTCTTGTGAAAGTAGGTTGTTGGGGGACGCAGTCGGTAACAAAATTTACCAGACTCCCTAGCAATAGAATGTGAATTAAGGCAAAGGTTTATCCATAGTCAAAAGAGAGATTGAAGAACAATTGAAGACAATTCGTGAAACCCAAGAGCTCTCTAAAATAGTACAAGTGAACAAAAACAGAGGATGAGGTCAGCCAGCTCCATTTACATCTCAGTCCTACTTTGCTTTGCTGCCTTATATACTTCTATACACCCAACCTCTTCCAGTTTACATATTTCTAAGCCTCACAAAAGACTACCACCTTACATTTGTGTGCAAACTGACAGGCAAGAGTGGCAGGTTGAGGCAAGACAGGAGTGTCAGCCAGTCAAAGTGGCATTTAGTTCTCTGGAGTGGAAGAGTTATGAGCTGGAGAAAAACCCTTAATGGGCTGGTGAGTACTTGCACTTCACTTATGGAGGCTATTGCCATTGAGATAAGTTATCATGAACAGCTTTGCTCCAACAAATCAGTCTTCATTATGGATGTGATACCGTCTCAAACAGAAATAATAATAAAATAAAATAATAAAGGTTTCTCATTTCTTACTATTGAGAAGAAGAATGTTGAGATAGTTTGCTATAGTTAGAATACATGTTACATCAAACAATCAAATATTGTCTGCAAATACATGGAATGCATAGGAATAAAGTTGTACACAGTGCTAAATGTTTACCCAGAACTGAGAACAACAACTCTCTGGTTCAACAAAAATCTTTCACACTTTGGGTTAGAACAACAGCTTCCATAGTTTAGGCCTCCCTGATGTTGTATCAGTGCAGAGATGGCTTTCCTGCCATTATTTAACTGCCAGGTCCATAAATCAAATCCAAAAGCAAACAAGCTCCAAGCTGAATTCTCCAAATGGGCCTGCTTCATATAAACATTCCACAGGGAGACGACGTCTGATAAGAGTTCTATGCACATGGAGTTTTGGACAGGGTGGGGTCTGGGGTTTGGGGTTATTGGGGCAGTGTAGACCTCTTCCCATGCCTCCCATTCCCATGCACTCCCAGCCACCCTCAACCCCCTTTCTATCATTCCCAGAAAAAATATTTAACATTTTGTTCTGCAATGCAGGGAGTGGTGTCTGTGCTGCATATGCTCAATGAGGCACCATCACTAAATCCTTCAGGAGAACATTAGGCCTGTGGCACAATCTGCCCCAAGACCAGCAATCCTGCTCTGGGATAATTAGTTAAAACAGGCCCAGTGCGCATCATTTATCAATCCAGGACAGAACGAGTCTCCTGAGACAACATTACACTGGGGCTTGTAACGCGCAGAACCCCTCTTAGCTTGGCTCTCTTTCTCATGACAGGAGATGGATAACAGACACTTGCAGGGTAGAGTGGATAAGGCCAAGGCATGGGCAATGATCAGGCAAACATGTAGGAATGAACTAACAAGTATTCTTGCAGATATACATGAGACTGCAGAAAGTTGAACAATATGTAGAAAAACTGTAGGGGCGTAAAGATAGAAGGCAATGACAGTCCACACTAGACTAAAACATCTAGTCCAACTTTAATATTTCTTCTTGTCTTCATCATAAACTGAATGAAGACGGGATGTTTACTACAGGTCTCCAGGCAACAGTTGTCTGAAACACAGCACTAAACTGTTTTAGTGCTGCCTATGCAGGATGGAAAACAACACAGAGGGGAAACTGTCATGCAGTAAACAAAAATGGAGTCACGTCCAGCCAGTGGGAAGCAAAACAGGAATAAATATCCATGTGGTGAGCAATGAAAGGCCAAAATATGGCACTGCTCTCAGAGTAATCGCCACTGATCGGCCATCTATGATTGGAGCTTCCCACAGAACACATGGAAGCAATTGGGATACGTAGCCACCAGCAGATGCAGATTGAGCTATGTTGGTGAAGAGCAGTATCCACATTGCTTACATTCATACAGGCTAAATGAGATCTGAATGGCAGAATCAAATCGATCAGTCATTTCCAGCTGTTTGATGGGATCTATACTGAACTTTGACACCAGTGTGATAAAGTTCACATTGCAGTCATGACACTAGAGTTTCAAAACCATATCAAAGTTAATATAGAGTAAACAATTTTGCAGAGGTTGTGGCCAGTGCTCACTATTTCCTTGGCTGCAAGGTCAGTTTGGGCTAATTTGACATCACTTCATAATGGTGGTAAAGCATTGAAGAGAGAAAAAGCGTGGGATTATGAGCTCTGACAGTATAGGCAGACCACTCAACTGGAATGTGTAACTTATTACTGAGGACAATGCTCCAATCGGCCTCAAATGTAAGCCCCTCATCAAGCTGGACGACCACGGAAAACCAAGAGATCGGAAAAGATCATTTTCCTTGTTTCCAGCTTGACCACTTTCTTATAATCCATTCAAGACCAACCATTCTGGCTGATTGCATGCTGCATTTTGAAAAATCAGCCACTGTCAAGAAGCATAATATAACCTTTTCAGTCAAGCAGTTGTCTCTGGCTGTATATAAAGTATATAGAGAACCAGTATTTCCTTTGTTTGCTTGTAATGTCTCTTTTACCCATTTCTGAGAAAAAACAGTCATGACAGTAGCATTACTGATCGTGGTTTGCATTGCCTAGTTGTTCTGGCTTTGGCCATAACTGGAGACCACAGTGGGTAGTTTGTGACCATAGACCATTAGACTTTTCTTATGATTAATGTGCTTCTTTAAGTAAGTGAGTTTTTATCAGCATAAGCACTTCTGCTCATAAAGCAGAAACACACCATGGACCACCATACCCCCTCTTGCCCCGCAGAATTGGCAGTCTGAGTATAAAATGGGCCCAAAATTAAATTCAGGATGTTTTCACTAATCCTGCACCTAAATGACTTCCTCTGGCACCCTTAACAACACTTGAGGTTGCCAAGCCTCTAGAGCTGATGTAGAGCCAATTTCTGAAAATGTTCAGAGCAAAAGCAAATCCAAATCCATATGCCTTAATGAAAATGACTATATGGGCAGGGTGAAGCTAATATATAAAAGTATAGACCTGACATATCATATCTCTCCAAAGCAATTGTCGCCCTCTCTGGAATTTAATTGCACTGCAAACCCATCTGTATGATATTAGCAACGGATCTGAGTAAATAGATAGGCTATAAGACGATCAAGGCTATATGTTACAGCCCAATTTACCAGCCAATGGTGCCAATATTTTACTCTTGGACATGAGAGAAATGCCAGACACACTGATGGAGTGGCTATGAGGCCATCTTATCAAAGTACACTTACTTTAAACAAATCTTAACCACAAATGCACTGACATTAAGTTGCTGAGCCACATAATCCTCTGTAAGGAAGTAACCAAGCCACTATCTCTCCTTCTCTTCCCTATACTGTGCATAAAACACTTCATTTATATTCCAAGAGCGTTTGCAATTTTGTTTCTGGTCATGTTTGCCATTTGTATCTCTCTACTTTCGTGCCTCTCCATCCGTATAGCACTTCATCAATGACAGATATTGTGCTGTGCCTTTCTACCAAACTGCACCAATAAACCATTGGCCCAGATGGCTGTGGTTTGCTTTCAAACAGCAGAGAAACTTATGTGGTTGAGTAGGAACAGAGCCGTGAAGACGCACTTAAATCACATGTTTTCCTCCCAACACCTTCTCCAGCACAGGAATGTCTTTGGCATGCATTACTGCCTCCACCAGCAACTCATCCTGGCCCTTAACACATTTACAAGAAGGCCTTCCTTCCTTGCCTCCCTCCTGTGAGAGGAGCAAAACTGAGTGATGCCTTATCACCTCTGAAGATTTCTTGCTATTTTACTGTGACCTTGTAAAAGTGTGACCTTTGCCCATGAAACACTCTTCACCCTCCCACTCTGCTGGATTCTGAAACTTTTCAGCTGTAATTTCCCATTTCCACACAACATGTCACTGGGGAAAGCGGACATCTTTAAGGTATTTTCTCAGCATGGCTTGATAAAGGCCACCAAATCAATGTATCGGGAGGAGGATCAGATCAGGTAATGGGGACGTAATGTCGCAGAGGAGTCAAATGGAATCAAACAGTCTACAAAAACCTCACATGAAGCATCGTAAAACTGAAAGATTTCTGCAGACTCATAATGATGCTCTTATTTTACAAATGAGTAGTAATGGTGATTGGAGAAGAACAATATCTGTTCTATGAGTATTTATAGAATCTTTCACCTCTATATGTGCGTAAAATAACACACATCATAAAAATTCATTGTTTAATCACAATATGCAACTATAGCCAGAAGAGCTTCAAAATGTCTAGTTAGTAGTGCTGAAATGTGGCACAGGAATGTAAACAAAGTTGCAGAACATTCAAACAATCAAACTGACGTCAGCCAACGCAATTGAATTACACACTTGCACAATGACCTAAAATTAGTTTCACATCAGGTTTCTTTCAGTTCCACCTGTTTAGAAAACAGACAGCATGCTGATGTGTATGAGTAATGCCAAAATGAGGCAAATTTATATTTTACTGGCAGCTTATATAGCATCACTGAACGTATCTCTCCGCCATGGGATGAAATGATCCTTGAACTTTCATAATGGGCCATTTCTAAACACACATTTATCAAACAAAATTCCACATGGTACAACAGAAAGGCACTGAACTTATGCCATATTGTCTCCCACTATGTCTAGGAGGTTGTTCTTGATATGATGAACTCACAACTCTTAAGTCACAGATAAGGCTATTAAAAAGTTCCCCACAGTTCACAAACATCTCATGATTTCTGTAACCTATCTATTTCCTTTCTCACAGAAGAACACCAGTGAATTACAGACTGGTATAAATGGACTAGCAGGGGTAATCCCTCCTTTTCGAAAAGACAAAGAGTAATATACAAATGGCTTAAAATGTATTACATTTGACTGTTGTGGAACCAAGAACTATAACACCATGGACCAGTCGTCATTGACTATATAACATTTTGGTTTCAAATCTCAAGCGCCCATTATTTACGTTATAAGGTCAGTAACCCAAAATCAGGTTCCAGGAAACTAAAAGCTGTTAGTGGCCTCTATTAGAATGCCTCTTCCTTTACATAACTCACAGATTGTGTTATCTATCCATCAGCCACCAGAGATGTTTTATTGCATGAGGGAATGTGTTATGGCATGCATGGTTGCTGTTCAATGCATGGATACAGCTGGTGAAGAGAAATGCTCAACACAAAGCCAACATAAAAGTCCATCTTTGGACCCCAGCCAGTGGATGTTTGGCTTTCCCATGCTCACAGCAAGCTAGCATACTTTATGAGTAAAGCGGTATGACTTTTACGTTTCTTTTCTACGCTTCTGGTTTACGTTTCTTTTGCCCATTCAGAACTGTCTGGACATGGTAAGTGAAACAATGCTGGCTCTACTGGAAAACTAGGGCACAGCAGAGGAGAAAAAGAGTGCAAACATACTGTAAGTAGCACAGCAATTAAATGAAGTGAGTCAGAACGCTACCCTTATGAGAAAATGATGCGGCATATTCTCCCCAGTCCAGATTAAGATTTTTGATAAATGTGTTCCAGTGCAGATTCAACGGCTTTTTCCTCCCTTACTTTCAGCTAAATTAGTCATAATTGCATGACAGGCCATGCCAAAAACACGAACCCGTGAGACATTTCCCATAGTTGAATACAAGCGATGGAGAAGAGGCCCTGGTTTTAGTGTGGTAAGTGGGTGTATGTCAGTGGGATACTAATATATATAAAGGGGTATTTAGGGTCAAGGTGGGGTGTTTGGGTACCAGGGCAGATTTGTGGATGAGATATTACTCAAAAGTGCATTACATTGATGAAGTCAGCATAAGACATGAACACTGAACATAATTAAGGTCCTTCATAATGGCAACGTTAAAATGACACATACCACAGTGCTGATGAAAGTTCAGATGTGATTGATTAGAAAGTGTTGATTAACTTTATTTAACAATAATTGTGACAGTAGTTCCAGGGACAAGGTTTTATGTTAATATGCTCCTTTATTAATTTCAAAGTTCATATTAATATGTTGCTTCATTCATTGTTACTATAATTTCTATAGAAACAGCTTACACAGGGATTGGTATGGTGGATGCTCCACATAAACAGAATACACATAAGGAAAAAAAACACGCATTTGGAAGGAGTCTCCAGTGTCAGCACTTTGTAACAGTCAAGTAAAGCTGTAACGTCTTCCATAGGAATGTCTTTAGGATTGTTTCTCGTTAACATGACATGACAAGCTCTATCGTTAACAAGACAAGCTTGAAATTTTATCTAAAATATAAAATATAAAATGTGTGTCATTTTTTAATTGTTGGCGTTACTGTGGCATAGGAGAAATAAAACACTGTGGTATGTGCTTTTATTGAAAAATAAATAAATAAATAACTCTGTGTCGGGCCGTATCACTCCACCAAGAAAAACAAACTTGTCATGATTTTTCATTACATAAATGACCAGCACCATCAATGCTGCTGTTTGACACTTTGCCCTGTCATTGTCTGACTTGCAGGCCATGAAGCGAATACTGTTTTGTTTAAGTGCAAGAGTGCAGGAATGGTGTGAATACAGCACACTGACTAAGCTATTTGTCTAACAGTGAGAAACAAGCACACACACTCAGACAGCCAGTAGCAGACAGCATGCCGCAGGGGGACGTCTATTGTCTTCCCTTTAACAGCAGCTTTGTCATGCTGTCAGGCACAGTTGTTATAGTAAAAAGGAAGGACAGCCCACTTGCTGTTGTCACAAATTAGCCCTGAGTGCCCTTACTGTGGGATAACACTCTCACTTTCACCCCAAACAATACTGATACTTATAGCAGACACAGCATCTAAAGCCGCACTGGGGAATGCCTGCCCTGGGGCTGAATCCTCCATAACACACACACACACACAGACACACACACACACACACACACACACACACATCACTGACATAACTAATATTCACACAGAATGCCTGAGTCCCAGAGTAATAGAATGACCAATGTTGTATTTAAACATGTGTTGCCAAAAAAGATTAGTGGGTAAAATAAATCCATACATATAAAGACTTTAAGCAGAGATGCACAATAATCTCCGTATTTGTAACTGTCTAAAAACCCAGATTAATATCCAGTTTTTAAATAAAAAAATATGTTCCAATCATATATGCTACTAATGTATTTATCCAGAAAACACTTAGGTTGACTGAGAGAACACAATCCTGAACACTGAATCCATACTCATAAGTAGAACTAATGAATCTCCTCATATAAGTGTTCATTAACATCTTCACCATTAGAAGTCCAGTCACCTTGACTACCAGACAATCTGAACTCTTTACTCTTAAAGGGTGACAAGCATTTGCAAAAACATGGTAAACAGAGTGAAATGTGACATACACTATTTCCCTTAAATTGTGCTTACTCATTTCCATATCAGACTTCAAGATACATTCCACAATTACTAAGCAGGAAAAAAGCCACCGCAATTACTGTACCTCTGTCCTTCATTTTACCGGCTACAATCCCACGCTTTTTCAGCCACAGCTCATATCAACAAGATCTCTAGACGCCGATGTTCGTCCTAAGCATGCACACGCAGAGCCTCACAGATCCGTCTCCTCTCCCGTTCATTACACACACCATCTGAGAATACTTACACATCAGCTCTCTGTTTCTTTACAAAGAACAAGCCAAGTCTGGACTCTGAGCAGCTGCTGTTCTCTCACCACTGGGAGAAAGGCATCAAGATTCCTTGCATATCTGAGGACACAGACCTGACCGCAGGCTACGCAGAGTAAATGTCCCCCCCCATCCTTACCTGAAACACAGCTGTGGCCATCCTCCAAGTGTGTCTTTGAGTGCGCGTGTACTGTTTGTGTGTAAGTAGATCCACTCTATTGCCGCATTCTCCTCAAAGCAGTGAGGATGGCAGCGTCATTTGCTTGTTCTCTCTGGCATGAGACAGAGGAAGGTAATCCAGCCGGAGAAGAAAGGTGAGTGTCTGTGTGTGTGTGTGTGTGTGTGTGTGTGGGTATCCCTGACTTCACCTAATTCTCCCTATTTAAACCAGGAAAAACAATCCTTAAGATTATTTTATACAGCAACGAGTAAAGACAGGACCACAGCACCCAAGAGCTCAATAAGCACACTACAAGGATATCTGGAAAGTCTAGCTGCAGGCTATTGCCAATCCCCCTTCCCTCCCTTTCTTACACTCACACACTTTCTCCCTCTTGTGCTCCTTCACGCTCTGTCCCTGTGTTACACACAATGCTCCTTTTGCTCTCTCTCTCTCTCTCTCTCTCTCTCTCTCTCTCTCCCCCTTTCTCATGTACGTGAGCAAAGGAGTGGAAAAAACACGGGCCAGAAGTATACAGCCCGAAATTCCCGAGCAGTATGTGGGCTGGACTAAGTTTGACAGACAAAACTCCAGCCGCATGAACCCCCTCCCTCTGCTGTTATCGAGTTCTCAGCTTACAGGTTAAACATGAGTTGACAAGCTCACAGGTCGAACAAGTCACTCAGCCCAGACCTTGCAACAATCTGAGGAGCATACACACATTGCAGCACTTATTTATGCAACATGCTGGAATATCATCATAATCCCATTAATATGGCAGTGACATCTACTTGCATTAAAGTGCTGTTGAGTTCTCAATTCTGAGTCAGAAGATGTTGATTAATTTTATATAACAGCAGCTATGACAATAGTTCTGGCTGCAAGGATTATATTAAAGTGCTCGTTCTAACATTCAGAGTTATTGCTTTGATAGCTTTCTGTAAGAGGATGTTTATTAAACATTTTGGGAGGAGTCTTGAAAGAGTCTCCAGTGTCACCCATTTGTAACGCTGTAAAGCTCTTAGAATGGCTTTAATGGATGTTCTACACCATTCATGTAACTATAAACTGCTAAAACATATTGTGTGTCATTCTTTTTTAATAAACATTGTAAAATTGTGGTATGAGAGAAATAAAACACTTTGGCAAGTGTAGCTTTTCGAAAAAAAAAACTTAACTTCAGGTGGTAACAGTAACTCTGCTTCACATCTGGCTGTATCTCACCTCCCCATCATTGATTATTTTCCTATAACAGCACGCCCCCAAGTGTTTTATTTCTTATATAACAGCCATGAGTTCTCAGTTCCCTATTCGCCTCCATTTGAAAAAAAAAAACAAGCAAACAAAAAAAAACATTGTAAATATGCATTTCGCTCTCATAAATAGGACAAAACATGAAACATGATAGTGGTCATAAATACTGTGCCTATAGAAAATCATCATACCCTGTCAAAATCCTTACCTTTTGTCACATTACACCCTGGAAATTAAAATAAATTAAATCTAACTTTTGCCAGCTGTATTTACACTTTATTGGCCTCGACATCTAAGTGGAAATAACATTTTAAAAAATTCTGAACAATTATTAAAATTTAATTAGTGAAATACCTGGTTTGGATAAGTGATCAGCCCCTTAGAGTAACCATTATAAACTTGCTCAGGTACAACCAGTCACTTCCCAGATCACACACCATGCTAATTGCCCGCCACCTGACATCAGTTGCAGTGGTTTTGATTACTTCATAAGAAAACTGGCTGTTCCATGATGATTTCATTACTAGTAGTGCATGGGAACGCAAAGAATACACTATGGTTGGAAAGGTGCTTTCAAAAGGGCTCCGGGACAAAGTTGTGGAAAGGCACAAGTTAGGAGAAGGATACAAAAAGATTTCAAAGGCTTTAACTATCCCTCTGAGTACTGTTCAGAGCATTATTAAGAAGTGGAAAGTGTATGGCACCACCAACACCTTTCCTAGTTTGGGCCGTCCCTCAAAACTGGATGACCGAGCCAGGATGATATTGATCAGGGAAGCTACCAAGAGGCCAATGGCAACTTTGAAGGACTTACAAGTCCTTATGGCAGAGATTGGCCGGTCTGTGCATGTGACAACAATCTCACAAGCTTTACACAAAGCTGGCCTGTATGGCAGGGTGGCAAGAAAGAAGCCTCTTCTGAAAAAGCTTTGCAAAAAACCACTTGGAAGATTCTAATGCCATGTGGCAAAAGGCTTTATGGTCAGATGAGACCAAGATTGAACTTTTTGGACTGAACTGCAAGTGTTATGTTTGGCAAAAACCAAACACAGCACACCACCCAAAACACACCATACCTACTGTGAAGCATGGTGGTGGCAACATTATGCTGTGGGGGTGTTTCTCTTCAGTGGGGACTGGGAAATTGGTCAGGCTTGAAGGGAGAATGGATGCTGCCAAGTACACCCAAATTCTTGAGGAAAACCCACGGCCCTCTGCTAGACAGCTGAAGATGGGCAGGTGGTTCACCTTCCAACACGACATCGACCCTAAACACACCACCAAAAAAACTACACAGTGGCTTAAGGATAGGAAGGTAAATGTCCTTGAGTTGCTAAGTCAGAGCCCTGACCTAAATCCACTTGAAAATCTGTGGATGGACTTGAAGACAGCAGTCAATCGCCACTCACCACAAAACGTGACTGAACGCGAACAATTCTGGAAGGAAGAATGGACAAATACTCCCCACTCTAGGTGCGCAAAGCTAATAGAGACATATCCAAATGGACTGATGGCTTTAATTAAAGCAAAAGGTGGCTCTACGAAGTATTAAATCATGGGACTGATCACTTTTCCAACTCTGTTATTCTAGTTTTCTTTTTTTTTATGTTTCCAAACTGTTGCCTTGTTACGTTACTGGAATGTTGTAAGGCAGAATGTGTAAATAAAACTGGAACAAAAAAATATATTTTTAATGGGTTTTGATTTCAGGCTGTAAGACAAAAAAGTGACTATTTCAAAGGGGTATGATGATTTTCTATAGGCAATTAAGCAAATATTAATCACAGCCCAAAGGTTCTTGTGGAAAGCTTTAAACAGTGCTGCCATTAAGATAGACAGGTAGGCAAATATTTGTACAGATGTGTGAAAAAGTTTGCAATTCCCGGATGAAGATACTTCTGTTTTACAATTTATCTACAAATAATAAGAATTCCAAGATAGAACAGGTTGGAGAATCAATCAATTGATATCAATTTGATTGTTAATATCTTAGCATTCACTATTTTTGTATTCATTTTGTCTTAAGTGTCTGGAAACTTGTCAACTGTTTATACTAAAGTATAAAAGCTACTATCTACTAAAACTAAAAATGGGCTGTGTTTGAGCTTGATTATGTTTTATAGCCAATCTACACAATCCAGTATGAAAAGCAATTACCAGCAAATGTACAGTGCAGCAATTTTAATTTTTACCCTCAGGTTGTAAACCATGAAAAAAATGACTTTCATCTGAATTTCCAATTACATTATCATACATATACACATACAGTACAAAACAACCACAACTGAAGGTTACTCATCTTCAATTACCAACTTATCATGAAGCAGTCGCTCGTGGCTGCACCTACAGTACAGAATGCTTGGATAAGCAGATTACATAAGAGCAGATAGTAGATGCATTTAGTAATAGTGTAACAAAGCTATTAATATGTCAGATCGTATAGTAAGCTATCTATTCCCTGTAGAGGGGGGTTAAGAGTCTCCTTGAGTTCTCATTAAGTTGCAAAGGCTCTTTGAAGAGCTTTGGTTAGAAACAAAACACAATGGGCTTACTGTTAAGTTTTTCTAGAGGGGTCTGTTCAGATTACACCCACTTCTCCCTCCCATGTATATCCTTGGCCTTCAAAAACACACTCACTCACTCCTCCGGAAAAGAAAAATGGAGTAACTTGTAGTAGTATGCATGCAGCTTGGTAGAAAAAAAATAAGAAGAGCAGGTGAGCAATAAGAGCCTTGGTGACGCAATACAAATGACTGTCACATTAATATATCAGTTGGAAAGCTATACATGAAACCTAAGAGGAATGAAACAAGACGAATTAAGGAAGCAGCATGGTTTCAGGTACCTTTAGTAGGGTTGCAATATGAAAAGAACATCCTGTTCTACCAAACCGCAGCTGGTTCACTGTTTAACATTGTGTTGTTCCACATGTACCATCTAATCATCAATTGTAATGGTAGGGATGTGAAAGCAATACTTAAACCTGCACTAAAGGGAAAACACCTTTTTTACAAATGGAAAAACATGTGCCATTATTGTTTGGTGATATCGAAATAATTATACACAGGATGTGAGCTTCAAAGTGAGATGTCTGCCATAAGTGTCCTTATAGTTGTGCTCACCAGATGTTTGTGGTGTGCTGCGAGAAGTTTGTATCCATTATTAACAACAAGCTCAATGGAAGAAGAAGAAGAAGAAGAAGAAAAAGAAAAGGAGGAGTGGAGGGAGAGAACAAAGCGTGAAAGTTATCTCTCTGGGATGAAAAAGACAACAGTGTGTTTTATGAATAGCTTGAACTAAAAACAGTTTAGGACCTTTTGTTCCTATAAAAAAAAAAAAAAAAAAAAGATTTTACCCCTATTTGGTCATGAGAGGAGTGCATGCATCACTGCATGAGGAAGTGTTCTCCTGTAAGGTGCTGGCATGTTATGAGTCTGACATAGTTCCTGTGTCCTGGCTTTTATTATCTTTTATGATCCCTGTGGTGCTGCCTGTAATAAGACAGTTACGGCCATTACTAAGGATGGTGGTTAAAGTGTGCAACTACATTTAAGGAAAAACAAATCCTGTGCATGGCACATCACACAAAGAGACAAGGTGAAATAGAGAAATAGTGTCATCTGTTGTCTGTGTTCCAAGAAAATCAGCATGGACACACTGCGGGAACATTGGTCACAAAGATTTATCTTGTTGGGACATGCAGCAGAAGATCAAAACCCCAACAGAGTGGCAAACTGCACCAGCACACAGCTCATTTCACAATACACAGCTAATTAATTACCCCACTGGTGTTAATTAATATTGATTAGTTGGCTTAAAATATGGATGCTGTCCCCTAACTGAACTTGTACATGCCTATCTAATGCAGACTGTATGAGAACAAAAATATTACACTATGAGGGCTGTGAGCCATTTTAGAGCTGCATACAACATTACAGTATACTAAAGTTTATCCACAATAGCCAGTTTAATTTTTAGCAAGATAATAGCATAATCCAATAAATTAGCCAGCTAATTTAATAATCCTGGTGATACTGTATGCTGTTGCTAAACAACTGCATAGCTATTTTCAGCTATTCTTCAGCCATGCCATACATCTAGTAATATTCCTTTGACGTATCTGATTAGTCTGCACCGTCTTGTGCATGTATTGTTCTCTTCTCACACTGTCATGTATTTGCACTTCATGATGTCGCACCATGGTCCCGATGACATTATGTTCCAATGTACACAAGTAATGAAGGAATAACAGTAAAACACACCTGACTTGACTTCATACCATGCTCAAAGAAGGGTCACGCATGCTTCCCTTCACGTTAATACAAGCAGATGTCGTGTTTGATATAGGATTTTGTAACTTGTTGCTGTGAACACCTACGTATAAAAGGTCAGGAAAAAAGCTGAAGGATTTTTATTGAGAGTTTTCAATAAAAAAGTTTTCTTTTGTTTTTACCATTTTTTGTTTGTTTTACAATCAACTATTTGTTACTTTGAGTAATCATGAGCTGGTCAAACTTGTTGAAGTACTAACGATCAGTGACAATCACAGTTACTGTATACATGTCTTGGGAAAACATTCAGTTATTGTAATACAGTCCCCTCTGAAACGGCAAGGCAAATTTTGTTTTTGCTGTAGACTTAAGACATTTGGGTTTGAGATCAAAAGATGAATATGAGATGAGAATTTAGGATTTCACTTTGGTAGAGGTTAATCTTAGTTCCAGAACTTTTGTGGCTTATCTCTATATTTGTTCACGAATTCCAATCTGACTTTCTGATTCTTACTGCTGATGAGTGTGGTATGTGGGCTCTATTTCTGCTCTCAGAGTCTTTTTCGAATGGTGGATTGTGATACTTTCACCCCTGCCCTGTGGAAGTTGTTGGTGATGTCACTGACTGCTGTTTTGGGGTTTTTCTTCACAGCTCTTAAACATTTCAGCCATCAGCTGTTGTTGGTTTCCATGGCCAACCCATTTGGGGTCTGTTGCTCAGGACACCAGTGGTTTCTTTCTTTTTCAGAATTTTCCAAATTGTTGTATTGGATATGGCCAATGTTTGTGCAGGACACACCTGGGCAACAAGAAACACCTGTCAGTCACTTGTTACATTATTTTTGCGTGGTCTGAAATGCAAATTGGGTGGTCTGATACAAAAGGTTCCATGCTTTATGTTGTTTAACCTCTCCCTTAATCAACAGGTTGTTCCCACATGCTTTAAGTCCTCCACCATCATTCCTGTCCCAAAAACCCCCCGTCCTGCATCCCTGAATGACTACCGCCCAGTAGCACTCACTTCAACAGTGATGAAGTGCTTTGAAAAACTGGTCAGAACTCACGTCCAGCTGCCTTGGCCCATTACAGTTTGCATACCAGTCCAACAGGTTGACAGATGATGCCATCAACTACACCCTACACACTGCCCTCTCCTACCTGGACCAGAGGAAAGGGAACTATGTGATTTGTTGTTTGTGGACTACTCCTCCACCTTCAACACCATTGTCCCCTCACACCTTTGCAGAAAGCTCCAGAACCTAGGGCTGAGCTCCTCCATATACCACTGGATCCTAGACTTCCTAACCGGATGCCCCAGGTGGTCAGAATAGGAAATCATATCTCCTCCACGCTCACCCTCAGCACTGGAGCCCCTCAGGGCTGCGTCCTCAGCCCCCTGCTGTACTCCCTCTATACCAGTGACTGTATGACCAAACACAGCTCCAATAAGCTGGTGAAGTTTGCAGATGACACAGTGGTGTTAGGCCTCATCACTAACAACAATGAGAAGGCCTACCTAGAGGAAGTAGACGTCCTCACCACATGGTGCCATAAAAATAATCTGTCCCTGAATGTCACCAAATCTAAGGAGATGATTATTGATTATGGGAGGAAGCAGGTGAGGAATTACAGCCCCTGATGATGAATGGGGCCACAGTTGAGAGGGTGAGCAGCTTCAAATACCTAGGAGTCCACCTTATAGAAGACCTCTCCTGGTCAACACACTCGAACAGCGTAGGGACAAAGGCGCGTCAGTGCCTCTACCATCTACGCCTCCTGGCCAGGTTCAAGGTCTCCCACAAAGTGTTGAGGACTTTCTACACTGGGGCTGTGGAAAGCCTTCTCACAGGGAGCATCACCGCCTGATTCGGCGGCACCACGGCCCAAGACCAGCTGTCAATATCAAGAGTGGTGAGGGCAGCGGAGAAGGCCATCAAGACTTCTCTCCCCTGCATCACAGATATCTACACCCAGCGATGCAGGACCAGGGCCAAGAGAATTATCAATGACTTTCACCACCCAGGACACAGACTCTTCACAGTGCTCCCATCAGGAAAACGCTACCAGATCCTGAGGACCAACACAGAGAGACTCAGAAGAAGTTTCTATCCTCAGGCAATCCGGCTAATGAACAAGGCCACTTGAAAGTCTGCATACTCCTACCTCACACACAACCCACAAAACTATTTGCACTATAGAGAAGGAGAAATAAATTATTTTGCACATTGTATAATCCCTATTTAGTCCTTACAACTCACAACTCAGTGCTTCCACACTCCATATTCTATCACATTCCATTCTCACATCAGATTCCCTACAGTCCATTATATTTATATTTATAATTATTATTCCACAGTCTTTATTATTTTAATATGCCTACTGTTCTATATTATGTTTATTTTACTACATTCTATTTTATCATGTGTGTTTATCCTTAGTCATTGTTGGTCTGATGTTATTGCACAGTGGGACGAGTAACTACACCGCACGTATGTAATATGTATGTCACAAATAAAGAACCTTGAACCTAACATAACTAGATGTAAATACAAGAATATAAAAGCTGAAATCCTAAACTCTCGCCTCATATTCATTTTTTGATCTCAAACCCAAATATCTTCAGTCTACAGAAAAAACAAATGAATTGGCCTTGTCATTCCAATAGTTTTGGAGGGTACTGTATATGATAGAAAATCAAGCTGGTCAGTGGTATAAGAAGAGTATGTGCTCTACTAGACTTGACCTATGTACAGTACTGTGCAAAAGATTTAGGCACCCTATTTTTTTAGTACAAACTTTGTTATATTTTTTTTTATTTTATGATTTCTACATTATCAAGTCAGTACAAAAAACATTTTAGATTCCCAAACATTAGTTTTCTAGCACAAAATTAAATGTTACAGAAAAATGTTTGTATGTCATTAAAGAAAGCAGAATATTACGTAAGAGACCACTTTTCAGACAAAAAACACAATGAAGGTGTTAGGTTTCCTCCCCTGCTCTCGCTAAGCGGCAAAGTGTAGCGAGTGGCATACTTCCGCATTCCACTGCGCACATTCCAGCGCCATTCAACAACTCTCCGTTGGACTTTTCCCTTCATTCATGGACTCACATTTTGTTTACCTCTGCCATGTGCGTTATGTTTTCGTTCACGTCATGTCTCCGCCTCCTGTGTTTCCCTATGTGCTCATGTTTTCGTTCACGTCATGTCTCCACCTCCTGTGTTTCCCCATGTGCATATGTTTTGGTTTGTGTCATGTCTCTGCCCCGTTTTCTCATTGGGTCTTGTTTATTGTATAATTATTAGTTTCAGGTGTAATTGATTTGGACATGTGATTTCTGTGTGCTTAAATATGCCGCTCCGTTTCCGCTTCGGGGCGGAGTATTAGTTTATCCTAGCCATGCGCGTTTATCCCTTAGCTCTTTTGTCCATGGTTTCCAGACCACCTCCTAGCCGTGCGCATTTATCCCTTAGCTCTTTTGTCCGTGGTTTCCAGACCACCTCCTAGCTGTGCGCGTTTATCCCTTAGCTCTTTTGTCCATGGTTTCCAGATCACCTCCTAGCCATGCGCATTTATCCCTTAGCTCTTGGTCCGTGGTTTCCAGACCACCTCCTAGCCTTGCGTGTTTTTCCCTTAGCTCTTTTTTCATGGTTTCCAGACCACCTTTCTAGCCTCGCATACTTATCCCTTAGCTCGTGATTCGTGGTTCCCAGACCACCTCGATGCCTCGCGTATGTTTCCCTGTGTTTTTTGGATAACTGCCTTTTTGTGGATTACTGTTCCCTTTTTGGATTACTGCCTCTACGGCCAAGTAAAGTATTATTTTTGATTACTGTTACTTTTTTGTTAATGAATTTATGTTTGATGGCGTTTTTTATGTTCGTTTATTTTTGAACTGTGCCTAATAAATTGACCACTTTCCCCTGCAAGTGCATCCTGCTTCCTCCCACACCACGTGTCCTAACGGAATACTCCGCCCAAAAAATGGATGCAGCGGGGAAAGCGAGGGCACGCCATGCCACGCCATGCCACGCCACACTTAAAATGCCTGCAATTAATTCTATGTTTTTTCCTCAGTGGACTTTCGTTCATCCCCCGGACAAGTATGACGGCTTTTCCACTTGGCCACAATGCTACGTTTTGCAGGTGTAGTTTTATTTTTTGAGTTTGGAGGACCCCAAACCCGATGAAGAAGAGTGGTTGGGGTTCCTCCTCTCTCGTCTGATCGGCTCCGCTCGCCAATGGGCGAAGCTTCACCTTACCAGTAGATCCCCGCAGCTCAAAACAGTTTCAGGCTTTGTGGATCTACTGGTCCGGGTGTTTGGTAGCCCAGACTTCCAACCCGACCTCAGGACCTTTTTGGGGAAGGACCGTCTGGGCGACCGACCTAGCCAAACGTTCCTGAAGTATTATGAGAGTAAGCGGGCTAATGTGGCGGCCTACACCTCTCATCCCCTAACCCAGGAGCGCCATCTGGACATTAACGTGGCGACCTCCAGCCCCGAGCTCCAGCCGGAGGCCCAGCAGGAGGTCTCCACAGCGGAGCTGCTCATGGAGGTTAACGTGGCGACCTCCAGCCCAGAGCTCCAGCAGGAGACCCAGCAGGAACTCTCCTCCACCGAGCTACACCTGGAGGTAAACGTGGCAACCTCCAGCCCCGAGCTCCAGCCGGAGGCCCAATAGGAGGTCTCCACAGCAGAGCTGCCTCTGGAGGTTAACATGGCGACCTCCAGCCCCGAGCTCCAGCAGGAGGCCCAGCAGGAGGTCTCCTCAAGGGAGCTGCACCTGGAGGTTGACATGGCAACCTCCAGCCCCGAGCTCCAGCCGGAGGCCCAGCAGGAGGTCTCCACAGCGGAGCTGCTCATGGAGGTTAACATGGCGACCTCCAGCCCCGAGCTCCAGCCAGAGATTCAAGAGGAAACCTCCTCTCCTGGCCTGCTTATACCGGAGGTCCACGAGGAGACCTCCACCCAAGCCATGTTCTCGTCAGAGGTTCGAGAAGAAACCTCCACTCCTGCCCTGTCCATGTCAGAGGTCCACGGGATGACCTCCTCTGAAGCTAAGTTCATGTCAGAGGCCCACGAGATGGCCTCTTCTCAAGCCCAGTCCATGTCTGAGGTCCATGGGATGACCTCTTCTCAAGCTCAGTCCATGTCCGAGGTCCAAGGCATGACCTCCATTCCAAGTCCTAGCCCATGTTTTAGCGCAAAATTGAGTCCATGTTCAGGTTCCTGTCCGAGTCCTAGTCCATGTCCAAGTCCATGTCAAGGTTCCTGCCCTAGTCCTAGTCCATGTCCAAGTCCATGTCCAGGTTCCTGCCCTAATCCTAGTCCATGTCCAAGTCCATGTCCAGGTTCCTGCCCTAATTCTAGTCCATGTCCAAGTCCATGTCCAGATTTTTGCCCTATTCCAAGGCCAATTTCTGGTCCAGTTCCCAGTCCTGTTCCCAGTCCTGCTCCCAATCCTGTTCCCAGTCCTGCTCCCATTCCCAGTTCCAGTCCAGTTCCATGTCCAAGTCCAGGTTCCGACCCTGTTCCTAGTCCAGTTCCTAGTTCAGTTCCATGTCCAAGTCCAGGTTCCGACCCTGTTCCTAGTCCAGTTCCTAGTTCATTTCCATGTCCAAGTCCAGGTTCCAACCCTGTTCCTAGTCCAGTTCCTAGTTCAGTTCCTAGTCCAGTTCCTAGTCCAGTTCTTGATTTAGTTGCTAGCCATACAGGTTTAATGTCTGGTTATGTTTTTGCTCTCATTCTCAGTTCGGTTGCGGATTTAATTCCCAGCTCCATTTCCAGCTCCATTTCCAACCCAGCTCACTCCTCTGTCTCCTCCTCTGTCTCCTCCTCTGTCTGCTCCTCTGTCTCCAGCCCTATCTCTAAATTAATTTCCAGCTCTATTTTCAGCCCTGTCTCCATCCCTGTCTCCAGCCCTGTCTTAAATTTAATTTTCAACTCTGTTTCCAACCAAGTTTTTGATTTTGTTTATGGTTTTGGGTCTAACCTAGTTCTCTGTCCAGTTTCGAAGTCTGTTTCCAAGTCTTTCTCGAAGTCTGTTTCCAAGTCTTTCTCGAAGTCTGTCTCCAAGTCTGTCTCCAAGTCTGTCTCTGATCCAGGTGCCAAAGCTGTCCCTGATCCAGGTGCCAAAGCTGACTCCGATCCAGGTGCTAGAGCTGAGTCCGATCCTGGTTCCAGGCCAAGCTTCAAGCCAAGCACCAGGTCAAGCACCAGGTCAAGCACCAGATCAAGTACCACTCCAAGTTCTCGTCCAAGTTCTCGTCCAAGTTCTCATCCAAGTTCTCGTCAGGGGGGGGGGCTCTGTTAGGTTTCCTCCCCTGCTCTCGCTATGCGGCAAAGTGTAGCGAGTGGCATACTTCCGCATTCCACTGTGCGCATTCCAGTGCCATTCAACAACTCTCCGTTGGACTTTTCCCTTCATTCATGGACTCACGTTTTGTTTACCTCTGCCATGTGCGTTATGTTTTCGTTCACGTCATGTCTCCGCCTCCTGTGTTTCCCCATGTGCTCATGTTTTCGTTCACATCATGTCTCCGCCTCCTGTGTTTCCCCATGTGCATATGTTTTGGTTTGTGTCATGTCTCTGCCCAGTTTTCTCATTGGTTCTTGTTTATTGTATAATTATTAGTTTCAGGTGTAATTGATTTGGACATATGATTTCTGTGTGCTTAAATACGCCGCTCCGTTTCCGCTTCGGGGCGGAGTATTAGTTTATCCTAGCCGTGCGCGTTTATCCCTTAGCTCTTTTGTCCGTGGTTTCCAGACCACCTCCTAGCCGTGCACGTTTATCCCTTAGCTCTTGGTCCGTGGTTTCCAGACCACCTCCTAGCCTTGCGCGTTTTTCCCTTAGCTCTTTGTTCGTGGTTTTCAGACCACCTTTCCAGCCTCGCGTACTTATCCCTTAGCTTGTGATTCGTGGTTCCCAGACCACCTCGATGCCTCGCGTATGTTTCCCTGTGTTTTTTGGATAACTGCCTTTTTGTGGATTACTGTTCCCTTTTTGGATTACTGCCTCTACGGCCAAGTAAAGTATTATTTTGGATTACTGTTACTTTTTTGTTCATGAATTTATGTTTGATGGCATTTTTTATGTTCGTTTATTTTTGAACTGTGCCTAATAAACTGACCACTTTCCCCTGCAAGTGCATCCTGCTTCCTCCCACACCACGTGTCCTAACAGAAGGCTGCTGGGTTTTGCTGCAAAAATAAGAAGCAAGTGCGAAAGTCAAAGTCAAAGTATACTATTCTTTGAGACTAGAGAAGTTGCATTTTCAGTTGAATTTGGGGAAACCACTTGAAGCATTCATTGTGTTGAAATATTTCAATTGCATTTGTTTGATTTGTTGAAAGTCTGTGAATTTTTACAATAAACCTTGCAGTGGGGGTTGAATAATTTTGATTGCAATTGTATATATATATATATATATATATATATATATATATATATATATATATATATATATATATATATATATATATATATATATATATATATGAGAGAGATCAACTCCCACCCATTAGCCTGCTCTCTGAGAGAGAAACGTCTGGATATCTGTGTGAAGAAAACTTGAAGGAAACATTTGTGCTTAATTATTTGCTTTTAATTATTTTCCTAGCTAAAGCTACCTAATCAAGCAGTTAAAGAATGAGGGATGAGCTTGCAAATATCAGATTAGCTAATGAGCTTTGCAAGTCTGCAGGAACTGTGCTGATTAGAAAGTTGTTAATCAGGCGAGTGTGAGATGGGCCAGGCTCTGACACAGCTGCCTCTAATGCTGAGAAATCTCTAAAGGTTATTCATAGGAAAAGTGGAGACAGAGATCCTTTCTTGATCAACGCCAGCAGGTTTGAATGTAAGACCAGCAGTGAAGCAGTACTCTGGGGATTAAAGTGATGACACATGATGAGAGCACAGTCGTGTTGCACCAGAGCACTGATTTCACTGCTGGCTGATGGAACAGGACATGATATTAAGCCAATGGACAGTTTGTACTGTTTTTTCGTTCACTTATCACACCAAAAGATAAAAGTAGAGGGTGGGATTTGTTCATGCATTTACTGTATCTCTTCTGCCTCGCTGTCAAGTGTACTAACAAGAGCAGCAGATCATCAGATAAAGACCATAGCACAGCAAGTAAATCAGAATATAATGGCGGTTGGAATAAAATGTGGCATTTGGAAATCAGCATCTGTCAGGAAGAGCAGTAAACAGTCCTGTGAAGATCTACATTCCCATGGAAAAAAAGGCTCCTGATCTTTGTGGTCAGCTAAAGATGTTCTGACCAACAAAATAAACTCCACCTAGCCGAGTGCTTCCAGTCCACATAAAATCAATTTGCAAGTCATGCCACTGCTTTTCCTAAAGTCTGCTTCCAATAAGACCAATAAGACTAATTGGCGGTGATTGCCTCCCTTTTTGCTGTCTAACTTTTTCCCTTTCTCTTTACTCCTCTCTGCACTCTTGTGGGAGTAACAGCCTCTGCTCCTGCTCACTTGGCCTGCTGTGTACATTCTTTCCCCGTCTTGATTACTCCTCCTTGCCAAAGGTTTGGGCGTTTCTGTTTATCTTCTGTATCTAAGACCGCGCCACTGAGTCAAAAGAATGAAAAAATGTTGCACAATGAGCAAAGCATGAAGACAACAAAACATTAAACTAATACATCCCAGTGCACCTGAGGGACTGGACTGGACGCATCAGCTGTGTGGATAAAGCTGTGCTCTTTCGCTTCCTGGCTGAGGAGAGATCAAGGACAGAGGCCATCTGCAGTCACTTTATATGGACAAATGGGCTGTTGTGCTACAAGTGTTGTTGATCAGTAAGTAACACCCGTTATCATTTGCGCACAAGGCCTACTCCTACAAAGTCCCTTATATATCTCTCTCTCGCTTCTGTTTTTCCTAAGTAACTAAAAGTAAACTGTCTGACATACTACACTACAACGTTGTGTATGTTTTATAACTAGCTTCATTATAAGCTCCAAGGTCTGGCATAATAGAAACCTATAAAGCCCTTAAACCATTCAAATGGTGACACAGAAAAGTATTCATTCTCATTCTATCTTAATGACTAGCACTTGACAAAATTTTAAAAATTCAAATATCATGGTCATATAAGGAGCTTTTTTTTTTTTTTTTTTAAATGTCCTATGGATTATGCAATCTTGCTTGGCATACACCTATGTAGTATTAGCCACACATTCTCCAAGATGCTGTGATAAGTTGTACAGTTACTGTAAACCAGCAGAACCCTGGTCACCAAACAAGACAGACTCATGTTGCTTCGGAATTTGGAAATTCTGTTCCTTCATTCAGTATGATACAAAAAGAATTTGGATTAGTCCAACCAGGCATCCACTTCAACAATCTAGTTTTAAAGCCTCACTGCAAACTGAAGACACACCCTTTTGTTCAACACTACTCAGAAATATCAGTACTCAAAAATATCTTTATTTGTTTGTTGTACTTTTGAGAGAAAGCTATGTAATGTCATTATATACACCAATGTGAAATTTGGAAATGATCTTCCAAACATGGTCTAATACTCAAACTCAAGACCTGTGAACAGATGCCAAGGTTTACATAAAGTAATAATATGATAAAATAATAACATTATTATTAATAATATTTATGATAAACAATTCTTCCACCATGCAATGCGGTCCGTTAAAAACAAGATTTGGTTGCTAAGCAACATAACAAGCGATCCATTTTTTCGTATCCTATTTCTATTATTCTTATTCATTTCTGATTTTTATTTTAATTCAGTATTTAATGCACAGTCTAACATGGAGTAGGCCATATTTTCATTTCACTGCAAGTTATATACTGTATGTAATTGTGTATGTGACAAATAAAATCTTGAAATCTTGAAGCAAGAATTAGACTATTCTACAGACAGAACAACGGCTTAATGATTAGGATTACTGTTACTTTATAAAACAGTGACAAAATCAATATAATAAAATCCAGTGTTCAATAAATAATTTGATTTAATACTAATAATATTAACAAGCAATTCTTCTCTTTTACTTTTAATGTGTTACAACAGGTCAAACTGTAACTAATAGTAACTCATTTTTATTGGTTTAATACAGAATCTGATTGTGGGATGCAGTCATGCTGTAGGTGTGTGTGTATATAGAGTATATTAACATGGCTATAAATGTGGACAAACCAATCAGATTTTAGGGCCAAAACTATTTGTTTTATAATTACAAAGGGATTAACATTTGTGCCTTCTTGTATAATTGAATTCAGTAAAAACTAAATAAATCCAACCTTAGTAACCTTGTACAAATTTCAGGTTTGGATCAGGTTGGATTTTGGCTGGTTGTGGTTTGTGATCCACAAAGTGTCTTCGTTCACACTGGATCTGTGGTCATTGGTAGCTTTTTGTCTCCGTGATAAACATTTGACCCTTGAAACAGAAAACCGTAATTTGGTATATGGTAGAACCAGCATACCTAGCAACAACTATCATGCCTCATACAATGCTACTTGATTTGCCCATTTCAACACTCAATTAGCATTAAATAATGCAAGAAACTGTAACATATGACTTGTTAGAAAGTGCTATGTGTGTGAAATATTAAATATCACAAAAAAAAATGTGTATGGATGTGTAACTTAGTTGTCTTAATTGTCTTCTTTTACAAAGAGATTATGTATGTATGCTAGACTGTGCTCAGTTTCTAAATGATTCAGTTCTGTTTGCTCCCTCCTAAGAATCGCACATCAGCCATCCATTTGTGCATGAGGGGCAGGTCTTATGTTACTTGAAAAACAAAGACCCCATGCCCCAGGTAATCTGTGAAGATTTACTTTCGCCCTTGCAGCTGCTCTTCCATCCTTTGCCGAGCGGAGTGTGCCAGGGTCATAACCTGCATACTGCCATATTCACAGCATGGCCCTTATTCACATAACATGCATAATGATGTATAATACAGCCCCCCTCTGAGTCACTCACACAGAGTTAAAGCACCCATGAGCTGAAAAGTAAGCTCAGGTATTTTAGTTTTATAAAACTGAGGCACAAATTTTGAAACATGAAACAACTCATTAATTTGTCTTGCTGAAAATTAGGAGGAAGGAGATTATAAAGTTTGGTCTCTAAGCAATCTGTAGCAGCATGAGGTCCAATATAACTAGTCATAGGATGATGCTGAAATTACATTTTTAAAAAGGCAAGAAATGATGAAAGGGATACAAACTCTTTTGGGGCAGTCATTTAGGCCTAAATAATCAATGTGATCAGTCTTATGACTGTGTTTTTTTTCTTAACTATGTGGCCAGAGAATGTCTGAATGATAGAACACATCCTGTGACTCGAGTCTATGCCATCAGCTCTTGAGCAACTTTTTTCCCTAAATGACAGGAAATACAAACCTTCTTGATCCGTGAGACCACTAATGCAAGCAAGGGAAGTTTACTGATTTAAACTGATGGAGCTCTTGTATTCCAAGCAACACTGTTTTGCAACAATTAAATTTTAAAACAAAGGCTTGCCATCATCATTGGCTTAAAACATTAGGACAACCTTGATAGGGTCAGATATTGTTTATGCTCCATAAATGAGGAGGGAACTGCTTACAAATGCTGCAGGATATGGCTTTCACCATTAGAGTTCATGGGCACACCCTGAGAGGAGTGGGACTGTGTGAAGCCATTGTTTGCAGGAAGAGGTGATTGGAGTCATGCCATATCTTCTGAGAATGTGAAAAAACCTCAGAAGCAGCATGAGACAAAATCAAAGCCTGGGGTGTGTACCAGAGAGGAAGGACTACAGGCAACCAGCTTTGGGTGAAGATGGGAATCTTTGAATCTTGTTGAACATCCCTCTATGCCACCCACTATGGGCATTGGAGCAGCGCAAGCAGATTATCACCACAAACCAAGGTTTTTCAATTATGCAATGGCAATAAATCATCCTCAGTGACAAATGATCCTTCTCCCTGGAAACCCTGGAATGAGTGATGGGACAACAAGCACCAAACAAGCCTGAACACAGTCAATGGGACAAGGGCATGAGACAGAAACCTTCATATTGAGGCCACTGAAATGACCGCCTATCCTGCCTCTGACTTACTCTTAAACCAAACAGGGGGTAGAAACAACAAATTCTCTAAAGAGCAGCTCAATGAAAGACCATGCACACAAATGAAATGTGCCTACTTGCCCCCACATCATGTAGACTCTGAGGGAAGCCAGATTAAAGTGTTGCTACAAATTACACATGCATGTGTTAGGAATTAACAACAGCCTTGCAAAATGAGTGAGGCATGAAACAAAGATGCTAATTAGTGAACACTAAATTCATCAAAAAGAACTGAAATCCTATAACTGTTGCCTACCACAAACAAATTGCACAAAGCTAAATAAGCAAGAGAGGATAATTACATTATCTTCTTTTTGCATGACACATCATGCTCTTATAACCTGCACTGGAGTGGAATAGACCACCCCTGACTATGTGTACTAGAACTGTAAGGAGTAGCCCAAATACAGGAGAGATCACCCAAGCACACATAATGCCAAATGAATCAGACTGTCATTTTGGAGAAACCCACCCTTTGGAGAATATGTCTACCTAAATTCGCTAGTTTTATTCTAATTGCTTTCACATCTGCTATGGGCTTCTAGGCAACACCAAAATATGAAGCAACATAAATAAATCTACTCTGTTTGCTCCCCAGGTGAGGACAAGACCAGCCATCATAAACATGGACACATGCTGAAAGCGCATGCCTGACGGCTGCATAAAGAGCTGCGGGGGCGTCAAAAACATGTGGGCTGTAAATAAAATGAAATAATGCCTGTGCACTGTTCTCATGCCAGCAGAAGAAAGGAGGTGTCTGGGCTTTGGTTTGAGCTGAAGAAGGGCACAAATGTGGAACAACAGCCATAATCATTCATTGGTTCCGGTTTCGACACACCTTTTGGTTTGGGAATGAAATATTGCAATATATCCGATAGATTGGTTTTGTCTTTACTTGTGTAAGACTTTCCAATGTATTAATATGAATGTAGAGGTTAGCATTTTATAAAATTTATATCAACATTTTTTCAGCGCTTGTTTTCTTTTAGAGGCACCTACATGTGAATCAGTACCACAGAAGGCCAGCTGTGATCATCACGCACATAAATGCACACATGCATGTCCTCCACCCACCCAGAACTCGAACATGTGCTTCACAGCAAGGACTAGACGAATGAGAACCAGGCATTCCTCTACAGCCGTTCTCCAACCAAACCCATTTCTGAGTCACTGTCATGTCTCCAGAACCAAACACAATTCTGAGTCACCATCCTGAACCCATGTTCCTCTTGGCTTGAAAAGCTGCATCTTTGGATGTAGATCCAGCATCATCTTGCCTGTCTATGGCTCCTGCATGGCCATGCAGGGGTCAGAAAAACACTGCGTTTGATTCGACGAAAGCATCGGAAGGAAAAACATGCTTGAGACAGCCAAATTCAGGAGGCTGCTGGCACACAGCATAGCCCCTTGCAGCGTTCATCACATCAGGCAGAACAGGGAGCTGCATCCAGTTCCACCAAGAGGGAAAAGTAATAAACAGAGAGGTCGTAAGTCTCTCAATAGTTCTGACTGCGCCTAAAAAAACGTCTCTGAGCCGGCAACATGGGGTTTAGGAAAAGGAATGGACCACAGTTAGACACCATGTGCACAATGTCCAGTGCCAGGCCAAACAAGGGCAAACATTTATATGGATGGAAAACAAAACAGATATTGGAGTTCGAGAAACAAAATAACTTTTAGCAGGACTTGTTCTGGTGCGCCCATCTTCTCATAGCATTCACTAAGTACAACTGAGATTGTTCAATACTACATGCAACCTAGAGTATTATAAAAGTAGGCTGTGATTGCTCACTGGGTTGTCATAACATGTTGTATCGTCATTTTCATAAAAGCTATGTGAAAAGAACACACAACAACAACATTGTGATTGGTGACAGAACAGCTTATGCCATTTTTACCCACAACACACCAAAAGGAGCAGCAATTTAGCAAATTGCATATAGAGATTTCCAAGACACAATTATTTTAACTGCACATCATGTGCACATAAACACAACATTGATCACAGAATTACGTTCCCTGGGACTTTAAACATTTATAGCCATTTACACCAGACTATTTTTGTGATGTCATGCGTTGGCTGTGTTAAAACTATGTAAAAGTGTTTGGAGTAGATGAGAGCAGAGAGCAGACAGATCCTATAAATAGAATTCACAGATGTTAACACACATTATAGCTGAAACACAAACAAAGCTGTCATAGCATAGGCATTCTACAGTCCCTGTGTTCTACCAAATATGGCTTAAATTTAACACGTCAGAGATATAAAGCAGTAAGGATGTATGGAAACTGGAGGTTCTCCATAGATAGTTTCTTATTAAGATTGACCAAATTAGGATGCCAATTCAGAAATGTTTCAGAGGCACAGAAATGATCAGTGACATTCCATGAACTGTAGTTTGCATCTGAGCAGACGTTATCTTCCTCGTTATAATTCATCCACATCTATCCTGTATCCTCTAGCGCCTAGCTCACAGAAGTGTTGTGAGACCTATGAATAGTCTCACAACACATAAGGCTCCCACTTAACCCATCTTACCTTCATTTAATGATCGCACCGAGACCATTGAAGCCCCCCCAAAGAAAGTCGGTTAAGCTTTCACCAGAAGTAGGGAAATGTGCAAGAGATTGAGAGGGGAGCATTCGGATGGAGTGCAGACCCACCGAGGTGTGCTTGAGGTGCCGGGAAAAGCTTGTCTGTCTGCCTAGAGCTGTGTAAGCTGCACTGCAGGACGCTGTCTGAGCCAGGTCTTATCTTCCAATCCTGTTTCTGCAGCATGGCCTCAGAAGAGCTGCATTATGGACCTTTTACCTTTGTGGAAGACTGCCCAAACAACTACACAGTGGGAAAGTGTGTATCTATAAAGGAGTATGATAATGTTGACAATGTTTGCACAATAGGGAGTATAGGTACAGGAAAGAATAAGACCAAAGATGTTTGTGCAGTCAGAAGCACTAATACAGGAAGCAGTAAGGTCATAGATTGGACAACTTTCATCTTTTAGAGCTAAACAAACATAAATATACTCCTAGGACATTTGTATCTTATGATGTCATTCCTGCAATCAGGTGCTGTTTGCCTGTTTTTTTTCTGTCTGCCAGGGTCCAGTGCCAGTCATCACCTCTGTCTGTCTTATACAAATGGTCTGAGCATTTGCTTTTTGGCAGCAGAGGTTAGACATCGGCTATGTACAAGACTTATCTAAATATGGAAATGGAGATTTATATCAGGGAAGCCTTCAGCTGACTGCAAAATTTGGGAATGTTAAATTGTTAATCATTATGTATGACTCAAACTCTGAAGTAAAAAACTGAAGAGCTGAAAATGAATTTCTTTAGCACATGGTTTACAAAAATACCCTAATACCTATGCAGTCCCATATAAATTACACAAGTGACATTACTACTATCTACTGGGGATGTTGTGCACTGTTACAGATGGAATACAGTAGATGGATTTACATTTTATGTCAATAGACATGTATATAAACTATAAATTCATGTCCCATATTTGTGTCCTAACATTCAAACCCAATCAAATCAGATTAATCTTTAATTTGACACATAATTACAAAGGAGTTCTACATTTTCTACATACAATTATACTTTAAAATAAGTTGACAGAAAGAAAACCTTATTCGAAAACCAACAGTGGATACAAATGTAATTTCCCTCAACCCTGTTACATCTGAAAGTGATCCGGTGTCCTGTAACTCTCCAGATATGATTTTATGCGTATCACATGAGCCAAAACTGCTGATACATGTGTATTTACATAAGATAAGCTAACGCAATCCATCTGTAACAGTACGAGCATCCTCAGTAGTTACATTATAGTTGCCCGTATAATATATGTGTAACTACATACTATATATTACAGATTCTACATATAAAGTGGGACCAAAAAAACAAACAAACAAAAAACGCTTCACACAGCACAGGCATAATTGAACAGTGATTGTTCAGAGCATTGGATTTATCAGTCCTTAAACATTTAGCATTAAATTGGCCTAAAGATATTAAGATATGGAATAGTCTTGAATCTTACGCCAGAAATTCGTCCATGTGGGAAGTTATTACTTGTCTCAAAACAGAGCTTAACTGATTTCAGGCCTCATTTACAGTTTAATCAAGGAGGGCTGCAGCATGATGGGTCTGTCCTCTCTGTTCATATTCCATGACGGAAACAAGACACTGTTCCCAGCTAGCACCGAGAGGAAGGGAACTTCCCTGTTCTGCATTATTCCTCAGCACAGCTTAGCTTCCTTCAATTCACTCTACTTCACCTGATAGGACATAATTTCCCCCTTGCTTTTGTTGTATTCAGAGTGGCTTGGGATGATAAGGTTTTCAGGGGTAATAACTAAAGCACTCCTTATTTCAGGATAACATCCTGACAACACACGTATGTTTAGAGAGTTGTATACTCTTGGGAAAGTGTCGCTGGTCTCTGGAGATGTGTGTGTGTACACCAGGCACGTAATTTAGCAGGCAGTTGATGGACGCACCCGTTCACAGCTCTGGAATTTCCTGTGGGTGCACAGAGTGACAGAGCTATAGGTAGGGCTAAGTGCCCAACACACAGTATACACATGCGCGCGCGCACACACACACACACACACACACACACACCATCTGCAGTAATATGTACCAGATGGGGCCGAGTGATGGAAGGGTGGAGGGCTGGGCTGACTTGATGTCTTGTTTCATTCATTCCTCAAATGCTCAAATATTCCCTCCTTCCTTCCACTCCACCCTGCTTTCCCCAATAAACCAAGCCACCCCCCCCCCCCCCACCCCAACACACACACAAAATCTCTCACTCTCACAAAACTCTCTCTCTGTCTCACACTATGCCACTGCCCACAACTGCCTCTTTGACTCACTTGAGAACAACTCAATCATATATTCCCCCATTGGAGACATATCAAGGACTCGAATCTTTAAATAGAAAAAGGTCAGCCAAGTTAAATATAACATTATATATAAATATGTCCTGGGACAGGGGGCATTTGTTTAGTGATTTGTAAGATGGCTGGGGAACAACAGGGCTTCTGTTCCTGAAAGAGAGTTTGTCATTATTATCAAGGCAGACATTTCCTTGATGATAAGATTTGTTTGGTTTTCAAAGAAAAATGACCAAGATTAGCATAGTAACACAACTTGTATGATGAACAACGTTTTTTTTTTTTCCTTTCAAGGAGGAAATTTCCAAGAAACATGCTCAGAAAAAGCCCCATTTATCTTAAATCTTTGATTTAGGATTAGAAAGCTGATATTAATAAATACCACTTTATACTACGAATTCCTTAAGTAACATTCTTTTAAGTTTGTTAATGCTAACAAAGCATTAATACTCCCTACATAATGTAGCAAAGTGATTAACCTTAGATTTTATATTTATTCCATCACTGATTAAAGATAGACCACATAGTCTAACATGAACCATATTGTATTATTAAAATTCAGCAAATTTCTTAAATGATGCTGAATGGTGGGTGCCAATACAGCACGGCCTACAAACATGGTCGCCAAGGACTACAACACACCGCCATCTCAAACACTCTCGAATTCACGTTCGCCCGATTACTGATTGCACACACCTGGACTCAATCACAGTCACAGACACACTCCCCATATATAAGGACTCTTAGTTTCACATGCACTTTGCGAAGTATACACTCTGTGTTGATTTTCACCAGCCGTTACCAAGCTTTTGATTATTGAATGCTATTCTGGTTTTGATGTTGTTTCTGGTTTCCTCGACTTGCTCTTGTCTACTCTTGTTTATGCTGTTTCTGATCACCTGACCTCTGCCTGCTCCTCTACCCTGCTTTTGGATCTTGTTCTTCTTTTGATTGCCTTGATTATTAAAATTCTGTCAACCTGCACTTGTGTCCTCGTCTGCTAACCTGACATGCTAATGCATTTTGACTTATTTTTAGCTACAGAATGCAGACAGCCTGAAGATCAGTCTCAGATATTTTATTTTGTATATATACTATTATTTATTATTTGTTTATTATTCCTGGAGTGGGGGCTAGGGGTATGTAGGAAGAACAAATAAATAGATAAATTATTATTTAGTAACTATACTACTTTTCTTACCTTAACTTCACATTTCTTGTGGCAGGCCAACCGGCACACTACATGAAAAAGAGAGAGAGAAAGAGAATAAGCACAAAGTTATATTTCATTTTCATAGTAACAGAATTTTACATTTCACAAATTATAAACCCAAGCATTGTTAAATGCAACAAAATCAGATGTTTAATAAATCAGAGGTATGCTTCACATAGAGGGCTCCTTCCAAGGACCGCAGCATGTTTACTCTCAGCACACAGTCACATCTAATTTGCCATTAGTGCCGTGATGTTGCCCAGCACTTGGTAGACCAAAGGCCTTGTTTCTCCTTTTTTGGCTGCTCCTAATCAAACACTGCGGTCAGGCTCAGGACCTGTTCATACTACACAGATCAACTCACAATTGTCTTTTAATCCCACAACCCCAAGATGCCTCAAGATTCATAAAGTATGAGTGATGGACCATGATCAGTTTCTGCAGTCTATGGGCCGTATTCAGAGTGGAGTTAAGCGCGCATAGTGAGCATTTACTACGGAAATCGTGCATATCGGTATTCAGACCTCAGACATAAGTATAGATATAAACATTATTCACAAGTTAGGTAAGTTTTATGTGGGGCAGTGGGGTTTGCTTAAAAAGAGATGTGTCCCACTTACACTTGATTCTGACCTTGGACAGTATTAAGTCTGGTACCACTGTCTGACAGTTTCATGTAATCACAATATCCAACCATTCATGCATCCATCCATCCATTTTCTGTACCATTTATCCTACACAGGGTCGAGGGGAGACTGGAGACTATCCCAGGGAACTCGGGATGGTGGGAAGGCGGGGTACACCCTGGACGAGTGGCCAGCCCATCACAGGGCACAACTGCATGCACATTCACACACTACGGGCAATTTGGAAATGCCAATCAGCCTACAACGCAACACTCTGGACTGGAGGAGGAAACCAGAGTACCCGAAGGAAACCCCTGTAGCATACTGTATTATATACAGTATAATAAAAATAACAACAATGGAATGTCACGTGATGACAATATTAAATACATAAATAATATTGTCCCTTTAAAGAAACAAAAAAGGTTTGTTTTTTATTGTTTTATTTTTTTCCTCAAGGAGATAAATTTCATGAATTTCATTGAATATCAAATGGTGTTGCTTTCTACAGAATCAGAAAATTGCTTCGAAAAAGCTTCATTTGTCATATTTCCCCCCATTTCACTGGTTATTTTAGACCAATTATCATTATCTAGTGTTTATTCCGTGGTGTTTACAGCCTGTCATAAAAACAGAGTCATCAGAGGCTATACAGTCTACAATAAAGAAAAAGAGTAAAAATGGACAGTCATCACATTTTCATTGTAACAATAATATAAAAACTGTATTTTATATTATGATATAACAAAGTTTATCAAGACACTTTTTAGAGATACAGAAGAAAACAGAAGAGAAAACGTATAAGACAGTGGGTCTCAAAGTGGGGTCCATGATTTTTTTGTTTTGTTTTGTATACTTACAGCAGTGGAAGGTCCAACCCACTGTTATCATAAACTCTTGTAGTTATTAGCCAATTAATCCAACCCTACATAATGCTTTCAAAGCTCCATATAGAAGAAGCAGCCTTTATTTGTCACATATACATTACAGCACAGTGAAATACTTTTTGCATATCCCAGCTTGTTAGGAAGCTGGGGTCAGCCATGATACGGCGCCCCTGGAGAGAGGGTTAACAGTGGGCCCAACAGTGGAAGCTTAAACCCCCGACCTTCTGATCAGTAACTAAGAACCTTAAACATTGAACCACCACAGTCCTGCCACAATATCTCTAAAGAATAGGCAGAATATTATTGTACACATTTAAATACTGTTCATTAAATAAATCCGGGGGCCATGGAATGTATTTTACAGTTAAAGGGGTCCCTGCATACAAAATATTCAAGATCTCCTTTGTTAAGAAACAAAGTAAAATACAAAGAGAGAGAAAATGGTACTTGATAGGAATATATGTGCCGTGTACAGTGTTTTAGATTTTTTTTTTAAGGCTGATAGGAGTGTCACAATCTTAATCTTGGGTTTAACTGGTTCTTCTCTGCATAATGACCTGAATAATCTTGCAGAAACATTTCTAATAGTTTGTCACTATTGAGATAGGATGACCTTGGAGGTATTTAAAAATTCATACTCATAAAATCATAAAATCAGTTGAATGATGTGATTTCTAATTCTGGTCTGTGTCTGGATTCTGAACTCACTGCTCGATGTTAGTGATATACTGTAGCTCTTAGGGAGGCTATATAGAGGGCTAGTTGTCACTAAAGCATGTATATCTTTCTTGCTTTCAACAGTGGAGAGAATGTCCTGGATGTTAGTGATATCACGGTGATGGTGACGTGGTTTTACAGACATGACTAATGAGAGTTCATGCTCAAAATGTTCATTTATCCTCACAGTTCCATGCTTCCTTCTGAATGGATCATCTGTGGCTGAAAATGTTAGTTGATCTACACAGACAGTGAAACTCCAACACCCAGTGAGACAGGGTGCGAGGCAAGGTCTCGACACATCTCTCATCTCCTTGCCCTTTTTCCCTTCTCACCACTATCCACCCATGGATACACACATGGCCAACACTGTCCAGCACATACACACTAAACACACTGTTCCCTTTAACTGTGATGTCACTTCACTGACAGGGGAGGACCTTGAGCAACAGAAGCTCTATACTCGAGGCTGAAAACCCCTTGCCAAGGTGGTTAAAATTCCCCAAAGCTCCACCCACTGGCTCTCAGAATCAGATCACCAGAGGATAAGGGCCCCAAGGGGGGGGGGGGGGGGGGGGGGCAATGAATGACAAACTACAGTGGCTGGCTATCTAGTGAAGACCTTTTCGCAGGATTCTTTCCTTCCTTCTCTCAGCTCTTGTCGCTTCCATGATAATGCTACACTCAGCCCTCAGCTTAAACAAGCATGAAGAAAAAGAGTATTGGAGGCCTCCAGTGGTGGTTTTCAAAGCACCGCTAAAAAAAAAAAAAGAAAAAAGAAAAAAAGAAAAAGTACTGTATCACCACTTCTTCCCATCTTATCTAATCTATCTTATTTTAATATGTGTATTTCTACATCATGAGACTGAAAAGAAAACAAAGACGAGTGCATTTCCACACAAGGTAAGGCTTTTGCTGCTTTCAGGAGAAGATCAGAGAGGTATGAGGGGTTTGGCAGGAAGCATACATATTTCTAGGCATTGCAGGATATTTTAATTAGCTTTTGAGTCTCCTGTTTGGCTGGGAGTGTGGTCTGGTCCAACTTTCCTTCCAAAGCTGCTGTGTGCGTGTGTGTGTGTGTGTGTGTGTGTGTGTGTGTGTGTGTGTGTGTGTGTGTGTGTGTGTGTGTGTGTGGGTGGGTGGGTGGGTAGGTGGTTGTTTGTGGGTGTGTGGGCTGATGGGGGGGTTGGTGCTTATAATCAGAAAAGTAAGGCCAATGATCAGCAGCAAGTCTAAACTCCACTGACATGGAACAAGTGTAAAACCAGTCACTGGAACGAGTCTAAAGAACACTTTTCATCAACATGAAACAGCATACACGCTACACCTAAGGTATGCCATCTGTGGAATTTGTAAAGAATGTACTATTTCAGTTGGAAAAAAAAACTACAATGCTAAATATTTACGCCTGAAAGTTGAACATTGATAATCACATATTTCTTGGAAGCCATTTTGGTTCACGGAGTAGAAATATGCACAGGGGTGAGGAATGTGTGTACCAGGGCCATTACAGGGAAAAGTAAAAACTAGCAAAATATACCGAACAGCCACAACTTTAAAACCACTGACAGGTGAAGTGACTAACATTGATTATCTCATTACAGTGGAACCTGTCAAGGGGTAGGATATATTAGGCAGCAAGTGAACAGTTAGTTCTCAAAGTTGATGTGTTGTAAGTAGGAAAAATGGACAAGCGTAAGTGTCACTGAGTGACTTTAACAAGGGCCAAATTGTGATTGCTAGACGACGGGATCAGAGCATCTCCAAAACGGCAGGCCTTGTGGGGTGTTCCTGGTATGCAGTGGTTAGTACCTACCAAAAGTGGTCCACACTGCAAAAATTGTTCAGGAATGGTTTGAAGAACATGACAAAGTGTTCAAGGTGTTGACTTGGCCTTCAAATTCCCCAGCTCTCAATCTGATCGAGTATCTGTGGGATGTGCGGGATGAACAAGTCTGATCCATTTAAACAATCTGCTGTTAATATCTTGGTGTGAGCACACCTACAGAGGTCTTGTGGAGTCCATGCCTCAATGGGTCAGAGCTGTTTTGTGGCACAAGGGGGACCTACACAATATTAGGCAGGTAGATTTAATGTTTTATATATGCTAGAAACACATATGACAAAAAAGCAAGACCATATATACAGTACTGTGCAAAAGTTTTAGGCACATGCAAAGAAATGCTGTAGAGAAAAGATGCCTTCAAAATAATTAAATTAAATGTTTCTATATAAAAAAAATACTGTAAACAGCAGTAAACAGTAGTAAATGAAACAAAGGCAATATTTGGTGTGACAAAAAAAAATTAAATTAAAATAAAAATAGTCTCTGGTACAGTTTGTGCAGTTTTATAAGGAAATGAGCTGGTAAGTTTTATTGAGCATCTTGCAGAACCAGCCTCAGTTCTTCTGGAGACTTTGACTTTTGCACTTGCTTCTTATTTTTGCAGCAAAACCCAGCAGCCTTCATTGTGTTTACTGTCTGAAAAGTGTCTCTTACGTAATATGCTGCTTTCTTTAATGACATGCAAACATTTTTCTGCAACATTTAATTTTGTGCTAGAAAACTAATGTTTGGGAATCTAAAATGTTTTTTGTACTGACTTGATAATGTAGAAGTCATAAAATACAAAATCTATAACAAAGTTTGTACTAAAAAAAATAGGGTGTTGTATATATACATATTCTATATAAATATATGTTTATATAATAATAATAATAATAATAATAATAATAATAATAATAATAATAATAATAATAATTCAGTGCATTTTACATAAGTAATCATTAGGCAGAAATTATTATTCTACTATAATAATGGGACGAGACCTTTTTTTTTTAATAACAAATTAGTTAAACTTATAACATTTTATATACTTTTTCATCCTCACAAATAATCATTAGGCACATAAAGTACAACATTGTTAGTATTGTATAGCATTGTTTTTCTCATTAAAAATTAGCTGATTGCCATTAAAATATGTGTACCAATTGTTCATTAACTCTATGATTTGTTAAATTTATTTAATTCAAGATCTCTTATTTTTCATCAATTGCCTTCATTATTTTGTTGATACTTTATTAGGACCTCAACAAAATTAAAATATCATGACATATATTTATTGTGTATTGTGAAGATGTCAAATCACAGACCTGGAGCAAAATCTGTTTTTGACTAAATCAATCAAATTAGCTCCAATATTCAAATAAAATGAGCTAATAATTAATTCCCTTGGACTCTCAACCAGCTGCGATGCTGTACAATGTCTCCGGTTGTCCTCCAGTGATGGTAGGTCATGCCTAAAATTGTGTGTTTACTGATGCACAGGAGATTGAGTTTAGTTTTTCTTCCATCCACCAGCTCAAAAAATGTTGGCATGAGTTTAAGGTTTTACTTCTTGGCCTTGCTTTTGCAAACAAATCTCTAAACAAAAATGTCTTGTATAATATTGCCCATAGATAAGTTTTATGAAGTCTGAAACTTAAATTGAAACAAAAATAAAAGTAAAATATAAATCTGCAAAACTAATTTCACAGGGAAGCTGTAAATTATAGATGTTGAAAATATTACTCTAAAAATGACCACCATCACACATACAGGTTATGATACAACCAACAGGAGCACTGGCTCTTCAGAAATTACAGGTATAAAGAGGACAACAGATCGACGAGCCCTGGAGAAATTCACATTCAAGTTTGTGCTTGTGCTATGACTTCATGCATTTGATGCCTCCCTTAGCCTGATAGCAGTCACTCACTACAATGTGGTAAAAGTGTTTAAAACATCCCTCAAGCTCTATGGAAATGATTAGCTAAGCACTTATGGCAAGAGACAAGATGTTACATCTGGGCTTTAAGCTCTGACTTCATCCGATTATTCCTCAGTGGAAACATTTCAAAGAACTCTCACACCCTGAATATGACTCTATACAGCACATGCCTCTTCCCATGACAGGCTGTCACACAGAGATACACAAGAGACATGTTTCTCTGCACATGAGACCTGGGGTCAGCTCCTGGAGCATGGGAGGAAAGCGCAGAACTTCCATATTGGGTGTGAAAAGTGTTCTGTGGGGCCCATGCCTGCCTTTGCCTCTGCCTCTGCCTTGTTAGGAAGTCCAGGTCTTTGGTGTATAAACACGGCAAGGCTGAAATAGCAAGGAGAGGGAGGGAAAGAAGCGTGGAATGGAGTGAGAATAAAATTAAAAGGGGGTGGGGGGGCATGGAAAACAGAAAGCTGTTTAGTATCTGATTCAGAAACTGAAGAATGTTTCTACAGGGGAAGGGTGGACAGGCATTTCCCGAGCCAGAATTTTGGAACGGTTGGTCAGTAGTCCCAAAGGACTGGGCTGAGTCCGGGTACAGACAAAGCGGCAATGGGATTTCCTCTCAATTTGAGAGGAATATATAACACACTGTGCAGCCTTTAGACCATTCACACACACACACACACACACACACACACACACACACACACACACACACACACACACATCTACTGATCTGAGTATTTATTTGCACCCAAGGCACACCAACAGCAAATGCATGTTTCCTTTCCTGAATCCCAGAGGACCAAACCATTGTTTAGATTTTTGGCTCACTCAGCATCAACACAACTGTACAATGATTCACCAGCACCAGAGCTTCAAGCTGAAAGCATGCCACAGCAAACAATGTAGCCAAACAGCTGCGTATTTGACTAGAGTAGATGTTTATTGTGTTATTGTGTGTCATTAGAGCGGAACACAGTACTGCACTGGGCTTCGAAACCCAATCTGGGATACATAACCGCTGTGTGGCAATGTAACAGCTATGTATTTACTATTATAGCATGTCATAGGCCAGGTCATAGGTCACCAACCTCTGACATGATGACTTTTCCAAAAATAACAACCTCACATCGAGCCTGGACCAAGCACATGTATTTCAGGTATTGGAGTCGGAGGCGGAGACAATGTGCACATGACTATTTAATAAGTGTAATACATGAAAACAAACACTAAGAACATTAACAAGAACTAGGCAAGCACGGAAACACACACGGACACGAAGTGAACCCAACAAAGAGTGCTACAAATGTCAGATCTAAATTACTAGTGCTCATTAGAAATGAACATCACTCAGGTGAGAGTGATCTGTGCGTGATGTGCAGAGGCTGATGGGTAATGCCAATTATGGCGCTGACATGACAATACATAACCGAGATTATCAAGATCACTTATACAATTGTACACAATAAAGCATAAAAAAAACACATTTTAATATTTTTATCCAGATTCCAAATTTAACAAAAAAACAATGAAAATGCTACCATTAAAGGTAATTTCTCATATAAAAGCTTTCTTTTATAACATTTTTTTCTTATGACAACCGTGCTTTCATTTAATCCCTCTATTATTACTATAATTCTGTATTCAGTACAGCATCTTTAATAACTCAGTTGCTGCTCACAACATCTTTGGACATTAAAACCTTCTTTATACCACAGTCCTGTTGAATTCTCCTTGGTCAGAAGGTTGATTCATTTTCTATTGCAGCAGCTCTAGGTAAAGCCAATCACAAGTTTATGTTAATGTGCTTGCACTAATATTTTTTCTATAGTAACAGCTCTTTCCGATGGACTTGTATGGAGGATTCTCCATATAATCTAAAAATAATATCAAACAGATTTTTTTTAAAAATCAATGTTTTCAAAAAGCTTTCTGTAAGGACATGTAATTTAACATTAATGGAAGGAGTCTCCAATGTCAGTGCTTTGTAACATGTGTGAATAAGTTACTATAAGCTACTATAAAAACGATAACATATATGAATGGGTACATATAAACCACATAAAATATAAAGCATGCAGCTGCACTACTGTCAGAGTAGCAGAGTAAATTAATTAACACCTTACGACCAATCAGACTCAAGAATTCAAGCACTGTATTATAAAACCATATCATCCAACTATTTGTTTTTACAACTGTGTTTTTATAGAAGGCTTTATATCATTTTATGTTCTGTTTAGGGTTTCCAACCCCTTCCTGGCTCTCTCACAGCACCTCTGTTTCTTGTTTTCAACTTTAAGTGAGGTGTAAAGAAAGGGAAGAGAATCTCTGTTATCTGAGTCCAGACAGGGCATTCGTCCTATCGGAATAAGGCGAGCTGTAATATCCTGTGCCCACAAAGCCTTTTATCTGATAACCCATCTGGTGTGGATTTAGTGAAGGACCACTGCATTGAGAGTGTCTTGTTCTAATTCTACACTAATAATGCAAGAATTCTGAGGTTTCTGAGAGCGCTGCATAAATCACAACTGCATCTGTTGGAACGGCTGGTAGCACATCACAGAATATCAAAACATTTATGTGAATCGAGAGTAAGTGATTTACGGAAAGAACGATGGGCAGTGGGTGATTTTCTTAGCATGCCAAGAATGCTTAGTGTCCTCTGATCAGGATCAGGCTTGCAGTGTTTACAGTGGATGGCTGGGTCCAATAGTCCAATAGTATTCACACCACACATAAGGAATTCAGTTGGCCTGTCCTGTGTTTACGTCCTATACTCTCCTATACTGGCCTCTAGTGGCCCACATAATCACTAGTTGTATATGGTATAATCTCACATTAGCGATGGTATAGTCTTAGCATAATGCTCTTCAAAAAAAAAAAAAAATCTACATCTAAAAATGTAAAGGTTCATGACATATATATTTTTTAATATTATTATTAATATTGGTCTTAGGAATACTGATCTATATCACAGAAGCCTGTTCTATGAAAATTAGTCCTTTAATAAATCACAAATTTTATAGTATTCTGTCTGCAACCCATCCATCTTATGTTTTTTTTTTGTTTTTTTTGGTGTTTTGATAAATTGTGGCATTGGCATGATCCAAAAACAGCAGTTAATTTTGATCAAGTTAATGCTGCCTGATCTTTAATCCTGACACATAATTCATCTTCAGTAACCACTTTATCCTGGTCAGAGTCACACTGAATCTGCAGCCTATCCCAGGAACACTGTATGGGAATACACCCTGTATGAGATGCCCATGCACACACACAAACATTCAAACACTCATTCACACCTAGGGGGAAATTTATCATAGCCAATCCACCTACCTGGATGTTTGTGGGAGGTGGGAAGAAACTGAAGAACCTGAAGGAAACCCTCAAGAGGAGCACATGCGAAACTCAGGATTGAAACTCAGGATCGAACTGGAGACCCTGAAGCTGTGAAGAGGCAAAACTACCTGCTGCTAAACAGTGCCATCCCTAATACATCATGATGTTACCAATTTGTTTTAATGCATATTGCAACTGAAATGTGCAGCAGTATAATTACAACATGCTATTTCTTTCCGATTCACGCAGCCCTATAGTGAGTTGGAGGGACATTTATAATTATAATTCTTTTACATTTTAATAGAAAGGCTCTTTAACTTGAGCAGTGGATGCAGCTAAAATATGTAGACCTTTGTCTGGAGAATATGGGCTTGTTCCACCATAACAGGTGGGCCATAGGTCAGTGGTTAAAATTTGCTGCTGATGACTGGAAGGTTATAAACTCAAATCCCAAGACTGAATCTAAATAAAGACAGATTCTAGCTAAACTGCTTGGCATAAGATTCTGGTGTCTGAGATTATTGATTGATAGATGATAGAACCCTGTAGTTTATTGTTTTTAGCACTATGTGGCTTGAGAATTCTCTGTCTCATCTACATCTACAACCTGACCAGAACAGAGTGAAAAATGCCCTTATTAGATGTTTTATTGTACTCAAGAAGAAGTAACCATTTAGTCAGTTAGCAGAGATATAGCTCTTTAGAATGTTTTAAAAAGACTACTGTGTTTTAACTTCAATAATTACTATATCTAAAACCAATCTGAAGAAAAAGAGCTCGTCGCTGAGAAAAGCAGAGCTGTGAACTGGTGATCACAGCTGTGTACTCTCTTACTATTATTTATATTTGTTAAATTAAACTGTATTTTAAAAGGTTGATCCCATCATCCAGCCACCTCACAAGCTATAAATCCAAAATGTGCTGTGGTACTCACAAATGATCACAACAAACAATTAATGCTTTATTTATTTATATGTTTTTACTTCATAAAATGTATTTTGCATTATTTAAAGGCCACAGTACCAATGAATAACATGTAAATCCTTCCACATTGGAGCCATAATTACCCCAGTTTCTCACTTTACACTGGCTGCCCTGCTCAAAATTAATATAAAAGTTTTGATTATTAGTAGTAGTAATAGTAGCAATAGTAGTAGTAGTAGTAGTAGTAACAGTAGTTGTAGTAAAAGTAGTAGTAGTAGTAGCAGTAGTAGTTATACTAATAGTAATAATAGTTGTTGTAGCAGTTGTAGGAAAATAGTAGTAGTAGCAGCTGATATTGTTGTAGCAGTAGTAGTAGTGGTACTAGCAGAATCGCGAATATTCCTGCATAAGTAAATAATGTACAGTCCCCTCCAAATGTATTGGCATGGCCTGGCAATTCTTTTGTTTTTGTTATACACTGAAGACATTTGAGTTTTAGATCAAAAGATGATTATGAGATAGATCAGTAATTCAGCTTTCGTTTCCTGATATTTACAAGCAACATGAGGACCAGAGAGCTGTCTATGGGAGAAAAGCATGCCATTTTTAAGCTGAGAAAAGAGGGAAAGTCAGAGCCATTGCACAAGCATTGGGCATAGTCAATACAACAAAAATTTGAAAATGAAGGTCGGTCAAGTAAAACAACAACAGTTAATGACAGAAACATTGTGAGGGCTGTGAAGAAAAACCCAAAAACAACAGTCAGTGACATCACCAACAACCTCCACAGGGCAGTGGTGAAGGTATCACAATCCACCATTCAAAGAAGACTTTGAGAGCAGAAATATAGAGGCCATACCACAAGATGCAAACCACTGATCAGCAGTAAGAATTGGAAGTCCAGATTGGAATTACCCCCCAACCCCACCCCCCTTCTTGATGCAATTATTACAAGCAAGGGATCACCAAAAAATTGGGTGATCTGCCACCAAAGGTGCCATGTCCTAAGTTGTTTAACACATCTAGATGTAAATATCAGGAAATAAAACCTGAAATTCTGATCTATCATCTCGTATTCATCTTTTGATCCCAAACCAAAATCTCTTCAGTGTATAGCAAAAACAAAAGAATTGGAATTGACTTTCCAATACTTTTGGAGGGGACTGTACATATCTGCATTTACTGTCAGATTAGTATAAACACCCATTACCATTAAATGAAATAATGGTTTTGAGATTAACCCAATAAATTCACACAAAATGCCGCTTTCTGTGTGCATCTTGTATAAAATGCTGCACTGATTAATAGAAACAAATTAATTAATAGGAAGCAGTTACGGCTTCAGTGGGCTTTTATCTATATAATTAATGCAGCATGCCATTTCCTCATGTTTAAACACATGTTAGGAGAAAACTGGAAAAAAAACGAAAGAAGAGTAGTAGTTAAGAACTAAAGGATATTTTCCAGTAAGTCCTATGGATACATTTGCGGTAGAGATCAAACATGATCCTAAACATTTTTCTGAACTGAAGTGGGTTCATTCAACTAAAACAGAGGGAAGATATTATTACTATAAATCAGTGTCAGGAAAGAAGTAAAGCGTCATCTATTCTTTCTGTCATAAAATCACAAAGATAGAACTAACAAACTGCACATCAAGTAACTGTACACAAGGGGGCAGTGTTACTTCAGTTCATTATAGGACGTTTAGGGTGCTTGAGTCACTTGGGTTATTTAAAATCACAGCAATGACTGTGCATGCAACTGGAAATTTTACAGCATACCTCAAAAATATCATCAAAAAAATCATTGAATGAATATAGATATGCATTGACTCTACATGATGGTAAAAGTAGACATTATAAGCAACAATAAAGATAATGATGATGATCTTTGTTATGTATTTAGTAATGCAAGCAATGGGGAGAGTGCTGAGACAGAGAGCAGCATAGGGAAGCTGATTAAGTTAATTATATTAAAGTCTGAGCAGAACGTATCCGTCAGCAGTAGGAGTCAATGATCGCCAACATCAATCTCCCTTTTCTCGTTTCACTAATGCAATTCAAGGAGAGCAGCTGCAACTCCAGGACACTCTAACAAGCAATGGGAAAGGGAGTTTAGGTTATGTAATGTGTTTGTGTGTGTACAAGGGAGTGTGTATAAATCAAGGGCCTGGAACTGCATGATGTTGACATATTGGAATGGTGTGTGTGTGTGTGTGTGTGTGTACATTTACACACAAGCACCATTCAATTATTCTTCCTGGAGGCACCTCATATCTTGTTTCATTCTGCCAAAGGTGACCTGCAGGGTTGTTTGCTTTTCTTACTCAATAAGGAAAACGTTCAGCTCGGGCTTTGCTGTTATCCATATTCAGTAAGAATAGCAAATGGCCCTCCAGATCAAGCCAATACAAGTGCATAAAAAGTTATTTTTACAGAGACATGTCATCTCAAAAGGAGTGTGTTGCTTATGAGCTGCCCAAGCACAACACACACTGTTCATGGCAGGTCAGTAGATGATAGTGAAAAGCAGACTCGGCTCTAGAATAAAAACAAATAGATGAGCTCATGTTCCAGAACTGAGGGTGTAGTGTACAGAAATTGTACAGTGTGTGCTGTCACAGCACCATAAACACATCAGACTAACACATACCGGATCCCCTTGCACAACCAAACACTGGACCCTCTTCCACAGCCCACTTGGAGAAGACTCTCTGCCACAGCATAACACACATGGGAACTTCAGTTACAACCACAAAGGATCCTCTCCAAACCTGAAAACAAATTCTCACATGTCCAAACACATGCTAACACCTCTGCTGGACACACAGTGGACACTTTTTCCACAGCTGAACACACACTGGATCCTGTCCTAGACCCAAACACACACTGGGCCCTTACCTACCATATTCAAACCCGCACCAAACTCTCTCTCACAACCACAAACACAACGGATCCTGTCCTACAGACAAACGCACAATGGACCATAGCCAAACATGGACAGGATTGCAACAGCAAAAACAGACACTGGATTCACACACATGATCCACCCCAAACCTGAAGCCAAACTAAAATCTCTCAAGTGCCCCCCACTGCTGAACACAGACCGGGCGCTCTCCCACTGCTGAATACACACTAGGCGCTCTTCCACATCTAAACCTCCATACTCTCTTCCACAGCTGAACATGCACCAGATCCTGCCCTACAGCCAAATACACATTGGGCCCTCACCTACATCCAAACACACACCCAGGCCCTCTTCTTCACTGAAACACTCTCAAAGTGAGCACACCACTTTGACCCTCTCCAATGCTAAACACACAGATTCGTCATCTCCTCTCCCACTGCTGAACACACAACAGACTCTCTTGCACAACCAAAAACAAGACACACCCCCACTTAAAAACTGACTTCACATCAGATCCTCTTACATAACTAAACACACTCTGGACCCTCTCCTATAGCAAAATTTCTCATATATTAAACACACACACACACACACACACACAGACACTGAATCTTCTCCCTCAAGCTAAAGATGAACACATACAGGACTCTCTCCTAAAAATGACTCAGTCACTAGTCACTAGTAGAGGGGATCATGGTCCAGATGCGGCCCCAGCAAAATATTTCATTGGATTGAACCAAGTACTTGAAAAACACTGTAGCAGATCTGATCAATGTAAGGAAAAAAACCTGGCTTTAGATCAGCAACTCTAGTTTTTTAAATATGAACCATGTAACAGATCCATTGGCATGGCTTGTTGTGGTCAATCACATTTCCCTGATGGCAGCTCATCGAGAAAAGTGTTCACAGACTTTCATAGATTTGTTTTGTTTATGTACTTTTATTCTCCACTTCAAATTCAAATCAGACATCTCATCTGTTCGAAGTATGTGATGCTAGTCAAAAGTGGTAATGTGAAGCACTAGTGCGAATATTATCTATAGACCTGAGCTAATCACTAAGGAATTTTATGTAGTTGGACCATCAGAAATTTTAGTTGAATACCCCTGATCTAGCACATCCAAACCTGTTCCAGAGCTAGAAACTCTTACATATCCAAACACACACTGGCCTCACTGCAGGCAATATTGAGTCATCCAGTTATTGTGATGGAACGTAGCAACATATCCTGGCAACGACACAGAGGACATACAGGTGATGGAAAGAACAGCGACGCACGTGACTCTGGAATGTTTGTAAACAGAGTTTGGAGTAGACGGGAGCAGGGGCACCAACAGAGGTCAGACTGTGTCAGAGACAGAAAGAGGCAAGAGGCTGTTAGTAAAGGCCATGGCCTTTTCATGAAACACTCTTTACAATTTCATTATTTCTTTAGATGTGTTAGTCAGCGTGCTGAAGAATTTCTCCTGTAAACTCATGAGCAGTGTCTTGCCCTCCATCCAGCGCTACTGAATCCTGCCCACTCACAATGACCAGAACGAGCCCCCATTGTTCACTTTGTGCTCTCTATAAAGAGGGCCTGTCTCATAAATCGGGTTAATCCAGACAGCGGCCGGCTCAGACACAGAAACTCAGTGGTTTTCAAAGTGTGTGTGTGTGTGTGTGTGTGTGTGTGTGTGTGCGTGTGTGCGTGTGTGTGCGTGTGTGCGTGTGTTTGGGGAGGATGGGGGTGTTAACCAAAGCTCCACACCTGTACCGCATGAGCCTGAACTTCTGGCATGTCATGCTAGTTTTTCACCTGATGCCTGCTTGAGGATTCCACTGGTTGCTCAATGATGGAGATGACAGAGAGCAGCGTAAGACCAGTGATGACAGCTGACTGAAACTGGCTCCAACTTCAGACTATGCTTTCAGTCTCAGTTCAGTTTACGTCACACTGCTCTAATGGCATGACAAACAGTGTTATATTCATATTGCCAAAGCATACAAATGTAAGTCCTTCTCTCTCTTACAGAAAAAGGTTGGATTGCATGACTTAAGACTCAAATGTGTTGATTGGCTTAATACTCGAATCATTTATCAAGCTCAAATTTATTAAAACAATATGCTTTTCATACCCAGCACTCTCATGTTCAAAATCCAAGTATTTTAGATCAACCCAAGTACCATCAGAATCATCTACCAAAACTTCATCTGAATACTAAAATGAGCTCACTTACATTAATTACCTGGTTAAAAGAGGTTAGCATACTGCATACTGTTGGGCATGGGTAGCTAGCCTATCAGTTTATTGGTTAGCAAACAATAATGTTAACTCTCTAGCTAGCAGTTGCAGTCTGGCTGAAGAAAAAGTCAGTTGTTCAGTATAGTCTGTTAACATCTCATTTGTAATACATTTTACCCCATCTACAAGAATTAAGGTTTAAAGCTAGTTTGCATTACAATAACATAAAACCCTCTGAATGTAAAGAAGAGATAGATGACAGTTTTATAAGGGAAAATGATGGCATAGCATTGTCCATGTTGAGGTATTTAATTCAAATTGTTTATGCAACATGTAAATAAGCTCATTGTGATTCATATCATTTGTGTAACATAATTCAAATTTCCAAATTACAAATATAATTGTAACTGGAGGTTGTTCGGTTTTTGCCACTTAATCAGCACCAATAACCGATTGCTGGAACTATTGGTTATCAGCAAAAATCCACACCAATAGTTTTTACCTGTTGCGTCCATTGCAGGAGTGGCTGAGAAGGGTCCGCTGTCATTATACCATACAAGAGTGGCCTCTAGAGGCGAAAAAAAATCAGTGACAAATTTTGTTGTGTTATTTGAACTGTTTTTTTTAATTCATTTTGGATCTCTCTATTTGTATTTGCTATTTGGAGTGTTACGTTTTGGTTCAGTTTGGATGTATATCTTTTATTTACTTTAATATTTATTAATAGTTAATATATATTAATATTTATATATTTATTTCATTTTAAAAAGTACAGTACATTTTCATGGTACAATCCGTACTGTTTATTTTTGTAATAAAGTTCAGCAGTATTTTACTTTGAGTATTCTGTTTTCATTCAGTATCAGATTTAAAAACTATGGGTTGATTAATCGCTTATCGGCAGGTACATGTACTGCCCAACTTAGTTAATCGGTATTGGTAAAATCCCCTCTAATCAATCGACCTCTAATTGTAACTACCACTAGCACTGCCAGCAATGACCAAAGATTCAATACCCTACCAGTTTTACTAATATTACCTGTAAAAGTAAAAAAGTATAAAAGAAATAACATAACATTTGGGTTCTGCTGCCAGGTTAATTCAGTCTGCAGATCACAAAGTAATGACTTGACAGAGGGGTTTAAAGAGAGACGGTGTTCTAATTGCGGGTCTTATTGTATTAGAAATTGTATTATACAGGATACAGGGACAGAGACAGAAATAGCAGACAGGAGACTGGACACAAGGTCTCAAGTCGCAAGGTCACAAGTCAGCTGTCCTCATATGCAAGAGGAGAATAGAGAGAGAGAGAGAACAAGGGAGAGAGAGAGAGAGAGAGAGAGAGAGAGAGAGAGAGAGAGAGAGAGAGAGAGAGTAATTTGATATGAGGGTGTGTTTTAATTGTGGTCTTACAATCAATGTTGAATGTTTAAATACAGGAAGAGGGACATATTGTACCAGAGAATGCAAGAGATGTGCAAAACAGATAACTTGAGAAATAAGCAATTATTTGAGAAATAAGTAGTCTTTATGTAAATATGTAAACTAGCATGATATGCTCCATTGAAATGGTGCTGCTTTATTGATAATTGCTTCATATTTAGTACTGTATCCTTGTGAGAGTAGTGGTGGCAATTTAAAGTCACCAATCCACCAATGTTTTGGGGACATGGGTGGAAACTGGAGAACCCCGAGGAAACCCACTCGAACTCAGGGAGAACATGCAAAGTTCCACACAACTCCAGACAGTAACCTGAGACTGTGGAGCTGTGAAGTATAAACACTTACCACTGCACCACCATGCCACTATAATATCAATAATGATGATGAAGCTTTCTCTCCCTCCCTCTTGGCACAGCCTTGGCATGGTTTTACTTCCACCTGCTCTTAACAGTCTACTAATTTTACTGAAGTGACATTTAATCTGAGATAATGCAGCATCATTAATTGTAAATGGCACTAAGCACTGCTGAGGTTTTCAAAAACAGAATCGCCATGCTGGCCTTTATCCATACTGGATTCATGTACAAGCCAGGAATCATAAAGCAATCAAGCATCACTGAACACAATAAATATACCAAGCTCTAAAACTTATGTAAGTTGATGAGCTTTCAGGATTTAGTCTGCAGCTATTTGCTTAAATAATCAGCTGTCTTTTTTTTTTTTTTTGCAGATGAAGCACAGTGTCTAGTAATTAAAGCACTTAACCATCCTCTGTTATGTGGTTTATCTTCACAAAGCCCAAGGATGAATCCATAATGTGCAAAATTTAAAATATGTACAACTATTTTTCAGATTCATTTGCCCCTTCTCACTGGGAACCTGAAATACAAATTAAGTCATAAACATTTCCTAAAAGCACATATATGAATACTTCTTGTACAAACCATAGCTTGTAATCAAGACTTGTAAAGTACATCTTAAAATTTAATTCTACATGTAGTGCATAAATCTAACCTTTTAATTAAAGAGAGTGCTGTTCATGAAAAAAGCACAATCACAGCCAAGAAGAGACAAAAACCTTTTGACATTTGTTACCATTTCCCCGGGCACATGCAGTGGAGAGCCAGCAGGATGTTTCAGTATGATGGAGCTGTCTTCCATATAGACCATGATTGATGGTGTTGTGGTTAAAACTCTAAGAATATTTACCTTTAAAAGCAGCTGCTAACCATCTCTAACTTAGAGACTCACTAATACCAGGCTAATCAGCCTCAGTCTCCAGAGACATGTGACAGTGATAGATTTGCTGGCACTAAATGGAAATCATCACCTTCCTCTAAACAATTAGTCTAATGGCATGGAATTAAGACGGACACACACTTCAGTCACATATTAAAATGGATTTTAGATTTTACTTGTATCTTGACCTTAAATGATTTCAGATTTGACTCAATACATTATCCGATCTATAGCTACAACTTACACAGGGACTCGGATGGCAGATGCTCCAGATAAACAAATTTCATTTTCATTTAAAAAGTGTTTTATTGTTCATGTGGTAAAGTTTTCTGTGAAGAGATGTTTATTTAGCATTTTTAGAAGGAGTCTTCAGTGCTTTGTAACTGTCAGAGGTAAAGTTTTTCTACATGGGACTTTTGAGAGAACAGAGAGACTGGTGAGACAGCACATAAAACGTAACTATAAACAGATAAAAAATGGTCTTGTTCTTTCATTTAAAAAAATTTAGTGTTGGCAAATTGCTGTAGTGTAAGATGAATACAGCACTTACAGGATGTAATATTTTAAAAATGCAGGAAAATTCAGCATAGTAACAATAATACCACATCAAACCACCTCATTGTCGATTTTTTTCATTAGCTATGTCTTTTTGCGTCAACAAATGCCCATGCTTGACTCATCTTAATCATATGACTTGACTCAGACTTATGTCCAAAGATTTGAGATCTGACTCAGACTTGATCCATGATCTATCTCATGGTTGTGTCAATCATCTTATCTAACACGATGAATGGCATGTGTATGTAGTGAGGAAAGCCTTAAACTCTGTAGGACTGAAGGTGAAAACCCCTAATCAGGGACCTATGTTTTTGTTATATCTGGCACAGTCCTTTGTGCCCATTGAACAACAATACTGTTTCTCTTGGCACAGCTCAAACCTTCGTAACACCAGATTAAATATCTATTACAAGCAGATATAGAGATAACAGTTGGAGTAAAAGGCAAGATTTCACATTTCGCTTGCAAGCAAGTGGGCTGTTTTTAGAGGCACCTCTGGCTGAATGTGTTTGGCCACTCAATGCCTTGTTTCCTGAGGAAGACATTGTTTCATGAAGTCGTTTCCTTGCTGAGATCACAGAGCAAAGGTGACACTTTGGGAAAGCTGTGTGCATGATATGCAACTCAGGCCAAGCTGGAAGAGATGACGGATACTCTCTCTCTCTTGTTATCTCTTTTCTTTCTTTCAATACCAGGCCAAACACACACAACAGATATACTGTACAGTATCAGGCCCTCCAGACATTTCCAATGACTGGACCTCACTATGTGTATGTGTGCGTATGTGTTTGCCCTCATGCTTTTAACCATCCAACTTGACCTGGCCAGACAGTGGAAGTATGTATAGGTGTCTGTGTGTGATTGGAAAAACAAACTGTATGTACATATGCATAAGGTTATCACAGCTAGGATTTTGTCTTAATAAAACAACACGCCATTTCACCAACAGAAATTGGCTGCCAGTCAAAAAAAATTGTCATAAGCTATTAAATAAGCTATGTCAATATTAGATTGTCAGCTAATCTAATATTTTGTCAGCTTGTCTAATATGCTGTACCAACAGGAGAAGAAAGTATCTACATTAATGAGGCATTTTAGCATAAGTGAGACAGAGCACAAAAATATGGTTTCTTTTTAACTGAATTTCCAACATACTAAAATGTGTGCTAATGTATGGCATGAGATACGAAATCAAGGTCATGAAGTGGTTTCAATGTGACTTAAGTTAAATGTCAGAATAGTGCTTAACTGGGACAGGCCTCTAGAGAATTTTAAAGTTTGACCATGCAGTGTTATGAAATACAGCGGCCTTTAAGCGGTCGGTGTATAAAGGCTGTCTCTGAATCTCAGAGCTCATTAATCTAAGACAGAGGTTTTCCTGGTCTCCCTTTGCTTTGCACATATGCTTTCTCTACTCCCAATAAACTGCAGTCATTGACAAAATGGTCACTTTATTTAGTCATAATAAGAAATATGTTTTTAATATAAAATAAATGACTGATTTGCCAAAAAAAAAAAAAACATTTTTTTTTCTTCTACTCAACATATTCCCAGAATGTCAGGCAAAATCCACATTTATAGCTATTCCCACTTCTAATATTGGTACTAATGATGATGGGCTGCCTTGTTGTCAGTGATATATACTCTCACTGAATATATTTGTCACATACAAGCTTTTATTTTTATTTATGCCTCTGTGATCACTAAATGTGCTTTCAGTTTCCACTGGAGCTCCATCCCAGGAGACTCTGGTGGCGCAGATGAAATGTATTAAAACCACCATTTAGCAATAACGTCCAATTTTTACATTTCAGAGCTCAAAGCTAAATAGCCCCAAACCACAAGCTTATGACTGTCCAGCTATAATTTATATGGTGGAATACGTAAGCAAAGGCATTTGCTTTAGAATGTGTATAGTATGTACCAAACAGCACTTGTGGTCTCTATAATGCATACCATAAGCATTTCTTTTCATTCTTAGGGTATATATTTGATGAGCAGGACAATGTTAAGCCGAGTAGCCCTGGTTATTAAAAATAGGAGAGAGAAAAAAAAAAGGATTTTTTCCCCCTGCTAATAGGAACCTTGTGTCGCAGCATACAATTCCCCTGCTGTTTTCTGTCCATAGTCTCAACTCAGATGGACAATCTCCTTCCAGAAAATCTTAAGACCACACTGTCCTCCACGGATTTAATCAGGTTAATGATCAAATCTGAGCTGCAGAGGCCTCTCAGCAGTGCTGGAAGCCAGCATAATTGCCCCACTGCTCTAATCTCTGCATCAACCCGGTAACTCCTGACCTCCTTCTATTACCGCTCATCAGGAGCTCAGAGATTCTGATGACCCCTCACCCACACCCTCATCTAGGACTGACCTCTGCAGATGAGTCCCTCCTTGTTGAGTGTCTGCTTGCACACGCCACACTGCTTGCTCTTCTTAAACGTCTTCACCCGGAACGTGTGCGAGTGAACGGCCTCAAAATCCTCCGGCTACAAAAAGAAACAAAAAAGAAGATTTAAAACAACTTATGCTGTATAAATACAATACATAAAAATAAAACAAGCAAGATGCATCTAATGGAATAGACAAGCATAAACATCGGAATTCCAGTTGTTTAAAATATCAGATGTTTGAAATATCCGTGTTTAACAGCTGTTTTAAATATCTCCGAGAAATGATTACTCCCAGTTTAATACAGACAAGCTGACAATACAGATGTAAAGTACCCAACATGAGGTAATAGGCATGAATGCTTTCCCTTTCATCATTCAACATGGCTGAAGCAAAATTCCTGGAACCCATTTAGCCAGAGCCAGTTATTTCCATCTCATGCACCAAAATACCATATGACAGCTCTGAGAGAATTAGCATGTCAGGCATGCTTAGGCTTGCAAATGTTAAAGTAGTGCAGTGGAGCACTATCATATAACTACGGTACCATATTAATCCGATACCATATTAGCAATTAAGATGTCATTATGTCAACTAACCAGAGTCATTAAGTACTCACTGTCTCACCACCTCAGACCCCTGAAATGTTGTCACAGTGTGTGAGCTAGTTGTTAAAAGGGATTTATAATGTCAAATAGTCCAATTGGCCAATCATTAAGCAACTATGTTGTTCTAGTAACATTCTAGTAGGTTGTTATTAAAACATTTAGAAAGCATTAAGCACGATCTAAGAAGTGCTTCACAGTGTTATTTACATGTACTCATTTGGGAGGTACTTTTATCCAAAGTGACTAAAAACTGAGTCAAGCCACTTAAAGGCCTTGCGCAAAAGCCTAACTATGGCAGTTTGGCAGTTGTAGGCTTTCCAAATCAATTCAATTATATATATATAGTGCTTTTAACAATGGACATTATCACAAAGCAGCTTTACAGAAATCTGGATATAAAATTTTCATTTTCGCCTAATGAGCTAGCCAGAGGCGACGGTGGCAAAAAAAAACTAATTGAGGTGACGTGAGGAAGTGATATTATAAAGCATTCCACTTCTATAACTATACACTATAAAGTGAAGCAATGTTAAGTGTGTTAAAAGGAACTTGAGTATGAACATCATTAGAGTTTTAAGTTTAAGTTTCTTGTAGCAAACTGAAGTTATCAACCATTCAATGATGGAGATTTGAGTGTAAACTGTTCTTAACAATTGCTTAAGGCTATCCAAGAAAGAACATCCACAGCCATCTTTTTTTTGCTCAGATGAAAAAAAAAACAACTAATCATATAGAAACTAGGGATGCAGTAATACCATTTTTTTCTGACAGAGTACTAGTACTGTATGTGTATTTTGGTACGCACCAATACTGAGACCAATGTCCACACCAGAATTGGCTTTGTTTCACTTTGGAAAAGCACTTTTGTACGACTATAAGTAAAGTAATACAATATTTTTAAAATATATATTTTTTGCTTCTAGCAGGGAACTCCTCATGCTGAGTTTTATGTTATCTTACATCACATAAAAACAACTGGTATCAGATGTTGGTATTTGAGCATTTTTTATTAGTACAAGTATGAATAAAAGAGCATGGTATACTGATCCATGCCTAATGGAAATTTTAATGGTAACCCAGAAAGATTGAATGCTTTTTTAAATCAAAAGTTCCTAGAACTATTACATTCTGAAAATTGTTAGTTGGGAGGTTTATACAGAGTGTTGGAACCATTAACCATGGCAAGAACACTTTACAGGTTCAGACCTTCTCAACACCTGTATTTTCCTTTGAGAATGATTATAATGAGTAGTTGTAGTGGTGATAAAAGAGGCTAGGACTTTGTTTTAAGTGAACATATTGGGCTTCACCCACATAAATTGCCTGCCAGCTGCAAAAATAGCACTTGCAACAATATATGTTTTTTTGCACAATGAACTAGAAGTAATTAATCATCACAGGTACACTTTACAGGTTCAGACCTTCTCAGCACCTGTTTTGTCCTTTGGAAGCTTGAAGATGGAGATTTTGAATGTCTCTGACAAGGTAGTAGCTTTATACCATTTACAAAGACATAGTTAGAAAGCTTGGTGACAGAACTGATATAAAACATCTGAGCTGGACAGTTTCTAACTGGATATAAACCAAATCTGCAGTCACATCAGCAAGAACTTCAGCCAAAGCAAAAGCAGGAATGAAAGGCCACCCAAAAACAAGACAGCTTTGAACAGAACATGGGTAACCCCAGGTGTGATATGTAAGCCATGGAAGTAGATTTTGATTTGATACCATATACAGCCATATACTAAGCCTGTATGAAAGGACCTCCTGTCATAGGTCTCTGTGTGTGGGTTTCTCATACACAGAGACCTCTCAGCTGCTTTTCCTTATCTGGATTTGGTCATGTTTTCTGGTTGGTGTTAGCATTGAGGAAATGAGAAAATATATTTTCCCCCCTTTGTGTTCAATTCATCCTATGACTCTGCTGACCATGGTCTATGGTGACTCAGACATGGTGACACCACTTCCTCCGAGTATTTACTCAGATGTTTTCCATTTTGAGTTTGGCCTTGTGTAGAAAATGTCTGCCCAGGCTCCAAAACTACACCACTGGCTTGCACAGAGAACAAAAAAAAAAAAACAACAACACAATAACAAGAAGTCAAAGAACAACAGAGATGATCTTTAGCCTGAGAACATCGGAGAGAAAAATCATGTGAATAGGAAATGTCTAGAAATGGTTGTTTAAAAAATAGAAGGCCTAGCTCTGTATCAGAGCATAGCTAATTTGCTGGACATCCAGACTTCCAACATCATTATAATCATCACTATGAACATACCAGGTATTCACCTCCTCATTGCCATTGTCATATCTCAAATTTGAGAACATATATAAAGCAGCAGTGTTTTTAAATTTCCTCATAATTCCTGCAGGCAAGGGCTATAGACGGCTTGCTAGACAGGGTTGCAACATGTTTGCCTGGAACACAGACAGCCTGGGCACACAGCATGGAAAAGGCCAGGGGTTTTCTGAGACAGACTCAAGGAGTCCTGGCACTTCATTGTAGCTAACGATCTGCTCATCACAGCATGCAGAAACTCCAGATCAGCAGGGCTGACATGTCTGCCCGCATATAGGCCTAAAGTACTTCAACAGAACCTTAATCTTTGTGTGTGTGTGTGTGTGTGTGTGTGTGTGTGTGTGTGTGTGTGTGTGTGTAGCATTACTGTACAGCCCATTGAAAGTACACCTGCAGGTTAACAGTCCAAGACATGGCTTTGTTGAACAGGAAATCTCAGGGTCTGGTTCTCATGGGAGAGTATGACTTCATTCCACAGGTACCCTCATACACACAAACACTGCATTCCCAGCACAAAGGTCCAATAGTACCGTTCATGTAATTAAATCTATGACATAATCCCCTGAACTCTGAGGACCTACTGGCAGACCCAGACATTCTCCACTCTCCAAGTTATCCAAAAACAGGCAGGCTGGGGTCACTATCAGAGAACTCTATAAACATAACTTACAGAACTTGCAGGAAAAAAAACTAAACAAAAACAAGGAACTACAACACTAACTGTAACACTCACAAACTGAGGTAGACTCTGTATCTAGGACAAGGAACACAGAAAATATTAATTACTATGAAAAACATGCTCTATTTCCAAACTCATAACATAAAAAGGAAACAAAAAGTGAGAATGTGTTGTTTATTAATGTCTTTGATAACAGTGCATCTGTTTCATATCTGCTGGTTCCCCGGGTTCCTCGACCTAGTTTTTGCGGAACTAAGCCCAAAAACAAATCCCAGGTGAGACAGATGCAACTGGGCGATTAATGACCGAAGCCAAGTAGAGCCGGAACTGAGGAGAACATGAAACTAAAATGTTATGAGATAACTATTCATAGCGCAGTGCAATAAAATTTCAGTCATTTATAGCTGGGTTTTAATTCCTGCTCAATTAAAATGTATTTTGTGTACACCCATTATCAGACCTTTTGCTCTGTGTACAGTATTGACATGACGCACCATTTTTCAGAGCACCTTGGTGTTTTGTTTTGTTTTTTTATTGGCTGGTTGGTTGACTGGTTGGTTGGTTTGCCTGTCTTTGGCTTATGTACACAGGTTTAGGCAGAATATTGAGGTGGTTGAATTGAATATTGAATATAATTGAAAGTTTTCCTTGTTCAAATGTGAAAGATGCTTTGTTTTTTATAGTAATGCTGTACGAAAAAAAAAAATAATAATTTTGAAAATTTTAATTTTGTAGAATAGATAGAATATTTCTATTCCATATTTCATTTACTCCTTGCGTATTGTAAACAAGTAAGGTTAGTGAGACATTTTATCATTAACTACATTCATAGAGTGAATATTTTCTATATCAGTTAAAGATTGTTGCTGGTGCAGCAGATCCCAATATATGGCTAAACATACATTCAGTGCAGGTGGCACTGAATAAAAAAAAATGCAAACCAGAAGATCCATCATCAGGGAAAAACAAAACATCATCTATGCCCAAGTAGTGCACTATCAATGGTGCCCTAGTATCAACACCTATAGTAGCTGATTATTCTACCATATTCTACCAATCTAAAGTTTTTGGACATAGAAAATCTACAGTAAGTCAGGTCAAGGCAAGTAGGCTTTACTGTCATTACAGACAGGTGTAATGTTAGAAACAGAATATATTCCCCCTAGAATGAGGGTCCTACACAGTGCTGAACACAGTGACTGACAGTACAAAATCAGTAAATACAATAAATACAGACAATAGAATATACAATAAACTGTAGGGTAGACACAACACACTCTGTTGCATGGTTGTATTTTAATGCTCAGTCCTTAGAAGCATTGATGAACATGTGAACATATATGAACATGTAAAGTGACTCACAATTTTCATGCAACTAGTAATCTGTTTCAACTCTGCTCAGCCAAAGAATCAGAGTGAAAAAGAGAGAAAGAGGGAGAGAGAGATAGCCATCTCCACTCCTCACCTGAATACAGCATTGTATGTGACTTTGACAGCTCTGTGACATTAGTGACTCCCTTTCACCAAGTCCCCAGGCTCAACCCTACTCTAATCTGATTAGCCTGATATCATCAGCCTAAAGGAATTAATGCAGCTCCACTAAGCCGAAGGCCGGAGATGCAGCATCAGTTTTACTGATTACACTGCTGGACATTCCATGAATCTCTGCCTGTCACCTGTCAATGTGCGGGAAAGCATTGAGAATGGAGAACATTCACGGAGAATATCTGCACATAAAAAAAAGAAAATGCATGATGGATGCACAAATAAGAGTTGAGTACCAGCAGTGCAGTGTGCAATCACAGAACTGTGCTGTGTTAAAAAAAAAAATTAATACTGGATGTGTCAGGTGGCATTTCTAGAGCCATCCATCCTCCATTGTGTCTCCACTGAGCCCACTGCACATTCATAACCTCCATCAGTGACAGTCACCAGACACCAGCTCGAGTTCAGTTTTCATACTCTGTCTGATTATAACAAAGATGCATTATGGGATTCAGTTACCTCAGTGTAAACATAAATAACCAAGGGGAACTCGTGTATGTCCCATAGAGAAAGGCAGGCATGCGTTGTGTATATTGTTGAGCCAAAAGTGAATTCCCCTCTTAGAGGCCAAGTCTGGAACACATTTCATCTCTCTACTCTAATGAAAAGCACGGCGGCCACTAGAACTGCCTTCCCAGACCCACCTAGCAGGACAGTTTATATAGTTGGTATAGGAACACTCATCTTCAGAGACTGAGATCACGCTGTACATGCAGGAATTCTGGGGATTCGAGGTACTCTCTAACTTAAAATACCTGTGCAAACAGCTCAACAGGGAAAATACACACTTAGGCTCTAATAGGCTTTGAATTAATGATGATTAAAAAAAATAAATAAAAATAAAAATAAAAAAACATCACCCTCTCTCACATTATAAGTGCATGCAGCAGGATCCTAACCCCACATAGAGTAAGTGATTTTATTTTAGCTTGTTTTCAAAAAATACTCAGAAATGACCCAGGCTGCGCCTTTGATAAACAGTCATGATAACAACATAGCCCACTACTGATAATATTTTTTGTTTGAGAAAAGATAGAAACAGATAGATATAAACCCTTGGTAGTGGACTTTCAAAAGCTACTGTATATATTTTCTGCTCTATTCTGTTTATTTTGTGTGTATTTCACACACATGGCATGGTTGCTAAGCACAGAAGATAAAAAGAGAAAAAGGAGAAAAGTCAAGGGAGAATACATCTCAATTTGTCCTGCGTCAGAGGCCCCTGAAAAACAGACCGCTTGTGTTCCTTCATTCACAAGAACACAACAGGCTGAACTCTGAAAGTAGGCAAAGAAACCCGGGCAGACAAAAATGAACAGTCTCAGAATCACTGATTTCCTATAGGGTTCAATGAATGCAGTTCTCACTACAGCTCACATAAATCCCAAAGAAGAGCTTTTAATTATAATTTTAGGAACCACACAAACACAACATGCTCCATTATTAGATTGTGAACTTCTTGTTTATCCTCATAAATATATATCATCATATAAACAAAATGGTGCAGCTGGCATCCTCCTTTAATTGTTTCCAGTAACTAAGACAATGCAGGCATTCTTCCCATTTGGATGTTATTGTAGAATAACGCAGTTTAAGGGTGAGCTTGTAACTTGGCTAACCCCTGCTGTATAACCTCATGTAGAAGTGCTTCCACCATGCTCGATTCATTTCAGAATACTGCCAGCCTTTCAAGAGACCCTACGGTTTCCACAAAGCCAAACCCCCCGAACTAGGGCTCACAGGAGCCCTCGTGGCCCAGCAGAATGTACACACCATATACACAGCTCCACGCTGAGACAGTCCCTGGGAATGGTGCTAAGACCCATTCAGTTCCACTATCCACACAAAGCATCCCCTCACCCCAGTAAGAATCTGAAGTTGAGAGGGGAGGGCTGAGGCACACGGCTCCCAGACATCCACAAGGGGACTTGTGTCTGGTCATAGAGCCATGTAATGCTCTGACTAAAATCCCAGTAAGACTAACACTGCAGTCTATCAGGATGAGACCTAATACAATTCTCAGTTATGTATGTTATGTATCTTATGTAAGCAGTAGCCAATACTTTGCCATAAAAGATGCCCTGATACCTTTTGGAGTGACAACAAGAGAAAATTCAAAGAAGAAGAAGAACAAGAAGAAGAAGAAATATCTGGAAATTTGAGTAAAATTTGACCCTACATCAGTATGTGTGATTTGTTATACAACTTTCCAGTCCCTCCATGATTTTGCGATCACAGAAATTAACGTAAAATCAGGCAAACTCCGCAATATTCGCAGGAGCTTACAATTACCACAGATTTTCTGCAGATTTGGGTCAAGATGTGTGATGTCATCACAACACACATTCAGCCAAAATTTCATGCAATTTCGCCAATTAGTTTAGTAGTTTTCCACAAAAAACTCAAAATCAAGCATTTTTGGCCACAACAATCACAAAAAAAACCATCTAATTTCTATGTCTATGTCTAGTTTATGACTCCACACAAATTCAATTTGCAGGAGGTTAGGAGTGCCAAGATCCCCAAGTTCTAGCCCATAATTATCTCCAGAATTAGACCAAGGGGATCCATGTTTATTAATATTATAGAGTTTGAAACTAGTCTATACTGTGCATCAGCTGTATACACCCATTTAAATGTAAAGGATTTCCAAGTATCCACATTTCTTGCCTGACAACACCAGTAACACAAAATGCTATAGCCAGCAGTGAAACTTCCATTTTAACTGTATGAGTTTTCACAGGCACCAAGCATAATTTATACCATATACTGACAAAGTATGCCTACTAGTGACATGTCCATGATGGGCGACTGTGAGTTCAATCACGTAGGGGTTGAGCGATCATTATTAAGCACACCCTGATAAATAACCTCCATTAACTCCAACAAAAATGGCTTATTGTAAGAATAAATTTAGGGGGAAAAATATTAATGGGGGAGATAAAGAGACTTTTTTCTCCTTATTCTTTCTCCATTAATCTGGACAGTAGTGTCTGGATGTCTGGAGAACATCTGTCTGTCAAATGCAAAGATCAAGCCAGCCACCATCCTGCTCTCTTAATATGATTTGAGGCTGGTTTTAACATCACACTACAGGATCAAAGCCATCATCTCCAGCCTGTCACACTCACCTCACTGTTATGAATCAGAGAGTGTGTCTCCAATCACTTCCAACCCAGATGCTGCATCATATCACCTCCAGACTGCTGCTGGATCTGAAATATGGTTATCATAGGATAACAGTGATTCCAGACAAGAGTACGGATGTGTGTATGATTGACAGAAAAGACCATTTGATGATTTGCTCTGAACTCAAAAAAGCTGATGCATGCTGTGTGTTTAAACACGCAAGTGTCGTTCTCCTGGAATTGGAAAAGGACAAGGAGACGCATCCGGTAACACCTACATATATATCCATCTTATGTGTCTAAGTAGTATTGCAGTGAGGCAAACGTGTCCCCTGTGCACGAGTCCCTGCTTCCCTCCCATTTAGCTAATGAAAACCTCACACACCAATCTCTCATTCTCCATCACTCACACACACACACACACACACACACACACACACACACACACAAAGTGAAGGCTGCTCTTTCCAGAAACACTTTTACTCCATCCAGCCAGCCCTTGCATTGAGACTTGCTGGGCACCGAGCCAAGGACAGCACTCACATTTAGTGAGGGATATGATGTGGAGAGGAGGGGGTTGAGTGCTCATACATGAGAAATGCTTGGAGGGTTGAGGTACAGGTCCGACAACCTGGGGCATGTGCACAAACATGGTGTATCGTAAACACATAATCAAATGCTCTGCTTAAAAACACGCTCAGAAATCAGAGAAAACTATCTTTGTGTTCTATTTAATCAGTCTTGAGGACTCATAAGAAAGCAAAGACATGGTGAATGAGTGTCAGACTGTCAGAGCAAGCCTAAAAAATTCTGAGCAAATTTATAATGCAGGTCAGACATGGCTTTTAGAAACTCACCAAGGTAAGGTGCTTAGTGTATACAGGTTTTAACACACAATTCCTGCTATAATTCCTGCCAAGACATGGAAACGAGAGATGAGCAGTTGTTAAAAAAAAAAAAAAAAAAAAAAAATTAATCACAGTAGGGGTAAGAGTGTAACTAACTACTTAAGGCCCATAGATGAAGGAGGCCATCAAGGGGCCTGGACTAAAATGTTTTCCTTTTCATGAGATGCAACCAACCCACAAAGGCTGTAAAGAGTGCATAGGCTGAGGGATGTCAAGGAATGTCTTTGATCATGTTATTTAGGTTTGCTAGCAAAGGGTCAGCAAAACAGCACAGGATTAATAAAACATGAACATTATGGTTTCCATATATTTTAATATATTTTAATTAACCCTTACTGTGTAAGAAATAAAACGACAGGCAGAACTGTTTTATTCCTCTTATATCATAGCAATGTGCCAATGATTTGCCATTTTTTACATTTTAATTAATGATTGACAGATTGTACCTTCTAACCACTTGTACACAGCAAAATCCCCAGCGTTGAATTAACACCTAGAGTGAATTAACTCTTTCAGTGTTTATTTGTGCCCAATTGGACATGAATAAACACTGGAGGTGTTAATTCAACACTGTGGAATTTATTGTGTAATGTTACTATTGTGGTCACAAAACAGTCATAAAACAAGTTAGTTCCCTCTCCATCCTCTCTTATTTCTTTACTTAATAATCATGTTAATAACACACACAAAAAATGCTTGTCCTCCAACTCCCCCTTGAGAAAAAGCAAAATTTTCTGTCCTGAAGACGTTCCCATGGCAGCAAAAATAAAAAAAACTTAAGAAATAAGCTTCACCATATCAATATTAATAAGTTTTTATTTGTTAAATATCATGTTTGGGGTTTATTTGTTTTGTTTTTTTTATAATTAGGGTTAGATTATATGGAGCATTGCCATACCCTCCACAAGTCCCTGTGAATTAGATGTTACTATTGAAATGATAATGTATCAGCAATAATATAAACTTTACTTACCTTACAGAAACTTACTTTACACCTTCTGATCAATCAGATTTGAGAATTTAACAGAGCTATGGTATGGTAAGTTATACGTGTTAAAATGTATTCTGATATCATATCAACAGAGTGGCCATCTTTAGTATGGGGTTTTGATCACTTTCTTCAATCATGCTTTTGGAGATGTGGGTTCAAGCTACAGATAAGTTCTAACTCATAAAGGGAAGCACTTTGAAATGGGCATTTAAATGGGTATATATAAACACTCAAACACACACATTTCATTACCTCACACAAATGCAATTGCCAAAATACCTGATAAATCTTGAACCCCAAAGTGTAAACACGCATGCAACATACACACACATGCACACACACACACACGCACACACGCACGCACGCACGCACGCGCACACACACACATCCTGAGGAGCATGCCTCTTTATTTACCTTACTCACTCAAATACAGGCATCCGCTCTTGTAAATGTACCAACAATGGGCAAACACACACTAAATAGTGGCTGGTTGATACAGAATAGTCATTCACAGCTTGTAAAAGGTTATAGTCTCTCAGAAACACACATGTTTACAAGCTTTTATAGAACAGAACTAATCATCCATGAGTAGGTTTTGTTATGTAACCTGTTTTTGGTTTATCCTTTTCTGAGTATTTGTTAAGTTGTTTAGTTTAAATTAATTACAGCAAATTTGTCAACATGTATTGTTTTACATGTGCTTTATAAAGGGAAACAAGCAGAGAGTATTTTTTCTTCTGTCTACATTTGCATGATGAGCATATGGTACACATGGTGCTCCATATTGGCGTTGTCTGGTAGTGTGACCCTCTCGTCATGCTTTGATCCATCTATTGAAACTGGAGGTGTGGCATTGGCAATAGCGAGGGGAGGAGTACTACCTTAATTACCTGCCTGAGATTTTAACCAATCAGAATTCTTGCACAGTGTGTAGATGTTTCAAAAGACACATACACACTCAGCAAATGACCTCCAACTCCCTGCACCTCAGTGCCTCGAGTCTCTCAGAAAACAACCCCCCTGCAACCGTTCTGTTTTCTTTCACAACGCTACTATTCTTCCAACCACAAAACATTACCCAGCAGGGGCACCTGACCTCTGACCCCATCATCCTTCTCCTTCCACCCTCTCCGACCCTACATCCACTCGGACACACCGAGGATGTCTGACGTCTTTTCTCCTGCTTTTTCTCCCACCGTTCTTTCCTACTCTCTACTCTGTCTCTGTCTCTCTCTCTCTCTCTGGTAGGGAGGAAGCCCCCACATGAAGTTTCTGAAATTAGATCCTGGGATTTGGGGAGAGGCTGTTAGGGGAGCACTCAAATGATTTGGGAAAGAAATGAATGAAATTCTGCTATTCAGTGAAAAATCTACCCACGCTACTTGGCATTGTATTGGCAAATGTTCCCAGCACCCTAAAAAGAGTTCAAAGTTGAAAAAGTTGAAAAAGTTCCAATAATTAACAAGATTTCAATGAAATTGAAATGGGGAATCACATATTTTATACATTTAAAAATACTGATAATGCTGAAAGCAAAACATGCTTGGGTGTGTACTTTTATTCTGATATGGCTCTGACTCAGCACTCCTTTAAGCTGCATTAGGAAGTTGCTTGTATATCTGAGACATATATCCTGTCTCAAAGACACAGGCATAAGCAATCCTACCTATGTAACAGAGAGATTGTATACTTCATATACACAGCAATGTATACTTATGCAGGAACACAGGAAAAACAATCCTGTACAAAATTTCTTAGCAAGCACTTCCGCTCTTAAAACCAGACAATGCAAGTGTGTTTTGCTCTTTAGAATAGCACTTAACCCCTGTCAAACATTTAACATGCATTCAGCATTTCAAACAAAAGCAGAGGAAGGCAGCTAATAAAAATAGCATACCCTCCATCTGAATCTAATCACCTGCTAGCCTGCACAGCCCAAACAGTCCAGGACCTCAGTGTTGCCTAAACATTTAGATTTTTGGCAATGAGGCAAGAAAAGCGATGCACGCAATTTATTATGATAAATGTGTTTACTTGGTGCAGACATTCTGTCGACCACTGCTGCATCAGCCCAGTCCCAAAGCTCCATAGTGGGGTTTTTTCATCACCCCACCAATCAACCCAGCACAAATCCTCACAAACCTTTCCTCTCACTCCAACCCCAAATCCGCAAACCTTCCCTTTCACTCCCTCCCCAAAATCCCAAAAGCCATCCCTCTCACCCCAGCCCAAAATACCCACAAGCCATCCCTCAAACTCTAGCCCCAAATCCTCAAACCTTCCCTCTCACTCCATCCTCAAATCCCCACAGGCTTTCTCTCTCATCCCAGCCCTAAATCCTCAAGCTTTTCTCTCACTCCAGCCCCAAATCCCATCAAACCTTCCCTCTCACCCCAGTCCCAAATCCCTAGAAACCTTCCTGCTCACCCCAGTCCTAAAGCCCCAGAGTCCTGATCCATCAGTCATATTGTGCCATTCCATCACCCCAACACCAAAGCTCTATAGTCCTGTTCAATATTTCCAGATCCAAAACCCCATAGTGTTATTTCACATTCCAAAAAACCACTCTAGTTCAAAATCCCCACCAATCTGTGCTATTACCCCAGCCCCTAATCCCCACAGTCATGCTCCATCTCCCATCCCCATTCCTATCACTCCACCCCACCCCATTTATCTCCACAATCCTGCTCAATTACCCCAGTCACAAATCCCCACAATCTTTCTGCATCACCCCAAAGCCTCACAATTCATGTCCACCACCCAGTTACAAATCCCCACAATACTGCTTCATTAGCAGTCCCAACTACCATAAATCTTGCATCATCACCACAACCCAACCCCAGCCCAAAAAGGCCCACAATTGTACTTGACCATCCCAGACATAATTCTCCATGAATTTCCATAAACCTCACAATCCTGCTTCATGTCAGCAATTGTACTTGAAATGAGAATAAGTGTGAGCTGTGAATACATCAGCTGGCCTCTCTAGAAAGCAGCTTTCTATAGTTCTACAGCTCCTCAGGAATATTCTTAATCAGCTGCAGATGCTCCCAGATGATTTTAGAGCATAAGTTGTACAAATGTAGTTATCATTGTATACTGATTATTAATTATATTTAGTTCCATGAGGTGGTGAAGTCAAAGCAAGGTCATGTGTAAAGTTCACAAGAGTCACATGAGTGATATGCAGCACAGTCTTGTAAGATTAAACACTGTAGCAGCTATAAATAATGTAGAAATACAAATAGTCTTCTCATTGACAATCATATCTTGGCATCTATATCACAATGGCAAAAAATCTGGTTTACATTCTTAATCCTGAAGAATTATAATGAATGAAAAAAACCAAGAAAATACACTAGGTACTTGAACACTTGTTTGCAATGTTAACTATAACACTCTGAAGCCATTAGGCAACCTGCTGTGAATATTTGCATTTGCGCTTGTGTGTGTGTGTGTGTGTGTGTGTGTGTGTGTGTGTGTGTGTGTGTGTGTGTGTGTGTGTGTGTGTGTGTGTGTGTGTGTGTGTGTGTGTGTGTGTGTGTGTGTGTGTGCGCAACTTGTGTGTAAACCACTAGTGGCACACCACAGCAACCATCCCAACTTCATTCCAGAACTTCCATCACTCAAGTTCAACAATGCATCCTGCACACTAAATCCTTCACCAAGCATAGAGCCCCCTCTATCATTTACACACTGGGACAGCAGGAAAAGCATAATCCTTCCTCTAGCAGCTTGCCTGGTGTCTGCTACAAAGTCCATGTCCCACATTGAGAATGGCTGCTTGTGCCAAGATTAAAGACTGACCTTAAAGTATGGCCTACTCACTAATTTAGACACATTTATAGGGGAATGTCTTCAAGTGGGAATATTGTGGAGTAGGCCAAGGTTGAAAAATATGAAACACCACACATACACAAAACATGTGAATGTTTTGGTATAATGGTTAATTCCCTGGAAAAGGACATTAGGCCCATTTCCCAGTCAGAATGCATCACCCTATATAACTAAAGAAAGTCCCAAGGTACAATAGGTGAATTTGACATAAGTAATGTTTGGCACAATCATAGGCACCAACAGCATCATTAATTCAATTTTATAACTCAGAGTTATATCTATGAAATGTTATTTTACACAGTTGTAGCATTATGACTTCCAGTCGAACCTAAGGGTCGGTCAACCCAACCACTTTATAATTCAACCCTAAAGGGTAAGAGTGGATGCATCTGGGTCCATGATCATTTCATTTGCCCACTATCCAAGGGAGGAGGGATTGGAATGTGACCTCTCCATATACCAGGCTCATGTGTTTTTCATTTAGTACAAAAAAAAGTTATTTCTCTCTTAATGCCCCATCCTCTAATCCCAAGCAAATCTCAGGTGCATTTTGTTTCAGAGAGACTTGAACCCTATAAGGAAATTACTCAGATATTTAAAAGCCCACCAAATAATCAGTAGCAGTAATGAATGAGATTTGGCAGGCACGCCTCTCCCAACTGGGTCTGAGATCCATACACATCCTCAGGCTGAAACCAGATCCAGGATACAGCTTTACAACTCTAGTCAAAAATCCTGACTATAGCAATTTATATTTGCTTTTTTTACACCCATAACTAAATATATCATTGCTGACTATCTTTCTTTCATTCTTAAATATCTTCTTCACCTTGAAGAGAAAAATTCAAAAGACGTATGAGATCAATAACTGACCATTATTATTCTTTATTTGTATTCTAAATGAAAAAAAAAAGACTAGCTGGTAAAATATTATATCAGTTCAATTTATACAAAAGCTGAACTAGTGTTAATCTATAGTAGGGCTTTTCATTAGTCTATCGAAGGCTGCCAACTGTTAGGGATGCTCTAATGACATACAAATACCTGCTCTGGAGTGTAATTGCACATTTTGTAAAAGCAGCCTTGTGGCAAAAGAACAAAAGAAAGTGAAAACTATTCTGTAGCAGTATTTCACAAGACGAAAGAGTCATGGTTAGATCAAGAGAAGTCTTCCAAATTTATTACGCTATAATAGTGGTATTTCATGCCACATAAATGGATTAGAAGAAACATATCCAGAGCTTTAATCATTACCTTGTAAGGCAGTTCATGGAAGTTGAGATAATCATGTTACCTAGATGGACCCCTAAATCTTGGCTAAGGTGTATGTTTTTCAGACTCAATCAGAAAAGATGTTTATCAAAGCCATACACAGCTCAGTTTCACTATCCTGGTGACAAAAAGGCTCATGGAAATAACAGTATATGTCTAATATGTGGGACAGACAGACATTTCTTACATTCACTATTACTCTAAATAACTCGAATCGCAGCAGCATGATGTGGGCTCAGAGTCTCAATAAAGAAACATTAAACCAGCATAAGAGCTTATTTTGCTTTAGACTTGTGGTCATAAATTAGATACAAAAAAGATCTCTCTCTCTCTCTTCTGGGACATGCGTGAATCTGTAGATCAGAAGCAGCACCTTTGGATTCAAAGAGATATGATACAAATTGAAAAATCAGTGATCGAGAAATTAATCCACTGCTTTCATGTTTATTACACACACTACTGAATTTCTTGTGTGCTACTGATGATGTATTATGGATTATGGTGTCAGTGAAGCAGGCTTAAATAAATGAGCTCCAGTGAACACGAATCCTAGGGGGCATTTGACTAAGTGTAATCACTTGACACTTGATAACTGTCACTGATAAGCTGTGTGAATCTGCACTCTGTGCTAGAGAGAAATAAGCCCCAGGCTATAAATTATTCCATTCTCTGTAATAACAAGGATGCCAAAATGTGAGCCTTTATGGGTTTTGTTTCTTGGAAGATAGCGAGCCTATTTAGACCAGCCGGCTATGCTAATACTTACCAACTTATCACAAATAGAAAAAAAATATATTCAAATGTTCTTATGAAAGGAACAAATTTAGGTCATTGTTTGAAGTAGAAACCGTTGTACGTGTCTAAATAAACTCCCTCTCCCACAAAGGTGCTAGTCTATGACCGAGGTTGGACTGTAAATAAACAAGAATCAAATTCAACCTAAGCAGCTGTTTCTAATTTAGACAGGAAATGAGGTTAGAGTGTCTGTTAGTAGGAACAGGGCATCTTTGCTGGACCTCTTTCACTTTCAATACTATAATTTTGCCAGTATCCTTAAACTAAGTTGTTGAGAAGTGAACATAATCACAGTATTGATCAGTGATGTGGTGCCAGAGAGCGAATTCACACACTAACCTCAGTCATCAGTAGGATGGTGATTACACTGATCACTGATACACTATATCTGAGGCACTTTGTACTATTCAATGTACTACCTACATTGATCATCTGAGTAGGTATGGCCAAATAGCTACATTTTACAGAATAACAAGTTTAAAGCTAAAATGATTTTCTAACTTTTACAAACTCATGTAGTATCAGGGAAGACTAGTATAGCACACTGTGATCTGTGTTACTTATTACAGCTCAAAGTCCACATGTCCTTGTATGGAGGAAAAGCACTGATAAGATGCTGGTAGTGAAATACTCTCTGTTAAGTATAATAAGACATCTTATACTGAAGGATGCAGAACAAAATACCCAAGAAAGAAAAAAAAAAAAACAACACAGTGATAAATATGAAAGCACAATGGCCATGTAGCAAACTAAACATTGCATTATGCTATTTTCCTGAAAAGCCACCTGTATAAGCATACATGTCTTGTCGCACAGTGGACCATAGCGGTGAACACCACAAGAACAAAGAGTGCTCTTATAGGGGGGCCTCCTTCTCAGAAAATACCACATAGGAGGTCCCACTTGGGGCCTGGGTATCCTGGTGTTTCCAAACTTAATTACAACCAGGTTTCGGCACCTCTTTCATTTTCTGAATCAGGCCCAGAGTGGTCATCTCTCTGTGAAATTCTGTGAATATTTGGAATCCAGACGAGTGTGTGAATATTTGGAATCCAGACAGGTATAAGCATCTCTCTGACACTGCAGTATGTTCTTATTAAAGTGTAGTCTCTGATCACAGTAGATATCTGAGTTCTACAATCTACAGTCAACGAGGCAAAGGGATAGAATGGAGTCTCGAGTCTGGAATACGAATTCTAGATTCTCTGTTCAGTCATGCAAAGGAATAGAATCCATAATCTCCCATAATCTCTAATCAACCAGTCAAAGTATCATTCAAACAGGCAATCATACAAACTTCACTATCTCTCCTGCTGCTGTCTGAATAAGCATAAATAGGTGGTACTCTTAAAAGGGTTTTTATAAAGGTTTTGTAATTTTATGTATTGGTTAACTGCATGGGACGACTCATTTCAAATAGTGCTTGGTGCAAAACATTATATTTCATGCTTCCATTTCTGAACTAGCAACAACCGCACACCCCCAACAGAGAGAAAACAAAAAAAAAACACTGAAAAACAATCATCCTAGGTTACAAATGATGAAAACCATATGGTGTGCATCCAAGCATCCTGTTTTAGCGTCCAGAATCACTGCCAAGAGTTTAATGAACTTCTAATGAGTATTAGGAACTGACTAGGAAAAGCATCAGACACATTTCATAGGATGTGAACTGCTTTTGCTCCTCAGCCAACGAACACGAGTTCCCTATCTGCTCCAGAGACAGAGGTGCTGTTCGCTTGTCTTGCACAATGAGCGAGACACCCTAGACAAATGTTCACATTCCCAGACACGTGCTTGCATCAGGAGACACTACATCAAGCAACAGAGAGAGCGAGAGAGAGAGAGAGAGAGAGCGAGAGCGAGAGAGAGAGAGAGATGCACTGAGTATTCTGCCAAAATCAAAAGCATATGTTATATAGATTTGAAAGGACAAAGATACTTTTAAGGAGCCAGACTCATAAACAGGACTAGACCTTAGGAAAAGAAATGCTGGCACAATAGCGAGACAAAGATTTTTTAAAAAGTGGGAGTGAGGGAATGATTTTGAGAGTAATGAGGGAAGCTTGGGACAATGACAGAAAAGAGGGGAGTATGATATGAAATATGCGGGAAGGAAAGTTAAAAAAAAAAAAAAAAAAAAAAGATCATTAGATCTTAGGATCATTAGATCAGCTCGTCGTATTGGGAGCAGGAGAGCTGTGCTGGTCAGTGAAGCATGCAGTGGTGGCACTGTGGGTGCAAGATATCGTAAATCACATGGCCTTTCATGTTATCCCAGGCTCCCTCCAAAATGTCACTCTGAGTTTCACTTTTCACTACAAACTGGTGTAACAGCTCACTCACAGAGATTTCGTACTTACAGCTGCTGACATCGACACGGAGGCTAGGTCAGTGTACACAAAGGTACCCTCAGAAACAGTAAGACAAATTGTTTATTAAAGCAAGTATAAGGACAGTCTAAAGCAAGATGCTGCAATTATGAATTTGACAAAATAACCCCCATACGCAGTCTTGCGTTAAGAGAGGTTTGGATAAAATGCTGAGCATCAGTACACTGATGAGTGGTAAAAGCCTGTCAATCATACAAATACTTCAAAGGCTTGAAACACATTAGTCAGAGCAAAGGGTGTACAACTGATGAAAATGGGACTATTTTCAAAAGATCCATATAGTATTATCCTCTGCCTCTTCCTTATTTATTAGCAAATACTAATCCCCATTGATCTGCATGATGATTGATTGGTTCTCACTTTCTGTACAAAAGACCCATTACTCCACAAAAAGAAATTCAAAACCCCCTGGGACAACCACAGTACTACCCATCCACGTGGCCTTGGCATCTGAGCCCCATTTTGGAATCCAAACCAAAGTGCTGAAGTGGATTGACCTTGGGCCTTCATATATGCTCAATGTCAAATTAGCATGAGTTAATGGACATTGATCATTCCATTAAGTTCTTTGACATTTTTGGCAAAGGTTCAATATTTGTTTGGATGAGTGGCTAAAAAGCCTATCTTTAGGTAACACCTAGGTCTCAGGACTCTCCATTCAAGGCCCATATTTCAGATCTTATTTACAGACCACCCAGCTACCAATGACACAGCCTGTCCTCTGATCTGTCACTTGCCTGGCTACTCTTCCTGTTATCTGCAAATCAAATTCCTTACCACCTTCTCCTTTTACCTGTGTGTTCTTCTCACTTTTTCAAAGCGAGACTGAGTGACCAGAGGACATACTCATCTTGCCATTCTCACCTTGCTCAGATGGATCATTTATAATTCAGTACGTTTTGAGGAAGTGCAATCTCATTTTTTTCTTTATGCATTGAATACTGTAACCTCCACTCTATATATTATCAATATGGACTCTTTAAGAATAGATGACTTTTGTCATCACAAATTATATATTTCTTCAACAAGCAATCAAGTAAAACACTTGCCAGATTTAGTCTTCAGCTCTAGAAGGAATTTCCTTCTAGACCCTAAAAGTGCATCAGTCACTTCTGCTTTTGCTGTTTCCTACATCTGCTTGTTTCTATATGATTATAACTACAGCTGTACACACAGTTCCCCTTATGGCTAACTCATCCTGCTAGGTAGGGCCCTGCACTCCTCAAGGGAGCAGGCCTAACTCTTTAATCTTAAACCCTCAGGGAAGCTAAAGATGCTCCACTTCCCTGTCCAGCAAATCAGTGACTGGACACAAGGCTTTGGTGGGATTTGCGTTTGTTCTGTATTCCATTGTTAAAAGATGAGTGCTAATTAAAAGAGCAAAGGTCAGGCAAGATTGCCATGCCCCATCAAGCCAGAGTAACTGATCAGAGAAAAAAGTGACCATTCAAAATTGCCAAATAGGTTAGCAAAGTTGAACTAGACAGATCTATTTTGGCATAATGCACGGAGTGCATGCAGCTAAAAATGCTCCCGATACACATGTTCATTCAAGCTTGCAGCACTTTCAGCATCACCTCATTCAAGCAAGCATGGGCTCAACATAGTTGCATGCCACACATATACTCTCTGAGCCCTGTCTCTTGAGATCTCCTGTCTCAGTAACATCATCACATGGCTTACCCAGAACATGCAGGAAAGGCAGACCCATGTCCGAGAGCGTCCAGCCATCGCTGGTGGCATACTTAGGGATACAGAAGGCATCATGAGATCACGCTGACAGCTCCAGGCCTGCAGTTCCAGACTATTCCACTGGACCGGTACAATATTCCTGATTATTCCAATGGACGAGGTACAGAATTCCAGATCAGTCCATTCACTACTGCAATACTGCTCCACAAATCCATGACACGCCTAAAAGAGATCAGATCAACTGCTGCTGCTTCTGTCTCCCTCCGTCTCTTCTTTCATCCTCTTCTGTCTCACTTTCTTATCTAAGAGCCTTCCTCTATTCCTCCCTCCCGCTCTTCGTCTCTCTCTCTCTCTCTCTCTCTCTCTCTCTCTCTCTCTCTCTCTCTCTCTCTCTCTCTCTCTCTCTCTCTTCAGTGAAACTCACAAAGCTTTTTGGGGTCATGCAACTCAGCTCCACAGGAGCAAGGGGGAGGTGATTGCACGGCCCTTTATTTATCTCTCCCCTCCCCATATTCCCCTCGTAGCCCCTCCTCTATCCTCGCTCTGTCTCTCTCTTGCTTTCTTTCTCACTTTTTTCTTTATTCTTATTTTCATTCACTATTTCTACCCCCTGCCTCCTTCTTTTTACATCCCCCATTCTGGGCTTTTCTCTAAGCATGCTCACTCATATTTGCGCAAATGTCACTTTAATTTTTCATTTGCCTTCTTACTCTCTGAGACACCTTGGTATCCCAAATGTCTTCCAACTCTCTCTTCCCTTAAACATCTGCAAATCTATTCTCCAATCTGGGCTCCATTTTTCTGCCCTGTATATAAAACATGGTGCAAGTGCAAGGTCACCATCAAAGGCTCATCCAGACCCCACTAGCAAAGAGAAAAAGGTTGTAAACAGAGAATGACTTCATTAGGCGCTCCATCCATCAACCCTAAATTGGGCAGCTGGTGAGAGAGGTTGTGTGGTATGTGTGTGCTCTGCTAGTGAGTCTTTCTTTCTTTCTCTTTCTACAGCCTTGGTATTTCCTCCTTAGCAGCCTGATGAAGTTGCCCTGTGTGCTCTCTGCCCTCTAATCCATCTCATTTTTTTAAAAGGCAGAATGAACACTTCAGGGACTAAGTCAGCCTTCTACGTCACTCCGTGTAATACATGATACAGAATTCCTCCAGTAAATTTCAAACAATAATGCTTAATAACAAGGAATACTTATTGAAATAATACCAACAATAAGAAACCAGAAGTAAATATGTACTGTAGTAATGATAAGTTTAGTAGGTAACAAGTTTTAAGAGTGTACAGGGCATGTCCATGGGAGTCAAAATACCACTTATCAGAGAACCTGACAAAGTAAATGAACCATTTGTACCAGAATAGGCTTGTATCAATAATCAGTTCACACAATCATAACTTATGCTGGGATGTTTTTTTTTTTTTTTAACTGCCCAACTCACTTTTCTAGTTAAGAGCGACTGTGAACTCGAATGATGTAGCGGAGGTTGAGGAACTGTCAGAGCCAGAATTCACAGACCATGGAAACTATGACATGCCATTTGAAGGCAATATTAAAGCTATAGTGTCTATAGCAATTTTTGGAGCTTCTGTATGTTGCCTCTAAAGTCCATATTTCCATTTTCAGTCTATGCCAGGGAACCTGGGGCACAAGGCAGGGGACAGCCTGGATGGGGTGCAAACCCATCACTGAGCACAATCGCACACATTCACACACTACAGACAATTTGGAAATGCCAATCAGCCTACAACGCATGTCTTTGGACTGGGGGAGGAAACCAGAGTATGCGGAGAAAACCCCTGAAGCACAGGGAGAACATGCAAACTCCACACACACGGGATTCGAGTCCCCAACCCCAGAGGTGCAAGGCAAACGTACTAACCCCCTTCAGTACAGCCTATGTTATGAAATGCTCTTCCTTGTGTATCTTGCAGTAGCAGTCTTCTACCAGAGAGGGTGCAGAGCAAATTTTATAGGGAACATACTTATAATAGTGTAGACAGAGAGGATTCAGATATATATATATATATATATATATATATATATATATATATATATATATATATATATATATATATAATCTAGCCACAGGAGGTCACAAGCCAGTGTACTTTATGTGCCGGTCCCAAGCCCGGATAAATAGAGAGGGTTGTGTCAGGAAGGGCATCCGACGTAAAACTTTTGCCAAATTCAATATGCGAATCACGAACATGACTTCCATACCGGATCGGTCGGGGCCCGGGTTAACAACGACCGCCATCGGTGCCGTTGACCTACAGGGCACTGGTGGAAATTGGGCTACTGTTGGTCGAAGAAGGAGAGGAGGAAGGTGTGTTAGAGGAGGAAGGCGTGTCTGTAGGCAGAGAGAGAAGAGGAAAGGCAGGAGTTTAGGACTGAAAGTAGGGACTTTGAATGTTGGTACGATGACAGGTAAAGGCAGAGAGCTGGTAGATATGATGCAGAGGAGGAAAGTCGACATTCTGTATGTCCAGGAGACCAGGTGGAAAGGGAGCAAGGCTAGAAGCATTGGAGCAGGGTTTAAACTGTTTTATTATGGGATGGACAGGAAGAGAAATGGAGTAGGAGTGATCCTGAAGGAGGAGTTTGTGAAGAATGTTCTGGAGGTAAAGAGAGTGTCAGATAGGTTGATGAGTCTGAAGCTGGAAAATGAAGGTGTGATGTTGAATGTTGTTAGTGCTTACGCTCCACAAGTAGGTTGTGAGCAAGAGGAGAGAGACAGATTCTGGAGCGAGCTTGAGGAAGTGATGCAGAGTGTTCCCAGATGTGAGAGAGTGGTGATAGGGGCAGACTTTAATGGACATGTTGGTGAAGGGAATAGTGGGGATGAGGAAGTGATGGGCAGGTTTGGTCTTCAGGTAAGGAACCCAGAAGGACAGAGGTTGGTAGACTTTGCTAAAAGTATGGAGATGGCTGTGGTGAACACGTACTTTCAGAAGAGGCAGGAACACAGGGTGACATATAAGAGTGGTGGCAGGAGCACACAGGTGGACTATATCTTATGTAGACACTATAATCTGATGGAGATTAGCAATTGCAAAGTAGTGGCAGGAGAGAGTGTAGCTAGACAGCATAGGATGGTGGTGTGTAAGATGACTCTGGTGGTGAGGAAGATGAAGAGAGCAAAGGCAGAGCAGAAGACAAAGTGGTGGAAGTTGGAAAAGGAAGAGTGCTGTGCGGTTTTCAGGGAGGAGTTGAGACAGGCTTTAGGTGGTCAGGAGGTGCTTCCAGATGACTGGACTACTACAGCCAAAGTGATCAGGGAGACAGGTAGGAAGGTGCTAGGTGTGTCATCTGGAAGGAGGAAAGAAGACAAGGAGACTTGGTGGTGGAATGAGGAAGTTCAGGAGAGTCTCCAGAAGAAGAGGTTAGCTAGGAAGAAGTGGGACAGTGAGAGGACGGAGGAAAGTAGACAGGAATATAGGGAGATGCAGCATGAGGTTAAGATAGAGGTGGCAAAGGCCAAACAGAAAGTTTATGAGGACATGTATGCAAGGTTAGATAGTAAGGAAGGTGAGAGGGATTTGTATCGGTTGGCGAGGCAGAGGGATAGCGATGGTAAGGATGTGCAGCAGGTTAGAGTGATTAAAGATAGAGATGGAAATGTGTTGACAGGTGACAGGAGGGTGAGGGAAAGATGGAAGGAGTACTTTGAGGAACTGATAAATGAGGAAAATGACAGAGAGAGAAGAGTAGTAGAGGCAAATATTGGTGAGCAGGAAGTAGAAAGGATTAGCAAGGGTGAAGTTAGGAGAGCTTTGAAGAGGATGCAGAGAGGAAAGGCTGTTGGTCCTGATGACATACCAGTGGAGGTATGGAAGTGTCTAGGAGAGATGGCAGTAGAGTTTTTAACTAGGTTGTTCAACGAGGTCTTAGAGAGTGAGAGGATGCCTGAGGAATGGAGGAGAAGTGTTTTGGTGCCGATTTTTAAGAACAAGGGAGATGTGTAGAGTTGTGGAAACTACAGAGGTATTAAGCTGATGAGCCATACAATGAAGTTGTGGAAAAGAGTAGTGGAAGCAAGGCTAAGGGGAGAAGTGAGCATTTGTGAGCAGCAGTATGGTTTCATGCCAAGAAGGAGCTCTACAGATGCAATATTTGCTTTGAGAATGTTGATGGAGAAGTACAGAGAGGGTCAGAAAGAGCTGCATTGTGTCTTTGTAGATTTAGAGAAAGCGTATGACAGGGTGCCAAGAGAGGAGCTGTGGTATTGTATGAGGAGGTCTGGAGTGGCAGAGAAGTATGTTAGAGTGGTGCAGGATATGTATGAGAGCAGCAGGACAATGGTAAGGTGTGCGGTAGGTGTGACAGACGAGTTCACGGTGAAGGTGGGACTGTATCAAGGATCGGCTCTGAGCCCCTTCTTGTTTGCGGTGGTGATGGACAGGCTGACAGATGAGGTCAGACAGGAATCTCCATGGACTATGATGTTTGCGGATGACATTGTGATCTGTAGTGAGAGCAGGGAGCAGGTGGAGGAAAGTCTAGAGAGGTGGAGGTTTGCTCTGGAGAGAAGAAGAATGAAGGTTAGTCGCAGAAAGGCAGAATACATGTGTGTGAATGAGAGGGATCCAAGTGGAAGAGTGAGGTTACAGGGAGAAGAGATAAAGAGGGTGCAGGATTTTAAGTACTTAGGGTCAACAGTCCAGAGCAACGGGGAGTTTGGAAAAGAGGTAAAGAAGCGTGTGCAGGCAGGTTGGAATGGGTGGAGAAAAGTGTTAGGTCTGTTGTGTGATAAAAGAGTACCAGCAAGAATGAAAGGAAAGGTGTACAGGACAGTAGTGAGACCAGCGATGTTGTATGGTTTGGAGACAGTTGCACTGAGGAAAGACAGGAGGAAGAGTTAGAGGTAGCAGAGCTGAAGATGTTGAGGTTCTCTTTGGGAGTGACGAGGATGGATAGGATCAGGAATGAGTACATCAGGGGGACAGCACATGTGAGATGTTTTGGAGACAAAACAGATTGTTTTGTCAAAACAGGAGAGGCCAGGTTGAGATGGTTTGGACATGTTCAGAGGAGGGAGAGTGAATATATTGGTAAAAGGATGCTGAGGTTAGAGCTGCCAGGCAGGAGGCCGAGAGGAAGACCAAAGAGGAGGTTTATGGATGTAGTGAAAGAGGGCATGAAGGTAGTCGGTCTGAGAGAAGAGGATGCAGGGGATAGGGCTAGATGGAGGCAGATGATTCGCTGTGGCGAGCCCTGAAAGGAACAGCCGAAAGGAAAAGAAGATATATATATATATATATATATATATATATATATATATATATATATATATATATATATATATATATATATATATATAATATAAAAACTTTATCCATGCTAGAGAATAGTATGCAGCCTTTGAGCAGTGTTGCTGGTGAAGTAACTCTTGTAAAATCTGACCTAAAAATAAAATGCATTTGCTCATGTGACATATATACACTGGTATTAACTATTGCATTGAAAAAAGCATCTCGGCCCAGAATAAAACATGATGTGTACTGTAAGTGATCAGAGCTATTTGTACCATATATGGCTGTTCCTCCTTCTCTAAAATTTCAGCCTCTTCATCATACACTGCATATAGACAATATGACGTGCTATTAACTGCAAGTCCCAGTAGGATCTCTGTGTACCCTTGCGGCATTTCACCCCATCTAGTCTTCTCGCTCCACTCGCCACAATGTCATGGGTGTCAGGGTGGCAGCAGCAGCAGCAGTTTTTGGCTTAATCAATCCTTTTATGAGTGCCGCTCCTCTCAACAGATATGCTAAATATACTGTACACACACACACACACACACACACACACACAGTGCATCGGATGTGCTTTCACTGAATGCTATTTTGAGGCACAGAATGAGATGAGAGACAATGCAATAAAAAACACAGGTCTCCTTTAGAAGCACTGCTTCACTGTAGATTCAGATCAGAAACAGAAGGAAACAGGACGATGTGATGAATTGAACTCTTCATAACACTGAATTCTGGTGTGTGTCACTAAAGGCGAATAGAAGCTTCCCTGTGCTTGGGAGAGAGGTGTGAGTTTTTTTGTTACCAGTGTCAATGTACAAAGTAGAGCAGAGATCTAGTGTTTACTTTTTTCTCACGCTGAATGACTCAGTGCACATAAATTAAAGCCAGAAACATCATGTCGAAACAATCTGGCCACCCTCAGTGATTTGTGAAAACGGCTCGTTTTAATTTTCAAGCAAACATCACATGGGAAGAAAAAGAAGAGAACACTGTAAACTTGCGTAGGCTGGAGTCCAGTTGCGTTTTCATGGAGTTTGGGTCAGGATCAAGAATGCTGTCAGATGAGACTCCATCACTGAGTACAGAAAAGGTTTATTTACAGAGTTCACAGCTGTTGTCCTGTAGGGCCAGCATCCAACACACACTGGTGATTTCCCGCCTCTAAAACACCTACTAAACCTGCTAATTAACTCCAGAGTAGAATGAAGAGGGTGCGTGCAAGGAAATCAACAAAGACCCTTAAGGGTCACAGTTGTGCTAAATAGCTTTGTAGTGCTTCTATGCTTGGCAGATAAGAATTGAGATTAGCATTCCACCTGATGTACTAATCCCATTTCCATAAAAGTTGGGATTTTAATAAAATGCAATAAAAACAAAAATCTGTGATTTGCCAAGTCTCTTGAAACTTTAGTTAACTGACAAAAGTACAAAATATTCAGTGTTTTCACTGACCAACTGTAAATATAAACAAATTTAGAATTTAATGCCTTCAACACACCAAAAGCTCAGTCTCTGCAAGCAAGGATGGGTCGTGGCTCACAACTTTGTGCCAAACTTCGTGAGAGAATGGGCAAAAATTCGACCTGCAAAATTGCAACACTTAATTACTTAACTGTAATTAAAAGGAAGGGTGATTTAACACAGTGGTAAACATGCCTCTGTCCCATCTTTTTTTGAGTGTGTTGAAGGCATCAAATTCTAAATTTGTTATAAATACAAATAAGTTGGTCAGTGAAAACTTTTAATATCTTTTCTTTGTATTTTTGTCAGTTAATTAAAGTTTCAAGAGACTTGACAAATCACAGATTTTTGGTTTTGTTGCATTTTAGAAAAAATCTCAACTTTTATGCAGATGGGGTTAGTACATAAATGAAGGTCTTACTCACTTTCCTTTGATCAGTCACCTGATCAAAATGATGTAGGGATCCACTTTTCTAAACAGGTAGTTAAATGGGAAAAATAGCACACATAAAATTATAATTTAATTGTGACCATGATTTTTTTTAGCTGCATCTAATAATTAAACAAAACTGACTGAGATAACTGGGGAGCTAACATTACCTAATTGGCGAATTTTAGAACTTGTTGTTAAAATTGTCTATTTGTTTGCATACTGGGATGGCTTATTTGTTTATTTATTTGTTTAATTTCTTTCTTTCTTACTTACTTACAGGCTAATTATGTTTAAAAATAACATTTAAAAATGGAGGCCAAGGAGTCATCACATTTTGATTTAAAGATAAACTGACAATTATTTGGCCTCCACAAATTAGCAGTCAAGCATTTGTAGTCTCTAATAGGAGGAGGAATTTTTATTGGTTGTATAAGCTGTATATGCTTAGAATGAAACTTCATCATATAATATATCAGCATGACATATCATGCATATTCATCTTTCCATACCGCATATCCTAAACAAGGTCACGGGAGCCTGGAGCCAATCCCAGGGACCTCAGGGCACAAGGAAGGCAGGGGACACCCTGGAAAAGGTGCCAATCCATTGTAGGGCACAATTGCACACATATTCACACACAATCTGGGAATGTCAGTCAGCCTACAATGCATGTCTTTGGACTTGGGGAGGAAACCCCCAAAGCACGGGGAGAACATGCAAAAACACTGCAGGGCAGAAGCAGGATTCCAACCCCCAACCCTGGAGGTGCAAGGCAACTTTAATTACAGTATGTTCTGATGTTTGTAGTGTGTGGGGGGGAAAAAGTTATTTCCCAAGTAAAGGCCTTACCCTCATCATTTTCTCAATTTAACAGATGGCAAAAATGTGTCAACAAAAGCACACCTTTTTTTCAATATATAAAATATATAAAAAATAAAATAAAATAACTCATTCAAGAGCTTAAACTCTACCATGATGGTCCAGATATATTTTCATGCATCAGTAAAACAATTAGAAGTTTTATTTAATGTAAAACTTAATGTAAAATTAATAAATTAATTTTTAAGACATCTGAATAAACACAGAACTTTAACTTGTTGTGAATTTTAAAAACATTGCACTGTTGAAGAACAACATTTTGAAGCAATGTGTTATAAGCTCCAATAGTGCACATTTGTTTCAAATCTTCATCTATCAATTATGCAACTTTATGCAATTTTATGTGGGGTTTTTTTCTGAGCACTGACTCCTAAATCTCTTGAAGATAGGAGGAGGTCACACAGACACAAAAGACATTAGTGAGCATGTAACTGCTGTGTAACTCGAGCTACTACTTATGCTTTTGCTCCTGTCTCTGCACTCAGTTTTGTGGATGGAGATAATGTATGAGGAGTTGGTTGTTTTGATAGATCAATGGTGATAAACCCTGTACAGAACATACAGTGAAAATCACTAGTTCATAAGATAACAAGTTTCTATTTAAAAATATATATATATTTCATCCCAAATTGAGCGGCAATATCAGCAAAATCCCTGTGGCAGCACCTACTGGACTCTTACCTCACTGCTGAGATCAAGTTTGATAAGCTACAAATCAATTCAATTTTTTGCATAGCAGACAGAGGCAACAGTGGCAAGGTTGCTACCCTGCAACCCTGAGATAAAATGAGGAAGAAACCTTGACTCAAAAGGAACCCAATCCTCTTCTACAACTGTATACTATAAAGACAAACAGTGCTGAAAGAAAGTTCAGTATGCGTATATTGTGAATAAGGATGTCCTAGGATGAACACAGGACATCTTTGTGATTGCAGCAGCTCTTGGGTACAAATCTACAGTATCCAGGTGAGATTATTCACTGAAGCACGGGTGGGACTTGGAAACAAACTGTTTTTTTCAGAACTGAACATCTTTAAGGTATCCATGTGGAGCCATCTGAAGCAGTTTCTCTTTGTCCAAAATGAGCAAACTCTCTCAAAATTATTCACACAAGCACCACCAAACTATTCTATCAAAGACTGCATGAGCAGAAATATTTTCAGGTCCCAAAAACTAAACATTTACCCTGCGTCTTCCTGCTTTTCCTAATCAGTAACAGTTGCACTGGGGAAAGCTACCAACAGGGATACAGATAATTTATGCTTTTATCTTATAAAAGAACCTGGAAAAAAATGTTACCAGAATTTTCAAAAAAGATGTAATCTATAGTGAGAGAGACAGAAATCAGGTCCTTAGCAGGGTGCCAGAGGATATGGAGGAAGAAAATGGAGTTAAGGATAAAGTCTGTACCGGAAAGCCAGAGGCACGGACTATGAAAAAAAACAGGTCGATTTTTTTTATACAGGGATAATCAAATTCAGTACGGCTCTCCATCAGGAGTTGTTCTTGGCCTTCTGCGCTATCATCATTTAAAACAAGCCAAATGCATTATGAGTCCATGCCACCATCGCGCAAATAAAGCCATGGCATAATCTAGCACAGGAGTTTAGGCCAAGTGTCACAGTGTCACTGAGCAGTATTTTAAAGGGGAGGTTTGACCACAGCTGATAGACGACATGTTGAGGGATAAACAACAGAAAAAGAAGTTTATATTTGAGTGTTCAATATCCCATAGTCTACTATACAGCTCTACAGAATCGTAGGTCACAGGTTTTTCCTTTTCTTCTCCATTTTATTTATACTGTCATAGCTAGACCTGCCAGAGTCTCTGCTTAAACTCTGATCATAATAAGCACCCTTTTAAACCACCATAAGACAAGAGCATACTTAATAATCTGTTCTCTCTCTGACAAGCTGTACTCTTGCTACTCCTACTTGTAGCTTCTGCACTTGACTAACCTGACAGTAACTAAGCATATACTGTTGCTGACGATTCCATATGGATACCCTAAAGACCTGCACTTCCCAAAAAACAGTTTATACCCAAGTCTCATTGTTGCTTCAGTTGATAATCTGACCTGGATTCTAGATTTGTACCAAAGAACTGCTGCTTTAATCATAAACACTGCCCTGTACTCATCCCATGACTTCTATTCACAATATGCTAACATTAAAAATCATTTTAACACACTTAATACTATATATATGTTTGACTTTATAGTATACAGTTGTAGAAGAGTAATGATTCACCATCCCACTATCGGGTGTCACCCAGAAGAGTGTGGGTTCCCTTTTAAGTCTGGTTCCTCTCTGGTTTCTTCCTCATGTCGTCTCGGGGAGTTGTTGTTTTGTTTTGCTTTTTTCTGTAAAGCTGCTTTGTGACAATATCTATTGTTAAAACTACTATACAAATACAATTTTTGCATAGTAATATGTTCAAAATCATTTTAATATATTATGTTACAAATGCAATTTTATAGGAATTTGACACTGTTTACAGGATTTTTTTTTATTACCTCGTCCAAGTATGCATCAAAATCTTTCTCCACTGAATAACAATGCAGCTAAGAATCCCTTAATACACTCCAAAGTCTGTAATCTCTAAAATACCAATATGAATAGTTCTTAGTAGGCAGCTCATTTGATGGACTCCTAATAGCACTACAATTACTGTCCTTACTGACATTCTCTTTCACTGTTACTCTCACACCTCTACACACAATCTGTGAAAAACAAGGTTGGCACACCTACCCTGACTTAAGCCTTGCTTTAAGCATGCATTTTTTTGAGTGGCCTCTTTGTAGGTAAAAACCCCAATCCCACAAAACAGAGAGACAGAGAGAGAGAGAGAGAAGGGAAGGGCCTGCAACAGGATCTCACACAATCATATACTATACAATGAACTCCTGTATGACAAAGCAATGACTTTCAGTGCCAAAGCACTGACGTCTTCTAGTCAAAGCCTCTGTAATGCAGCACTCTTAAGGTCTGAGTTCACTGTATCATATTGAACTCCACAGAACTCCACCGCAATGAGTGCCAAAGTGTAACAATAAAATCAACATCTCTGTTAGTGTTAATATTGTCTTGCTTTAGACTCAGGAAATCCACTCAGCTGTTCACTATTCACTCAGTTAAACAACTCGCATTCATATTTACACTGAATGAGCCAAAGGCAGACATGATTGAAAACTCATGTGACTTATCCACAAACATATTGACAGCAGAGGGATTCATTTAGAGTAACAGCACTAATCCAGGGATTCTCATCCCTTTTGTGTCTGGCTGCAACTCCCCAAAAAACCTGGGACTCCTCAAGAGCCTGGAACCTAAATCCACACTATCTCTAATACTGATTTGGAGCAGTATTTGAGACTAAGCGTATCCCATCATTCATCATGTTCAGGAATTCATGTGCCCTGAAATCGCAAGGAAATATCAAGGAAAACATTCCAGTGTAAGTTAAATTAATTTGATATTACATATAATTTGGTAGTAAAATGTAAAGTGTTGCACATTTTATTGGTGCAGACTGCAGAGATGATATGTATTTTGTAAAACGTTTGCAACTGCTTTTTATCACTTAAAATACATTTCACTTACCTGAAATTCACTCATCAGAGTTAGGTCAGTTGTTTGTTCATTGCGTCGCCGTGTTCTTTAATTGTAAGTTCTTAAAAGAACAATATAACAATGACAAGAATCGCTGCCGCAACCTGGACCAACATTTTTGCACTTGCTAAGTGTGTTCCATCGGGTAATGAAGTTTTACACACACTTGCAGTCTTCACGCCCACTTGAACACTTGGGCCAAATACAGGAAATACGTCATGTAAGTAGACAAGTGGTCAAGTGCAAAGACTGCAAGTGTGGAATTTGGACATGCCCAATGGCACCTGACAAGGGGTGGGATATATTAGGCAGCAAGTGAACAATCGGCTCTCGAAGTTAATGTGTTGGAAGCAGGAAAAATGGGCAAGTGTAAGTATCTGAAACACTTTGACAAGGACCAAACTGTGATGGCTAGATGACTGGGTCAGAGCATCTCCAAAACAGCAGGCCTTGTGGGGTGTTCCCAGTTTCCAGAAACATTTAGTTGCAGTTATTACTGCACAAGGGGGTCACACCAGATAGTGAAAGCAAAGGTTCACATACTTTTGCCACTTACATATATGTAATATTGGATCATTTTCCTCAATAAATAAATGATCAAATATAATATTTTTGTCTCATTTGTTTAACTGGGTTAGGTTTTAGGACTTGAAAAAAAGCCTGATGATGTTTTAGCTCATATTTATGCAGAAATATAGAAAATTCGAAAAGTTCGCAAACTTTCAAGCACCACTGTATGTATAATGATGCATTTATAGTATTCCAAATGGGCAGAATCTTTAGCCAGTGTAGCTTAAAAACTATATGTTGTATGTTTTCAAATAATTTGTATTACACTTGTTAATTTAAAACAAGAAAAAATATATTAGGAGGTTTTCATCAGTCTTTGTATCATTGTATCCATGGCCTTGGATTCTCTTTGATATGTTGTGATTGGGGTACACTTCTGAGGTAACCAGAGACATAAATATTTCATGAATAGCTTGAGGTGGGATAATACTCAAGGATAAGACACAGTACTTTTTAAAAATTCAAAGGCAGTCTCATGATCATTATGATCAAACGAGATTTGGTAAGCCGAAGGGAACCACAGTGGCTTCTGAACTAATTATAAACTTTTAAAGAAGTTTGAGAATTCTCAAGCCCTCTGCTGACATCAATTACAATATAAGCTTTGAGAAGCTTTCCTTTAAATAAATCAGGTGGGTTTGAGCAACTCTGTTAAGAGGACCAAGCAAAACAAAAGGAAAAGCCGACATTATACAAAGACATGAAACACAATTATATTTAAAATCATATGATTATAGGTCTAATTAAATGAAAATTATAAATTGAACATTTAAATAAAAATAAATAACATTTTATTGTCCATATTAATAGCAAAAGTATAGTACACTGCTGTCTTATGTTTGGTTTTTAAATTGATACTATTATTCCCATAGACCAAACAAAATAATACAGTCAAATAAGCAATTAAATAAGTAAACCTAAAGCTTATTTGGCTTTTTCAATAATTTGGAAATTAGTTTCCAAATTGTTCCAATAAAATCACTCATCATTTCAAATCACTAAACATTTAATAATAAACAATTCTTCATTCACTTATATCTATTCCTATTCCCTGGTTAGATTTTCCTGTTTTAAAGTTTTTAAAAAAGTAACTCTGGTCTTCTGCTTCATAACCTCTTTTCATATCTCTTCCAGCTTGTGTGTGTGTGTGTGTGTGTGTGTGTGTGTGCGCGTGTACTGTATGTGTGGCCCGGGATTAATGAGTGCAAGGACATCAATTTAATGAGAAGAAAAGTGCTTTGTCCACCTCAATGATAAAGACAGCAGAAAACGACATTGCCTACTATTAAAATGCCAATACCCCAAGATTGATCTGTCGCGTAAAGAGAAATGCTTGCTAAGATCATATTGCGACCACCATCTTGCTGAATCTATACAGACAGCCGGTAAAAGGAAGCTCTTACTTTTTTTAATTACTCAAAGTGCAATTGTCCTTTCTCGTTCCCTCTCTCTCTAATTCACTTTCTTACTCTCTCCTCCATTCCATCATTCTCTCTCTCTCTCTCTCTCTCTCTCTCTCTCTCTCTCTCTCTCTCTCTCTAATACAGTGCCATTGAGTACCTTTGACTTGATTCCAACTGTGCTTAAGAATCATAGATTTAATCAACCAACAACTGACCAACAATTTGGCAGGGAACATAATATTCAAAAATGATTTGTGACAGCGTCCCATTAAAATTCCCTCCGCATTAAGTATGAAGTTTGGAAGGTAAATTGAGATTCTATGATTGTTTTCAGGGATTTTTCTGCTACATGCCCTCACATGAAATGCAATCTTTCTTAATCATAAATAACCTTCTTATAGCACCTGATGAATGCATCTCAGTGTGCAATAGGTAAGGCAAGAAATATTTGATTAAAAAAAAAAAAACTAGATGGATTAAGGAAGAAATAAATCATGACCGGGCATGCTGTTATAGGTAAATAATCAACAAAGGGGTTCCATGATGAAATCCCTGATTATTTTCCTATAACAACATGTTGCAAAGTATACCACAGCAATTTGCTAACAGTTTTATATATATATATATATATATATATATATATATATATATATATATATATATATATATATATATATATATCCAGTAAAATTTGTGCAGTTTTATAAGGAAATGAGCTGGTAAGTTTTATTGAGGATCTTGCAGAACCAGCCACAGTTCTTCTGGAGACTTTGACTTTTGCACTTGCTTCTTATTTTTGCAGCAAAACCCAGCAGCCTTCATAGTGTTTTTTGTCTGAAAAGTGTCTCTTACGTAATATGCTGCTTTCTTTAATTACATACAAACATTTTACTGTAACATTTAATTTTGTGATGGAAAACTAATGTTTGGGAATCTAAAATGTTTTTTGTACTGACTTGATAATGTAGAAGTCATAAAATAAAAAAAATCTATAACAAAGTTTGTACTAAAAACTAGGGTGCCTAAAACTTTTGCACAGTACTATATAGAGAGAGTATATAGAAAGTTTAGAGTTACGTTTAATGTTGTGTGTTTTCTGTATATCACCTTTGTTATAGCAGCTATAAACAGCTGTTCCCTCACCAGCATCTCTTTTTTTTCTCTGTTTTGAATTTAATAAGACAAAAAAATGCAGCTCATCATGTTACAATAAACTGGAAAGCATAAAGTTCCATGTCCAGGAGACTTTCTTGTGTTGGAAAACTTGAAGTTACAGCTTTACCTGACTGTTACAAAGAGATAGCACTTGAGAGTCCTTCAAAAAAAAGCTAAATAGGTGTCTCCTCAAAGAAAACGTCACCATATCAACAATTACACATTTTTTCCAATCAATTTATATGGAGCGTCTATATAGAAAAGATAACATTAAAACAAACACTTTAATATAAACCTTTCAGCTAAAACAACTGTCAGGGTTGTCTGACTAATCAAAATTGAGCATTCAACAGAACTGTGGTCAAATTAAATAGAATATAATATATAGAATAACACGACCTTCACATGTGCATGACCCCTGATTGGGCTTAGCTCATGAGCACTAGCATATTCACATCAGTGAATATGGAGCAGTTAAGCCAATTCAACTGGCTGTCCTGATATCGGGCCTTGCTTATAGCTAGGCCTAGTAATATCCTGGTTCAGTCTCATAAAGATGTCTGATTTGCTTATCTCACCCTCTTTCATCTCTTGAATCTCATTCTGTATATGCATGTAATCTGATGCTTACAAATGGCACTCCGTAGCTGAATAGTATGTATCATATTATTCAAGGATGCCACTAACACCGATAAAATAATTCAAACAGTACACTGTTAGCAAACAAGTTACAGTATACAGAACATATGCCTATGTTCTCCAGGGTATAGTTACATGTAGCCTCAAAGGTGTACTTTTCCTCAAAGGTTTCTCAAGGGTTTTGGATGGTTAACAATTCTATATTACAAATTTGGTTCCACTTGGAGGGGCACGGCGCCTTAGTGGTTTGCACGTTTGCCTTGCACCTCCGGGGTTGGGGGTTTGAATCCTGTGAAGTTTGCATGTTCTCCCCATGCTTTGGGGGGTTCCTCCAGGTACTCTGGTTTCCTCCCCCAGTCCAAATACATGTGTGGTATGCTGATTGGCATTTCCAAATTGTCTGTAGTGTGTGAATGTGTGTGATTGTGGCCTGTGATGGGTTGGCAACCCGTCTAGGGTGTCCCCCGCCAAGTGCCCCGAGTTCCTTTGGATAGGTTCCAGGCTCCCCATGACCCTGTGTAGTATGGAAAATGGATGGATGGATGGTTTCCACTTGGAACTTTTTATAAAAGAGAAACAGTTACAAGTTTCCCTCAGATGGATAAACCAAAGACTATTTAAGGTGCTACACAGAACATTTTTTTATTAAGAGTGTACAATAGTGGTCCTTAAGGTCTAATTATGTACTTTAATAAAGAGCTCCAGGGGTCTCTGAAGCATAACCAGGGTGTCTGTGATTTTCTTTTACACTTTTTTACAGTGGTGGAAATCACAGCCCACCATTAAGTTTTATTGTTCTGTCCTTAAAGTCATTAGTCTATTTGACTGGTCACTTTAAATAAGTGCGTTTAATCCAAACCTCAATAATTCAAAAACAATTAGCCCATAAATAATGTCAACTTGGACCCTAATGTGCTGGAAAGTCAAACAGATATGACATCAAACCAGAGCTGCTTGAGCATGGCCCATGCAGAAGATAATAAGGATAATAGGAAGCTTATCTGTGGATTTGCCCATTGCCCTAGTCACCATATTCACCATAATCCACTGCTGTGTCTGTTTGAACCATGATAAGCACATGGATCACCATTAGCACTGAAGGTGTAAGGGGATGGTGTGTGCATCTAACATTTTTTGACTCTACTCAAGTATATGTCATTAGTGGAGGAGACAAAAGCTCAATAAGCAAATAGAGTAGCTGAGAACCAGAGCAGTGATCCAAGAAGCCAAAGTTTCCCTGGAGAGAAAGTAGGGGGTGTCATACCAACCCTCAAAAATTCAGATAAAATTATGGAGATAGACCACTAAGTACTCTTCTTGGTCACTGTGTAATCTTCTTGCTTATATAAATTTAGAAAAAATGTTACATTTAAAAGCTTTGAGTTGTTTGGTTGTCCCTCTGTGGAAACCTTTAAAGCAGTGGTGGAGGTCCAGTTACATAAAATTCTGTTTTCCAGATAAGTGGTTATGTTTTTGTTCACAGTTAGGCTTCACGTTACCACTTTTGACTAGTGCCATGGTCTCTGAACAGATGAGACATAATATTCTGCGTTTGTCGTCAACTTGTCTTTAAACAAACCATGTTGTCAGTCGGATAATCTGACCTCAAAAGGTATGTGAAATGAAAAATCAATAAAAATCTGTGAAAACCCTTCACTTTCTGATTTAATGTTTCTAACCCTGAAGTGAGTCATTGTTTCACTTTCATCTAACTAACTGACATAGATGAATGTGAGTGGATAAGCCACAACTGTGGACCCACTATAGAAGCCGCACTGGTTCATGTTTAACTATGGCAATTTTTTTCATACTGTTTGTATATTGGCTCTGATACAGTATTCTTTTATCAAGTACTTGGTTCAGTCCTCTGAAATACTTTGCTGGGTCTGCATCCAGACCATGGTCCACCAGTTGAAAACCCCTGCAATAAATTTCTATGTAGAACCCTACTGCAGAATGTTTCTCCATCAGGAAGTGTTCCAAGAAGAACCCTTGTAGGAAGCTAAGAATCCTTAACTATCTAAAGAACACCTGAAGAAGTTATAAGCTATATTAAACTATATTACCCAAGTAATAAACTAGATAAACACTCATAAAAATACATAAGTGTATTGAGTACAGTATTACAGAATAATTTGCAAAGGAAAATTGACCAATTCTTCTTGAATTTGTAAGACATTTAACATTTGATTGTGAGATGAGGGTTTCATATTGATCCCATTACCCATTTACAGATTAACCTTACAGTCAGTTCAATAATCTTAGGACAACCATGCTACAGTCCTGATGAACTGACTCCTAAATATAATTTATTATACAGTGTCATGGATATACTGTAGTGTTTGACTGGAAATTCTTAAAAAGGAATATCACAATTTCCAATAAAATAACAAAAATAAATAAATAAAATCTCAAGTGTAAATAAATAATAAAATGAAATACTCGTTTAGCTTTAACTTAGAAAGACACCGCTGCCCTCAGAGCCTCTTATGTAAATGTGCTATGCTGTGTTGTGGAACAGGTGCAGGCTTACCGTCTCCTTTCTGGAAACCCTCAGAGGAAAAAAACAGAAGAACAGAAACTTCCACCAGCTGAAAAGCGAAGCCAAACACCAATTCAGACGAGTCATGCCTGCATGGACCCAGTTTTTCTCTCTCACCTCAGCAATCCAAACACGTATGCTCAATTCAACCACTCCACCACTGCTTTAGAAATGCATCTGTGAACCAGCTCACAGAATGGCTCAGTCCTTCTCCCCATACGCCATAGAGCGATGCTGAGAATGCTAAAAGCAAGCACTGAGAGGCTGTCTGAGATTCAAGTGTGGCTGAAGTCCATAGAATCCTCTGCAGCAGCACTGAGCATCCCAAACAGGGGATCTACTGCTAAGCCACGGCTACTGCGGCACGAGGAACACCAGAAGGAGGGAGGGGAGAGACAGAGAGAAAGATGGATTGAGAGAGCGTAATAAAGAGGGCAGGGACAATGCATAGTGTACCTTAAAGAAAAAAATCACCACAGGCAAATTATGTTAAGACTAAGATGGCGTACAGTAGGACATTATGAGGACTGCATGACCTGAACAATCAGGACAGTGAAAAGAAGGTCATTGGTAACAGAGAGTGGAACAGGTGGGTTCAAGTGAATTGATCTGCTGTTGATCCACTATGCTGCACAACATGATCAAATGTAGAACACAAACTAATGTAATAAAGTAAAATTTCAAGATTTATAAAACAATTCTTACAAGTACAATTGATTCAAAAACTGAACCCTGCTCATAGAGAACACATGACTAAGAATTCAATAATTGTCCATAACACAAGGTCACAATGTCCTTAAGATAATACCCATGACGGCCAACTGGTCCAAACCCTGCAGAACATAACTGCACTGAGTCTTTCTGAAGTAATAAGAGAAATGCACTATGTATACAAGGACAAAGGTTTTTTTGTGTTGCCTGTCCCTGATGCCCCAGGAGTCCTCTCTCAGTCAGACTAAAAGCTTAGATTAATCTAAGAGACTACACAATCAAGGCAGGCTGATATTGACCAGTGCAGTGCTGTAATGGTTGCTCATGAAGAGGAGGAGAGGAAGTGGCTTACAGAGAACTGACTGGAATACTAAATCTCACAGTGCTGTGTTTGTCAGATTTCTGCCCTGATGCTCAAAATGCTGCCTCAAAAGAGATGTGCAAAACAGGAGCTAGGAGCCACATATACGTAGACATTTTAAGCTATCATCTTATCATATATCATATCATATAATATAGTCAATGTTCAAACTGTAAAACATTTTTGGTGGATGGTGGATTACAACAACAGAAGGATCAGGGGTATACAGTAGCTACATCTAAATACTTCATTCCCAGCTTAGCTAGCAAGGTTTTGCCCAAATGTCATTATATCAAACAAAGCATTTCCACATACATGACCTCAGAGATGCCCTTGATTGGCTGTTGTAGCTGTGATTGACAGTAGAGCGAGTGAAGGTAATTCCATCCCTCCCCCACAGACAGCATAACCAATTTTGCTTAGCTCCTGGCCATGGATGGCTGTGGATTTCTCAACATTTTCACACTATCTAGAATTTATACCAGACCCGTAGTGTACTGACCACCCACTTTCTGCATGCACTACTGTACAGAGAGCACAGGCATCTCAGAATGGAGACCACTGGTTACAATGATGCCTATCTGCTGCATTTGATAGTCAGAACCATGTCTAAAAATGAATCAGAAATGTGTCAACCGTCAACCTTCACTGTGATTCAGTGATCGACTCCAAATCCCACAATGTATCACCCAGTGTACAGACCTACAGTACACTATATGGGCAACCATTACTGTGAGAACAGCCTCCACTCTTCTGGGAAGGCTTTTCACTAGATTTTGGAACATGGCTGTGGAAATTTCTGCTCAGTCAGCCACAAGAGCATTAGTGAGGTTGAACACTGACGTTGGGCATGAAGGCTTGGTACACAGTTTTGGCATTCCAATTCATCTCAAAGATGTTCAGAGGGGTTGAGTTGTGCAGGCCTCTCAAGTTCTTCCACTCTAAACTTGGCAAACCATGGCTTCATGGAGCTCACTTGGGTCATTGAGGTGCACAGGGTCATTGTCATGCTGGAACAGGTATCGGCCTCTTAGTTCCAGTGAAGGGAAATTGTAATTCTGCAGCATACAAATATATCCTATACAAATGTGTGCATTTGTCGCCAAAAGAAAGGTCAATGGAGAGTTAAAATGAGAGACAATAAGAGCATACATGATAACAATTCCTTATGATTTCTTAAATCTCACTCTTAAAAATTATATAGATTTTTGTTATTTAGATAATATAAGACCTATATAACGTATATAAGGGGTTGCATGACTATTAAATTCTGAATAGTCAAGCAGTAGTAATTTAAATAAGCAGTGGATTACACTACTAAATAGTAGATTAGTGCAGTATACTGTATACTATAAAGCGATATCAAAATGAAAACATTCCATTAATGCAAAATTATATATATATATATATATATATATATATATATATATATATATATATATATATATATATATATATATATATATATATATATATATATATATATCATCTACCTCGCTGTTTTTTCCCACCACCCTAACTAGTTAGCATCTTTACAACAGAGACTAGTGAATGTATTAGTCTAATCAACTAGTCTATGGAAACTTGTAGTGTTATCACCAAATAGTACATACAGTACAGTTGAGTAGTTTGCCAATCTTTCAATTCTACTCTCAGACCCTACATTGGTGTTAATCAATAGAATTGATAATAATGAATTAAAAAATTAATGGCTTTCATTTATGGCCCATTTAAGGCATACAAAAAATGCTGATGTGGCGCAGGGAGAATTTGAGTTTCACACCACAGATCTCGGCTCTTAAACACCACATGGATCTACTATAATACACTGCTGCACAGAGGGATGACATGCAAAAAAAAACCTGTAATCAAAAACCATAATTCTTCAGCACAAGCTTGTTCTATAGAAAGAGCATGAAAGACAGAGTTAAGTGCTTTTACTCTAGAGTTTTGGGTGATGGGATGGGTGGTGTTACTGTTTGAGGCGGGTGATAAACTGCCTTGAGTAAGCTGCTGCTTCAATAAGCCTTAAACAATAGCTGAGAGACAGATTTTTGGAGAGCGTTGTGACAGGGTGTGACTAATATGGCAGGAGTGTCTGGAGGAGATAGAGAAGCTCTGGGACTGTGCCAGTAGCAGCGCCAACATCTTCAAAGCTATGAACAATCCACATACTGCAGAAAAGAGTGAGATATGGAAAATAAACAATAGGTTTACAAAATCACAAAAAAAATCAGACAGAATGCATATAATTGGATGTCAGCGTCTTATTATGCTGATCTTGAACACTGAGTATTAGCCTAAAGAAAAAAAAATTAGCCTAACACGATTCTGCCTAGTCCCTGCAGTGCAGTATGCGGAATTAGTTCCACTGGAAAAGAAGCGTCTCAATAAATTTCCATTGGTGTAGCCTCTGGAGAGTTGTCAATCAAGCGCCATGTCTTTACCTTGTGTATGCATGTGTCAGTCATAAAGTCATACAAGCTACAATTCTTTCTGCTATAAAGGGAAGTGAAAGTAGACACAGCCATAAAACATGTGTGAACCCTGGCCTGGGTGGATCCCTCGTCTCTATCCTGTTTTCCTCACCTCCCCTGGTTTTCAGGAAACTATGCACACTATAAGCCAAATGATGGGAGAAAAATATGGACAGCTCCGTTGTCTTTTGTAATGGCTGGAAATTGTGACGCACCTTTCTGCCTGATGGATCATTCCAGAAAGGACATCAAAGTCAACATGAAATACTACGTGACATCTCTCATACGCACCAAGGACAAAATGATCAGCACTTTTTCCAATGACTTTTCATATGACAGGGTGTGGAATGCATATGCTTCCTACTCTGGAAAAAAAATGCGCAAATAAAATGTCATTGTTTGCTTTTAGAAACTCTGCTGTTCTAGGACATTAGAGCACAGATTCAGTGATTGTTTCAGAGGCATTTTGTGGAGGATAATCAGAGGAAGGTGGACATTTGGATAAGCAGCAGAGGTTGCAGCTGTTCAGTGAATCAGACAGGCAACAGTAGCTGAGGAGAGATAAATAAACAAAATAACAGCAATACTGGTTGAGAACATTTTCAAGAATGCAAGGACTTTATGCATGCTTCTGCCTGAAACCAGGTCAGCTTTTGGTTCCAGGATAATTGTTTCAGGAACTTTTTTAGTGCCTGATTTAGATTAGGTACGATATATACCAGAAGCTGTTTGAGTGTAGCTACTGGATATTTTCACAAGGCACATATACAGTGGGCATAGAAAAGAATCACCCCCCTTTAAAATAATCACATTTTGTTGCTTTTCAGACTGAAATGAAGACGGACACAGTTTTTTTATATCCAGCTGGATTTACTCAGTCCAACTTATAACATCCAAGTGAAAGATATAACACCAACATGTCAGAAAAAAACAAAAAACAAAAACACAAAAAAACCAGAATCACTGAGTTGGAAAAAGGATCACCCCCCTCCTAAAAATTACTTCTAAACTCAATAAGGTGTAGCTAATCACCTTCTCAATGGCACACAAAGCCATTTGATTTTCAACTGTGATCAGCTGTGGTCATTTTGATTAGCTCAGCATGAAAAGAGCTTTCCTGGAGCATTTTGTAGCGCAACTGAAGCAAACAAGTTTTGGGGAGAATTTATAAATTTATTTATTTTTCAAATATTTCAAAAAGTGAACCGGTAATAATTTTGTTTACAATATTAAACCTCTGCTCCCAGCAATTTTTGATTTATTTACTTTTATACAAACAAAAATGCAGAAATAAAAAGGAGTCTTTTCAGTCACAATTTTTCTGCATTAAAATTTTAACCAAAATATTAGAATCGAATCAAATCATGAAGCCAGTATCGTGAATAGAATAGAATTGTGACCAGAGTGTATTGTTACACCCCTACTTTTTGACCAATCATATTTGAGAATTCAACAACACTGTGTAAAATAATGTAAAATATCATATTTGTGAAACAAAGCAATAAACAATAAAGAAATAATTTCAGTCATGACCATCATGTATTACTGAACATCGATGGCAATGATCATGACAAACAGTTAATTTCTGGTGCAATCCTGGCAGTTGGCTGCTATTACTCAAAATGGTATAATTAACTTTGCAACTTACCAATTATTCATTTAATTGAAATCTGATCTACTTGCAATAAGGGACACAAGATTGAGCTACTTCAGCACTGCAGTCTGCTAAATGAGATGTGTGCCTGTGCTTAGAGAAATTAGATTTCTTTCTTGTATGTGTGTCTTATAGGTGTATGCCACAAACCAATCATATGAATTAGGCGATAAACCTTCCCATGAACATAAATGACAATGCCACACTTGCTAACTCTCCTATGTACATTTCCTGTCCAAAGGTTTGGCTTTTAAAGAGAGTGAAAATGCAGTCCATGGAGATATTATTTTCTCCCATAATTCAACTGTCAATACAAGAGCACACTCTTGATGACATCATGTGGTGTGCTTGCATTATAAATGTGCACACTTGAGCTGGTTAAAAACACCCAAAGGGGCCTGGGATAGCAGCTATATTTCAGCTCTGAGGTCTGTAAAAAGCTGAGGAAAAATCTTGGTTTTTAAAGCAGTCCAAAAGGAGCGGTTAGGAAAAGTCTAGCCATCCATGTGTACAGCTCAATGCAAAGTTATTCACTTAATTACAAATAAGTGCTCAAATGCAATGCTTCAAAGCATGACAAGTGATTAATGACCAGATTTAGCCTTTCCTCCTCATGCTATTGATCCCTGGAGCCATTTGGAGAAATCAAATGTCAATAAATTTGTACACATTGCAGGCTGTGTAATGGAAGGAGCCTCTGTTGTTTCATATAAATAAAATGACCATCACATACAGTATATAGAAACAGATGAAGAGTGATTTTACAATATACAGTCATGTGAAAAAAAAAATACACCCCATGGAAATTGTTGGCTTTTTTGACATATTTGGACAAGCAAATATTTGATCATCTTTGAAACAGTGCCTATTAATAAAGTTGATATACTTGAACAAAACCACAAGGAAAATGAGCTTTTTTCAATCACTTAATCAACAGTTCTCTGGTGGTCCAGTGGCTCTTGCCATGGCCCAGGTTCAATTCCCAGGCAGGGAACCCCAGCCACTGGGGGTGGTACTCAGTGCTGGTCCCAAGCCTGGAAAAAATGGGAGGGTTGTGTCAGGAAGGGCATCTGATGTAAAAACCTGTGCCAAATCAAATATGTGGCGTAAAGATCTGCTGTGGTGACATCTAACAGAGAGCAGCTGAAAGAAAGAAAAAATCATTCATTCAACAGAAATATCAATAGATATTTTTCTTTGGAAAAAGTAAGTACACCTTTGGCCTCAGAAGCTAGTATTGCCCCCTTTAGCAGAAATAACTTCTTGTAGGCATTTTGCAAAATTGTCCTCCAGGCTTGCTGGGATTTTTGACCACTCTTCCATGCAATATTCTTTCAGTTCTTCTTTTTGAGCCATTCCTTGGTGGATTTGCTAGTGTGCTTAGGATCATTATCCTGCTGAAAGGTCCACTTTTGGACAGATGGTCTCACATTATCTTTGAACAATCTTTGATATGATGCAGAATTCATAGTTGAATCAATGAATGCAAGCTGTCCAGTACCTGAGACAGCCCATAACATTTCCACCACCATGCTTCACAGTTGGTATGAGGTGCTTCTCCTGAAAAGCTGTATTTGGTCTGCACCAAACATGTCTGCTGTTACTGTGGCCAAACAACTCTATCTTTGATTCGTCTGTCCAGAGCACATTATTCCAAAAGGCCTGCTCTTTGCCTATATGCTCATTGGCAAACTGTAGTCTTGCAATGGCTTTTTCCTGGCCCACCTCCCATGCAGGTCAGATTTGTGCAATCTCTTTCTGATTGTAGAAGCATGCACTTTTAATAAAAGCATGCACTTTTAAAAAAAATTGGGCGGTTCTTGGAGACTTCCTTTTGAATCAGACGGTCTGCTTTTGGGCTGAATTTGCTGGGACAGCCAGTACTGGACAAACTGGCAGTCATTTGAAATCTGCACCATTTGTAGATAATTTTCTTTACAGTGGAATGATGTATTTCAAATAATTTGGAGATCTTTTTAAATCCCTTGCCAGACTCATAGGCATCCACAAATTTCTGAAGGCCTTATAGAACTCTTTAGATCTTGGCACGATGACACCACACACCTCAATAGCAAAGGGAACACCAGACAGTAGATATGAGAGGGGTATAAATAAGACAGGTTCCACCTGCACTCCCTAAGCAGGTTCTAATCACTGGAATCCAATCTTGAACACTTGATTCAAATTATATGGATTTGAAGGTGTGATAAATGTAGGGGTGTACTTACTTTTTCCATTTGACTGATTTTTTTGTTAATTTAAATTGTGAAAACTAGAAAATGTAAATGAAAAATACTAGAAAATGTAAATTTTATGTCATTTGATATAGTGTATCAACTTTATTAATAGGCACTGTTTCAAAGAGGATCAAATGTTTGCTTGTCCAAATATGTCAACAAAACCAACAATTTCCATGGGATGTACTTTTTTTTCACATGGCTGTAAGTTGAATAACAATAAAACCCAAGCAATAAAAGCTTCATAATGTCCTCTTTAATATGGTTATAGGAGAGGTAGAATATTGTAGCTCAATCCTGAAAAGGCTAGTGTAGTAGGTTGTTTTTTGTTTTGTTTTGTTTTTTTCAATTAAAGAGATGGAGAAAACAGAGTGTATAGATGAAGAAGAGCGACAGGAAGAGAAGAGGGATTAACCCAAGTAGCCTAGACTGCACTGGCCACTGAATGAAACTTTAATTGGCCTTCTTTTGTCCCAAATTGGACAATTCTCTGCAGCCTTTCAGGACCATGTACAAAGCCTGGGAGAGATGAAAACCCTGGAATCCACCTCCCCTTGCCCAGGATCTCTGCTAAGAGTCTTCCCAGAACACAGTGATGGCTCTCAGGGCCCTTCCTTCCTCTTTCTATCTGAACAGAGCCCCTTTAAACCCAACACTGAATGGAGACTAATAACAGAGATAGCAGGAGCTTGACCGTATAAGCTTCTGCAGAGTCAGGCTTCCTAACTAGCAAAGACCCATCATCAATTTAGTCTGGAATGAAGGAACCAAGGTAAATATAACATAGTTGTACAGTTAACTGGATACTTAATCCTGACTTCTAAGCCATGTTGTTTAATGATCACCCAATGGCAAAGCACTGAAAAGCCCACCTCACAGTTAGTGCACTGCTCAACTCCAACCTCTTCACCTTTTAATAAACACTCTCAGTCCTCAATCCTCTCAGCCAGGAGAAAGGGCTGAAGTGATGAAAAGCCATTAAGGAGCTTCCATTGTTATGTGCGCCTGTGGGTGTTTGCAGTGGGAACCAGAGGAGTGTTTGAAGCACAGAGGTTACCTAGGTTTGAATCAAATGTAAAAAGCATATGAGCCATGTACTAACTTTATATGTGACATAACAAAATGCAGTATAATTCAAAGATCAGAGTGTAATACTAATAATTTTTTGTCTCTTACAAAAGAGTCACTCAGACTTCAATCATACGATTCTCATGTCATTTTTATGCATTTTTAGACACTTCAAATGTTAGAAACTTCACACGTTTCACATGACGATTCCATGGAAGCTTGTTTCCAACACATTATTAATAAATATTATGCAATTTATCTTGCAATTGTGAGGGTTGTTTTATCTCATGCCTACTTGTGTGATACTTATTAATATCACAAAATATCGACTTAGTCCTTACGTGGCGGAAACAATCTTTCATGCTTTTCACATGTACAGTAGTGCATGTGATTTTGTTTTTGCACATGTGATTTCAATGCAAACATTATTTCACATGATTCATTTATTTTCATATGCTAATTTTTTACTTGTAGGGTGTGTGGTTATACACCATACGTGATCACAGGTTCCTTGACACATTACTTGACATAGTGAAATGCTATTTACATAATCACAGGTTAAAAAATATGATTTATGAGTTTGATGTAAGTGATTTTATAAAAAAAAAAAAGCTAGGTCCAATAACATGTTTTTATTTCATGGTCTATCAAAAACTCAATTAGGTCCAAAAGTCTAAATCCACTACCAAGAAATGTTCTTATTTCCTAGATTATAAAAAAAAAAATGGACCTCAAAAGTTTTTAGAAGTTCATAGTTTTTATGAAACATTTTATAGAGGCATTGTTGTATTCTGTGTATCTGTGCATGCCTAACACAATGCTAGGAGTGAGAGAATGAGAAATAAAAAGTAAATTATATGTTAGTTTTGTTTTTCACAGCTGTGTTCATGCTGTAGTTCATGCTAAAAATGTTTACATGCTAAAAACTAACAAACTCAAGATTTTGAACTCTAATGTGTGGTATGTCACTTAATTCCCACACATGGCTCATGTTTGTCTAGTATGACTGATCTGCATAATGGCCAGAGGAGATCTTACAGTTAAAGATGGATAATAATATTACCATGTAAAAGGAACAGAGCAGTGGCACGCATGAAAAAGCTTTTATCTATCAAAGCTCAAATTTTGGTCTCTCTCAGCTTTCAAAATACCTGGTGTTTAGGCACTGTTCACACGTATATGGATATTTTTGAAAAGGTCCACGTAATAAGGTCCACACTTGTTCTGTGTGTTGGTCACAGCAGAAAATGAAGAGGTAAAAACAAAATTTTCAAAATCATCTGTATGTTTGGACAATGTCTTAGTCTTCTTAAATATCTGGTAAAGATATGTTAGGATCTGGGAGAGGCCAAAAATGTGAATCCTCTTGGGTCCCCGAGGACGAGTTTGAGAAATGCCGCTCCATAAAAGAAGGATAGGAGCAAATTTTTCTATAAAATTTATGGGAAATGGTGCAGTCTACTGTTAGATACAGCACATTTGGTCTACACTTTCCAACAAGCAATGTGCATTTATTTGGATTTTGTCACATCTTTGAGACAAGCAGGAAAGCCATGACAGTCAAGGAAACTGACAACATCCTTTTCATCTCCCATCCAGAAGCTATTTCAAAGGTCACTGTTTCGGCCAGTTGCTCTGCAATGGCATTCAGTGACCGTGCAAAAGTGTGTGTTATTTCAATTCCCAACCTGCTCCCACAAAACCCTGTGGAAAGTGACAGAACCTCAAGCCAAATGTGTAAACATGTTTTAATTGTGCTGCCACGCTTCACTTGCAGGCCCCTATAGCTGGAACTGTGCATAAAGATGACTTCAAAACACTAATGGACCGTTTGCATGACCTGCAGATACTGAAACCGGGAATTGAGAGCATTCACAACACAAAACTACCAAAAGAAATAAAAAAAAAACCCAATTTGCTCAAAGTTAGCTACAGCATTTTCACAGCTATTACCATTTCAGCAGTCTGTCTCTCCATTTGTTTTGCTCTGTCATCCTAACCTTTGCAAAAAAAAATTATTATTTTAATAATAAAATAAAATAATAAAATTCCTTTTGGCTGTTGGAAGCCAAGAAATTTTCATAGCTAATATAGCATGAGCAACAATCTTCTTTGAGTTTTCTGTCAATAATGGATATAAAATAAGCACAGCGTCTCAATTTCCCAAAGGTTGAAAATTAAACAACTGTTGCTTCTGGCATTTTAGTGTAATATAACTCCGAATTTAGTCACGCAATTTAGTAACTGCTTCCTTCCAAGTTGACTTGGCAAAAGATTAGTCAAAACAATTTATCTTAAGAGATAGATTTAATAAAGGTTGTCTACAGGGCTGCTAGACAGCAGATATATTTAAAATGGTCCTTTGGAAGCAGACGTATAAATCTTTTTCACTCCAAACATAGATACTGCTATACATCACATATTTAGAGACATCAGAGATTGGAACATTGGAATAATATGAGAGAAATGAGAGAATGTTTGCATCTTCATACAAGCTACAGATACATCGATTAAAAAGTAATTTATTTTTAGATAAAAGAGTCATTGATTTTATATGTTGTGTTGCTGGAAAATCATCCTGTCAATTGAGGTCATTTGCGTCACAAAAAAAGCAAATCCGAAGAACCTTATATTACCCTCAAACGAAAAATAGACTCATCTATTTAGCCGCTCAGGAAAACTCCTCTTCCTTTTACAATAAAACTGAACACAGTTTAGGATTCTTGGAAACTGGATGCTCCCTAGGGAATCAATCCTAACATCAGCCACGATGCAGACAAAGCTCTTCAGACTTTCTACTTTCCCAGAAGACGTTCCAGAGAATTTTCTTACAGTGTCTGATTTCGACTGGTCGTTTTTGTACACAAACAGTCTGCCACTGGCCTGCGCTTCATTCAAGAAGTATTCCACAGAACGCCTCATCAACAAGCCGAGGCTTGGAGCAATTTGACAACGCTTTTGTCTTCTGTCACATGGAAGAACATCTCAGTGTAGCGCTAAAAACACAGCCTCAGGGGAGGTACCTCTTACAGATTACACATTCTGTGCCAAAAGATCATCATCAGGATGTCATTTCTTAAATGACCCCATCTGTTCCTGTGTTTTGGAGTAAATAAGGAAAAGCCCCTTATAACAAATGAGAGCAATGATGCATTGTGTTTGCGTTCGAAGCTACAGCAAAAAAAAAAAAGTTTCACTTTGAGTAAGCAAGATTTTCAGCAGTGTGATGTTTACAGTTCCTGATCTACTACATGTGTAACATAATTACCAGCAGGTTTGTTTGTTTCAGTGACTGAAAGCAATAGCTCAGACTCACCAGCCAAAGGGACATCGCACTGCACGTTCCGATGCTCTGGTCAGACACACACCTCGATCAGAAGCAGCCCTGGGTGTCGGTCAGATCCAAACAGAGGACTTCTTATTCGTACAGTGCCATAATCTCACTCTCTCCCCACGACAGCACTCAGTGAGAACAAGAGCCTGGCTGTCTGGGCTTTGTCCTGACATATTTCCTGAGTTTCATTGTTAGCAGTGGAAAGGAAATACACACGCATACACACACACACACACACACACACACACACACACACACACACACACACACACAAAACACACACTGACACATTTCTGTGTGATTCTCTTCAAAAAGCAAAATGGGTAGTCTGTATTATACATGCAGCAGGCATTGTAATTCCTTCCTCCACATTATTTAGGGGTCAAAGTTTAACCAGTTCCTGGCTAAAAGCTCTGGTCTAGACACAGGTTTTTAACTTCCATGTTGATTATTGACAGAGGTTTCAAAGCACTAAGTCCAGACTGTGTATGTCCCACTGGCTGGAATATTACATGACCAGGAGGCCTCAGTGAATGAGCTCATGTCACTCTGAAAGGTCAAGAAACAAAAGCTATAATGATGGATGGAACTTCATTACTTAAAATATATGTAGTTGCCAGGTCTCTAAAAAGGATATGATGGCAAAAAAAGAAAGTAATATATCACACCATCACATCCATTTATGTATGAAGGTCGTGATTTCAAATCCCAGCACTGCCAAGCTCCACGCTACTACTGCTGGGCCCTTGAGCAAGGCCCTTAACCCTTAACAGCTCAGTTGTATAAATGAGATGAATGTAAGTCACTCTGGATAAGGGCATCTGCCAAATGCCATAAATGTAAATGTATATGATGTATCCAGACACACACCTACATATATACAGTACTGTGTAAAAGTTTTAGGCACATGCAAATAAATGCTGTAGAGCAAAGATGCCTTCAAAATAATTAAATTAAATGTTTCTACATTTAAAAAAAAAAACATAAAGAGCAGTAAACAGTAGTAAATGAAACAAAGTCAATATTTGGACTGACAAAAAAATTAAAATTAAAATTAAAATAGTCTCCAGTACAATTTGTGCAGTTTTATAAGGAAATGAGCTGGTAAGTTTTATTGAGCATCTTGCAGAACCAGCCACAGTTCTTCTGGAGACTTTGACTTTCGCACTTGCTTCTTATTTTTGCAGCAAAACCCAGCAGCCTTCATTGTGTTTTTGTCTGAAAAGTGGTCTCTTATGTAATATGCTGCTTTCTTTAATGACATACAAACATTTTTCTGTAACATTTAATTTTGTGCTAGAAAACTAATGTTTGGGAATCTAAAATGATTTTTGCACTGATTTGATAATGTAGAAGTCATCAAATAAAAAAATCTATAACAAAGTTTGTACTAAAAAAAAGTAGGGTGCCTAAAACTTTTGCACAGTACTGTATATAGTATACTGATATATAAAAATAACAGTCTCTAGAGTCTCTGGAGAATTGCCAGACTGTTTCAAGATAACAAGAAGTCTACAGTAACTCAAATAACCACTCTTTACAGCTATTGTGAGAAGAAAAGCATCTCAGAATGCACAACCCATTAAACCTTGAGGTAGATGGTCTCTTTGAGGAATCTGAGGCTAAAGTGGGCACAGGTTCAAGGAAACAGGACACTTGAAGATTGGAAAAAGACCAGGCAACTTCCTGTTTCCAGAGAAACCGGACTTTTCAGACAAAACTTCTTATTTGGCTGAGCAAGCAAAGTGCTTCTCCCTGATTATATATTAAAGATTTGACTATTTGTATAATTCTAGGTAGAGGCTGGGTTTAACAATATAAGGTTGAACCGTCTGTCAATTAATAAATTATCAACTTCACACTTGGTATCCCATGGTTACTTGATGGTTACAGATGTACTGTAAATCCACATTCTCTTGGCTTTACAGGACAAAACACCAACTAGTCAGAGGCAGCAAAGTTTAAACCTGAGAGTGGAGGGCAGAGAAATAAGCATTAGTTCTGCAATCCGGTCTGCCATCCCAGTTTTCTGAAATATTAATGCATGGTAAAAAAAGGTCATGGGTGTCCTGTTCAATCCTGAGCTCAGGTTACAGTTTATGCAGAATTTCACATGTTCTCCCCATGTCTGTGTGCGTTTCCATGTATCAATAGACTGGTGTCCACATTCAGGGTGTATTCCCGAAACATGCCCAGTGTTCCCGAAATCCTGATAAACCACGACCAGGATAAAGCAGTTACTCAAGATGAATCAATGACTTTCACTCACATTGATTGTAGTATTGAAAGGACTATGCTTAATTACGTTAGAAGTATATATATTGAACCCTAGAAAAAAAAAAGTCAGTCTGAAGAATCCAGAAGTCTTCTGGCCTGATTAGTTCAAAGGGTTAAATGACAAGACCATGGCCTTCATTATACAAAGCATGATTTACTGCCCCTCAGAGTAGGAGCCATGTTTTCATTTTATCAAGAACTATGTAGGGAGGAGACATTATAAGTTATATGTGTTTTTCAGCCTGTTTTTCAGCAATCAGGCTTCCACGGGGCTTTCAACACCAGTTTCCTCCTCCTAACCACAATTATAACCACAGCCACAGCCAGAGAAACCACTCTCTTCATGCTGATGCCTCCAGGGATGCTAACACAACTCCACGGGTTAGATTACCACATTGTGGACATGGCCAGCAACTCTATCAACTGTTAGGAAACAGTAATTACAGCCCAACTGATATATCACCCCGCCAATGTTTTCATTCATATTGACATTTACTCCACTGATATTGCACTAACATTTAGAAAGAAACATTTTTCTCTGCTGATTTTATCAATCTGGACAGATTGTCAGTAGAATGCAATGTTATACATAAGTGATAACAGTAACTAACTTGACGTTCACATTAAACGTAACTATAAAATGTAAGCGTCATTCATCAATAAATAAAAGTTGTACTCATTGGTAAATTGCTGTGGTGTGAGTGGAATAAACCCTTTTGGGACATGCTGTTACTGGAAATTAATCAACTGCAGGAATGTATTATTAACAGGCTTGGGGAGTAACGGATTACATGTAACGGCGTTACATAATGAGGATACAAAAAAATGGTAACTGCAATCCGTTACAGTTACATCAAAAAACAAAGTAATCAGATTACACGTACATTTTGTAAAAAAAAAATGGGAATACTATCAGGATTACTTTTGCAGGGCTCCAGACTGCGCCTAAAATGGTCACATTTGCAACCAAAAATATTAATTTGCGAATTATATTTTTGCTGAGATTGCCACTGGCGACAATATAAATGTACACATTATGATTTAAAAAGGGTATGTACTGTCTTTTTAATTGCGTTCTGTGAGGAGGAGCCTCTCGCATAATTTCTTGTGTTGACGTAATAAAATGAGGTCCTGCGCATGAAAGTTTCAGTGGGGAAAAAATTTTCAAAAAAATTTTTTGAAAAAAAAAGTGGGGGAAAAAAAGTTCAAATTCATCCAGAGCTCCAAAATACGCTCATGGAAAGCGGGAATCAGCTTTCCGCATCAGAAAGACATGTCAAAACGAAAAATATCAGACTTTTTCAAACAATCCTCATCTCTGTCGAGCACCAATGCTGATGGCACACCTGCTAATAAAAAAGCAGGCTCCAGTTGTGCCAGCATGAGAGAGAGAGAAAACGACGGAGACACAGAGAATCATCTTTCCGTCTCAATCAATGAACGCATAAGTAAACGTGCAGAAAGGCACTTTAAGACTTCTTGGATTCAAGAGTCTGCATGGCTCAGGTATGATCATCGCACACAGAAAATGTTTTGTGACTTTTGTTCCAAAGCGGGCAGAGAAATAGCGGAGAAAACGGATTTCATTACCGGAACGGACCACTTCAAGAAAGAGATATGAGAAAACAGGGTGATAGTCAAAAGCATAAAAAAGCTCGTGACTATGTAATCACAGAGAGCTCCACAAAACACCGTTAGCACAAGCAGTGTCGCGTGCATGTGAACTACATGACGACACCGAATGGAAAGAGCTAAAAATAAAATTCAACACCGCCTATATGATTGCATGTGAAGAGCTGCCTTTCACCAAATTTACCCCTCAGATAATACTAATGAAGAAAAATTGACTGGAAGTGTGCAAGACGTATGACAACGACACAGCATGTGCTTTGATCAGAATGCCTATAGTTGAGATATTGTTTGTCCTACCAATATTGGCTGCTCAGTGTGAACGTGGCTTTTCAGCTCAAAACAGGATAAAATCAAAAGTATGCAATTCAACCTTGGAAGACTTGATCAGGATCAGCACAGAGGCCCATCACCTGAACAGTTTGATCCTGAACCATGTGTCAAACGCTGGCTTTCTGCAACACAGAGGAAGAGGCCAAACTCCACTCAATGGCCAAGTAATGCTGACATAATTGTGGTCAGTGACACTGGCTCAGATTCTGTGTAAAGAACAATTCTTTGTCACTGTATATAGTTCTCAAATTGGAAAAGACATTCAGTTCCCACTTTAAGTGAACTTGGATGAAAATGCTGACACAGTAAGAGTCCAGACGTACACACATGACAGGATGACTGAAAGTAAGTGTTTTAAAATTTTAAAATGTAAGTTCATTCTTATGTGGCACTTTAAAAAATCATTTGGCACCTGTTTTTTTTTTTCTTGTAGGAGCCAATGGCTCCTTAATAGATTTGTCTGGAGCCCTGCTTTTGACATAACACAATATAGACTGGGTGATTATAGTTCTGGTTCTCTCTTCCCAGTTGTGACTCACATGAGCAACAAATCTATTTATTTTATTAAAACAAATCCAAACATTGAACATGTTTTTAAGCTCTAAAATAAGCTCTAAATAAAAATATTATAGATCATATTGCTTTTCTCTTGACTTTAGTTACATATGTGACCTTGAAGTAATCCAAAAGTAATCAGATTACATTACTTTCATATTGTGATACTTGGATTACGTTACTCATTAAATTTTTTAATTCAGTAATTTGTTACTGTAACAGATTACATTTTTAAAGTAACCCTCCCAACCCTGATTATTAATGTACACCAATCAGCCATAACATTAAAACTACCTGCCTAATATTGTGTAGGTCCCCCTTGTGCCACCAAAACAGCTCTGACCTGTCAAGGCATGGACTCCACAAGACCTCTGAAGGTGTGCTATGGTATCTGGCACCAAGACATTAGCAGTAGATGCTTTAAGTTCTGTAAGTTGTGAGGTGGGGCCTCCATGGATCGGACTTGTTTGTCCAGCACATCCCACAGACAGACAGATAGATAGATAGAACTTTATTGTCATTGCACAGTGCACTGTACAAATAGTAGCATTGTGCAAATAAAGTGCAGGTTGAATATGTAAATTTATAAACAGTAAATAAATAAATAACAACATAAAACATCAGTGACCTAGCCGGTGCAGTGTCGAGTTCAGCACAGTAATGATTGTGGGGAAGAAGCTGGTCCTGATCCTGCTGGTTCTGGTGCAAATATTCCTGCATCTCCCCCTGGATGGAAGGAGGTTGAACAGTTTGTAACTGGGATAGGAGGAGTCCCTGATGATGTTGCGTGCTCTACGCAGACATCTACTGTGGTGAAGATGTTCAGTGGCTGGTAGTTGGGCACCAGTGATGTGTTCGGCGGTTTCCACCACCCTTTGCAAGGCTTTACTTTCAGACACTGTGGAGCTGCCATACCACACTGTGATGGAGTTGGTTAGGATGCTCTCAATTGTGCAGTGCTAGAAACTTGTTAAAATCTGGGGAGACAGATGAACTTTCTTCAGTTTCCACAGGAAGTAAAGATGCTGTTGAACCTTCCTAACCAGAATTGAAGCATTATGGTGCCAGGACAGATTCTCAGAGATGTGGAACTTGAAGCTGGAGACATGCTCTACTTCAGTCCCATTGATGTTCAGTGCCCTCCACTAATATTGGCACCCTTGGTAAATATGAGCAAAGAAGGCTGTGAAAAATTGTCTTTATTGTTTAACCTTTTGATCTTTTGTTCAAAAGGTTCACAAAAATACTCTGCTCTCAAACACAGGTTTATCCAAAAACAAATATCTTTGTTAAATATAGGTGTGCAAAAAATATTGGTACCCCATGAATTCATATGAGAAAAATATATTTGTAGTATATTCCTATTGATTTGTTTTTTTTTCAACCATGACTTCCTGTTTCACAGGGGTATAAATATGAGGTAACATATAGGCCAAATTCCCTTATTCATAGATTCAAGACCAAGGAATATAGCTGTAATGTGTGGCAAAAGGTTGTTAAGCTTCACAAAATGGGAAGTGGCTATAAGAAAATAGCACAAGCATTGAAAATGCCCATTTCCACCATCAGGGCAATAATTAAGAAGTTCCACTGTAAAGATTATGGTTTGAGTGGCCAAAAAATCTCCAAGGATGACAGCTGGAGAATTGCAGAAGCTAGTTGCATCTTGCGGTCAGAAAGACTCCAAAACTACGATCCGAAGTCACTTACATCACCACCAATGGTGGATGAAGTACCCGAAAGCCACCCTTGAATAAAAGTACAGATATCTTACCAGAAAATGACTTTGCTAGAAGTTAAAGTCACCTTGTAGAATATTACTTGAGTAAAAGTCTTAAAGTATCTGATATTTATTGTACTTAAGTATGAAATGTATTTTTTTATGTTAAATGTACTTAAGCATTGAAAGTAAAAGTACAAGTAAATGCTGTCAATACAAAAAGTTTATTCTTTTTAAGCATGTACACCACCTTACAAATGGAGCCTAGAAAACAAAGTCTTCAAGCCGATCGTTCTCGAAAGGAATAAAGAGCTCAGTCTCTAGCAGCTTTGTCAGGGGCAACATGTCATTCAATTTGCCAAATTGCAAAACTTTCAGAGTAAACAGCTCACCATATGGCTGACCGTCTGACTTTGAACTTTGATATTGTACTATACACAGTTTGAGCAACATGTGTGTCACTCTCTCACAACATCTGTCACTCGTTCTCTTGGTTTCTCCAGAGCCTGTCTACTAGGCCTATTAGAAATTACCATTGAACTCTCTCTCGCTTGCTCTAAAAAAAAAAAAAAGAAACAAAAGGAAAAAAAATTGCGGGCATCAGGGAGCCGCTATTAAAATGCAGGAGAGTTGGGCTGTCTGCTAATTCTATGGTCGGGTAAAACCAAAATAGACGTTTTTGGCAATAAACACCAGAGGTGGTTTTGGCGCACACAGAGAGGTAGCCATATGGAAAAGTACCTCATGCCCACGGTTAAATATGGTGGTGGCTCTTTATTGTTTTGGGGCTGTTTTTCTGCCAGAGGACCTGGACATTTTGTTAGGTTACATGGCATCATGGACTCAAATATCAACAGATATTAAATAAAAACCTGACTGCCTCTGCCAGAAAGCTTAAAATGGGCCGTGGTTAGATCTTCCAGCAGGACAATGATCCAAAACATACATCAATATCAACACAAAAATCAAGGTCCTGCCATGGCCATCCCAGTCCCCTGACTTGAAACCCATAGAAAACCTGTGGGGTGAACTAAAGAGGAGAGTCCACCAGCATGGACCTCTTTTTTTGAAGGATCTGGAGAGATTCTTTATGGAGGAATGGTCTCAAATCCCTTGCCATATATTCTCCAACCTCATCAGGCATTAGGAGAAGACTCAGAGCTGTTATCTTGGCAAAGGGAGGTAGCACAAAATATTGACTAAAAGGGTGCCAATAATTGTTGATATATATATATATATATATATATATATATATATATATATATATATATATATATATATATATATATATATATATATTGTTTTATATGTTTTTTATTGTTTAATCTAGCCACAGGTGGTCACAAGCCAGTGTACTTTTTGTGCCGGTCCCAAGCCCGGATAAATAGAGAGGGTTGTGTCAGGAAGGGCATCCGAACTTTTGCCAAATTCAATATGCGAATCACTAACATGATTCCATACATACAGGGCACTGGCGGAAATTGGGCTACTGTTGGTCGAAGAAGGAGCTTAGGAAGGTGTGTTAGAGGAGGAAGGCTTGTCCGTAGGAAGAGAGAGAAGAGGAAAGGCAGGAGTTTAGGACTGAAAGTAGGGACTTTGAATGTTGGTACGATGACAGGTAAAGGCAGAGAGCTGGTAGATATGATGCAGAGGAGGAAAGTTGACATTCTGTGTGTCCAGGAGACCAGGTGGAAAGGGAGCAAGGCTAGAAGCATTGGAGCAGGGTTTAAACTGTTTTATCATGGGGTGGACAGGAAGAGAAATGGAGTAGGAGTTATCCTGAAGGAGGAGTTTGTGAAGAATGTTCTGGAGGTAAAGAGAGTGTCAGATAGGTTGATGAGTCTGAAGCTGGAAATTGAAGGTGTGATGCTGAATGTTGTTAGTGCTTACGCTCCACAAGTAGGTTGTGAGCAAGAGGAGAAAGACAGATTCTGGAGCGAGCTTGAGGAAGTGGTGCAGAGTGTTCCCAGATATGAGAGAGTGGTGATGGGGGCAGACTTTAATGGACATGTTGGTGAAGGGAATAGTGGGGATGAGGAAGTGATGGGCAGGTTTGGTCTTCAGGTAAGGAACCCAGAAGGACAGAGGTTGGTAGACTTTGCTAAAAGTATGGAGATGGCTGTGGTGAACACGTACTTTCAGAAGAGGCAGAAACACAGGGTGACATATAAGAGTGGTGGCAGGAGCACACAGGTGGACTATATCTTATGTAGACACTGTAATCTGATGGAGATAAGCGATTGCAAAGTAGTGGTAGGAGAGAGTGTAGCTAGACAGCATAGGATGGTGGTGTGTAAGATGACTCTGGTGGTGAGGAAGATGAAGAGAGCAAAGGCAGAGCAGAAGACAAAGTGGTGGAAGTTGGAAAATGAAGAGTGCTGTGCGGTTTTCTGGGAGGAGTTGAGACAGGCTTTAGGCGGTCAGGAGGTGCTTCCAGATGACTGGACTACTACAGCCAAAGTGATCAGGGAGACAGGTAGGAAGGTGCTAGGTGTGTCATCTGGAAGGAGGAAAGAAGACAAGGAGACTTGGTGGTGGAATGAGGAAGTTCAGGAGAGTATCCAGAAGAAGAGGTTAGCTAGGAAGATGTGGGAGGAAAGTAGACAGGAATATAGGGAGATGCAGCGTGAGGTTAAGATAGAGGTGGCAAAGGCCAAACAGAAAGCTTATGAGGACATGTATGCAAAGTTAAATAGTAAGGAAGGTGAGATGGATTTGTATCGGTTGGCGAGGCAGAGGGATAGAGATGGTAAGGATGTGCAGCAGGTTAGAGTGATTAAAGATAGAGATGGAAATGTGTTTACAGGTGACAGGAGGGTGAGGGAAAGATGGAAGGAGTACTTTGATGAACTGATGAATGAGGAAAATGACAGAGAGAGAAGAGTAGTAGAGGCAAATATTGTTGAGCAGGAAGTAGAAAGGATTAGCAAGGGTGAAGTTAGGAGAGCTTTGAAGAGGATGAAGAGAGGAAAGGCGGTTGGTCCTGATGAAATACCAGTGGAGGTATGGAAGTGTCTAGGAGAGATGGCAGTAGAGTTTTTAACTAGGTTGTTCAACGAGGTCTTAGAGAGTGAGAGGATGCCTGAGGAATGGAGGAGAAGTGTTTTGGTGCCGATTTTTAAGAACAAGGGAGATGTGCAGAGTTGTGGAAACTACAGAGGTATTAAGCTGATGAGTCATACAATGAAGTTGTGGGAAAGAGTAGTGGAAGCAAGGCTAAGGGGAGAAGTGAACATTTGTGAGCAGCAGTATGGTTTCATGCCAAGAAAGAGCACTACAGATGCAATATTTGCTTTGAGAATGTTGATGGAGAAGTACAGAGAGGGTCAGAAAGAGCTGCATTGTGTCTTTGTAGATTTAGAGAAAGCGTATGACAGGGTGCCAAGAGAGGAGCTGTGGTATTGTATGAGGAGGTCTGGAGTGGCAGAGAAGTATGTTAGAGTGGTGCAGGATATGTATGAGAGCAGTAGGACAATGGTAAGGTGTGCGGTAGGTGTGACAGAGGAGTTCACGGTGAAGGTGGGACTGCATCAAGGATCGGCTCTGAGCCCCTTCTTGTTTGCGGTGGTGATGGATAGGCTGACAGATGAGGTCAGACAGGAATCTCCATGGACTATGATGTTTGCGGATGACATTGTGATCTGTAGTGAGAGCAGGGAGCAGGTGGAGGAAACTCTAGAGAGGTGGAGGTTTGCTCTGGAGAGAAGAGGAATGAAGGTTAGTCGCAGCAAGACAGAATACATGTGTGTGAATGAGAGGGATCCAAGTGGAACAGTGAGGTTACAGGGAGAAGAGATGAAGAAGGTGCAGGATTTTAAGTACTTAGGGTCAACAGTCCAGAGCAACGGAGAGTGTGGAAAAGAGGTGAAGAAGCGTGTGCTTCTGGAATGGGTGGAGAAAAGTGTCAGGTCTGTTGTGTGATAAAAGAGTACCAGCAAGAATGAAAGGAAAGGTGTACAGGACAGTAGTGAGACCAGCGATGTTGTATGGTTTGGAGACAGTTGCACTGAGGAAAAGACAGGAGGAAGAGTTAGAGGTAGCAGAGCTGAAGATGTTGAGGTTCTCTTTGGGAGTGACGAGGATGGATAGGATCAGGAATGAGTACATCAGGGGGACAGCACATGTGAGATGTTTTGGAGACAAAGTTAGAGAGGCCAGGTTGAGATGGTTTGGACATGTTCAGAGGAGGGAGAGTGAATATATCGGTAAAAGGATGCTGAGGTTAGAGCTGCCAGGCAGGAGACCGAGAGGAAGACCAAAGAGGAGGTTGATGGATGTAGTGAAGGAGGACATGAAGGTAGTCGGTCTGAGAGAAGAGGATGCAGGGGACAGGGCTAGATGGAGGCAGATGATTCGCTGTGGCAACCCCTGAAGGGAACAGCCGAAAGGAAAAGAAGAAGAAGCTAGATATTGTTTTATTTTTAATGAGAGCAGAGTATTGTAAACAAAAGATCAAAAGGTTATACAATAAAGATAACTTTTCTTTGCTCATATTTACCACGGGTGCCAATGTCTGTAGCTTTCAACAATAAGCTCTTTGGTCTTCCTGGCATTGAGGGTGAGGTTGTTGATGTTACAGCATGCTGCCAGGCTTTGGCTCTCCTCCCTTTAGGCCGATTCATCACTGTTGCTGATGTGAACTACAACTGAGGTATCATCTGAATATGTCATGATGATGTTGGAGTTATGGAGATGCACACAGTCATGGGTAAACAAGGAATATAGTAGTGTACTCAGCACCCAGCCCTGTGGAATGCCAGTGTTCAGATGCTTGATCAAATTGAGATCTGGGGCATTGTGGAGGTCAAGTCAACACCTTAACTCTTTGTCATGTTAATCAAACCATTCCTGAACAATTTTTGCACTGTGGCAGGGCGCATTATCCTGTGGAAAGATGCCACTGCCATTAGGGAATACTATTGCCATAAATGGGTGTACTTGGTCTGCCACAATGTTACAAGTAGAGTACAGTTGCTCTTCTGTGGGATCGGACCAGATCGGCTAGCCTTCGCTCCCCACACGCATCAATAAGCCCTGCGCACTCATGACCCTGTCACCGGTTCACCGGTTGGACCACAGGTCCTTTGCCCATGCTTCCAACACATCAACTTCAAGAACTGACTGTTCACTTGCTGCCTAATATATCCCACCCCTTGACAGGTGCCATTGAAACAATGTTTCAAACATGCAACCTCATACGCTGCATGTTTATCAATAGCTATGTACAGTATACTGACAGAATCTTTTTGTCTGAGATGTTAACATACATGTCACACATTAACGCTAATGTCATCGACATGTCTGAAATGTAGATTTTTTTTTTTTTTTAGGTTGTGCAGGCAAATTCTACCATAATTCAACAACAAATATATATATATATATATATATATATATATATATATATATATATATATATATATATATATATAAAGAAAAACGTTTACAATTGTTATCACCACATATAGTGGAATTGGGTTATGGTGCAACAGGGTTTATATCGAGGGATCAAGCCCAGAAACACAGAGGCATATAAATAGTAACACTCAGAACACACAGTTCCCCTGTGGTGCTTAGCCACAGAGAGGGAGGAGAAAGCCAGGATGTTGAAAACTCAGAGCATTCAGTACACTTATATCACACACATTAAAACACACACACACACAGAGAGAGAGAGAGAGAGAGCAAATGAGGCATAGTATCTGCTGCAGGAAACACCTCAAGAACAAAACAGCCTTCTGGGACTAACCTTAATAAAATCTACTCCACTCCACCCCTCTGTCTATAACAGGAAATAGCACTTACAGGACCACACACCACACCACACCTCCATTTGGAGCTCCCGAGGGAAGCTGTCACCTCCAAGAGGTCACCGCGAATGGCCAACTCAGTGGTGGCAGCTGTAATGATATGTATTTTTTGATGTTTGTAAAACCCACTATCTGATAACTGCAAGGGCATTTTAGGTGAATGCCAATGGAAAAACTAATGGGCGTGATTACAGCTGTGTACTTTGAGTGGCAGTAATAGCACGTTTTGTGTATACCGTAGGAAATGTGACATCACACCTCCGCCTCGCCTCCTGGGAAAGTAAGTGAGTGTCTAGGTGAACTGTCTGCTACAGAGCAAACAGAAAACTAAACAACTATTTAAGCAAACACTTAAACACACGCCCGAAACATATTTCACCATTGGATACTATAGGAATTCTGCTCAAAACCACTGTCTAATCTCAATATAATTTCTTACAGAAAACATATTGCACAACATATACAACATGTCTAATTGCAGCAACAGTTTGTTATCCTTCTTCCTGGAACTGTTTTGAGAGTAAAGCTGCTGAATGAATTCTTGGTCAGGAGTCAAACACATTTCACCATAGCAGGAAACCAAAAAAAAAAAGCTGATCAAATTCTGTTTATAAATGTTTGTTTGCAATTGAAACATGGGCCTCTTTGTTCAGAGTGGTCCTATGAGAAGCTGCCGTGTCTCGTTAGCTCTGAGGTGGGCACAAGACGGGCCTTAGGAGGGGGAGCAGAGCCCAAAGCGTGTGAACTCTTCAGAGGATTAGATATTTCTTCCCCTCCTGCAGAGACCTGCACGCACAATTATCATCCCACAGCAGGAGAACAGCAGAGGACAGACCATAGTACCAGTCTGTGTCACAAAAACCAAAAACATGATCCTTTATTATAACAAAAAATATATTTTACTTTAAAGTTGTTCATAAACTGTTCATTTAACCTCTTAAACTTTGAACTTATTATTCAGTTATTCACCATAAAGCTTTTCAGTAATAACTGTGAATACAAGTAAATAGTGTTATGTATGTGAAAAGTAAAATCTGATGTATCTGAATTTTGTCCATGTTACGTTTTGAAGGCAAGAGGTAAAAGGATTATTTAGGCGTTTCCCATACCTAAACTGTCTTGTTTGTGTTGCACACTACAGACCAGCAGTAAGTGGAGATGACATCTTTGATTTGTGGCTTAGTGGTTAGCACATTTGCCTTGCACTGTGTGCATGGAGTTTGCATGTTCTCCCCGTGCTTCGGGGGTTTCCTCCAGATATTATGTTTTCATCCCCAATACAAACACATGCGTTGTAGGCTGATTGGCATCTATAAATTGTTCATCGTATGTGAATAGGCGTTTGACTGTGTGTGTGTGTGTGTGTGTGTGTGTGTGTGTGTGTGTGTGTGTGTGTGTGTGTGTGTGTGTGTGCGATTGTGCCCTGTGATGGGTAGGCACCCTGTCCAGGGTATCCCCCACCTTGTACCCCGAGTCCCTGAGAGGCTCCAGACTCCCCCACAACCCTGTGTATAAGCAGTACAGAAAATGGATGGACGGATCTTCACTCAGAAGAATGGATTTCACACTTGTCTGAGTATGTACTGAGTACTCATTGTTACATCAATGGATTTGAGTTTGATTCTGAGAAGCATATTTTTCTCAGTTTAAACCCTTAGCAACATATTAAGAACAAAATGCACCAGTATGTTTAACCATTCATAATTACTAGTTGATTTGAATCAGAATAGAGCAGCCTGAAGTACTAATTATGCAGTAAAAAAAATACATTTTGTTTAAGCACCTTGAGTAGTTTGGTCTTTCTCACATTTCTAGTCCATTCACCTTGATCCCTGATTATTCTATGTAAAAAGTCATTACCTTCCCATCTAGAAGCATAACATAAAGAACACAGAGAGGAACTGTGTCTTTGGTAAAACTGTAGAATGATGAGGCACAAGTGTTTTCCCATATGATTTTTCAGTATATATTCTAAATATATTGTGAATAACTTCTTAATATGTATTGCAATTGAACATTACTGAATACATACTAGGATGGTGTATTTAGTGTTCAGGATTGAACCATCAATACTTTTTCCACAGTAATACTTTTTAAATACTTGTTCAGAGTACTGAACAGCCCGACCCTGTTCAGTAACTACAGTTAAATAAATAGGAAATGTATGTAGAAAGTCAGTACCCACCAGCATGTCCCGGGAGTTTATAGCAATTTAAAGCAAATATTGCCTTTTTTTTCTTTAGGAACAAGCTTTTTCAATAGGATTCATTTCTCTTAGAATTTCTGGAGCTCGGTTCACCATGTGAGAGTAATGAGGGTGCTTTCAAATAGCAAATTGAAAGTGTTGCTTATCTGAAAGATAAGATCTTTGCTAATCTAAAAATCTTGAAATCAGGAAGTGAGACATTGCTCCTCTTTAAGCATTCGTGCCATGAATAGATGAAATAAGAAGATTTCTGCAACATTAACTAACATCACATCAACCTGATACAGCCAATGACTTGGTTACTGTATCAGCCATTGATTTGCTTTTATTACAACAATACCTCCATCTTGTGGCCAGAGACCCTTGGCCTATAGTCTTCTAGCTGTTTATACAGCACTACACTGTGCACAATATACTGTGCATGCATCCAAGTAAAGCTATACTCTCAGCAATATATCATTTTAAGGAAAGATATATACAGATGTGAGGGAAAATACACATATTATCAGACTACAAATAACATAGTAATGTTAAACATGAGCTTTATTTGTGAAAGTCAGTCACAATATCAATCACATCATCCTACTAGTAAATTCTTCATCTTAAAGCATATTATTTGGTAATTGTAACTAGGAAAGTGGGGGAATCCAGGTCTGTATATGTCATCTGGTTCTGAGAGTTTAAGGGGTTAATAGCACAAAGAAGTGAAAGACTGGAATTAGGAATTCAGCCTTTAGTCTTCTTTCCCACAGTTTACTGATTGGTATTCATCACCCAATCTGTTTAAGCTATGTATGCACACCACTGCTGTCTGCATATTCATGAGTCCTCAGACAAAGTTAGAGACAAGTGAACATCAAAAGTCAAAAACCCCCACACTTCTGTCTCAGAAAGTCATGTTTGTGCAGACACGGGAAAGGCTCTATCAAAATAGTCAGGGTGCTAATGTCTGTGTGTGTGTGTGTGTGTGTGTGTGTATGTGCGTTTGTGTGTGAAGTCAGTGACTTTACTGTGATCAGAAAAGCATCTAACCAGCTGCTTTCACCACCTGTCATTCAGACACTCCCAACATCAGATTGTACAGCTACTGATTCATTAACACACACACACACACACACACACACACACACACACACACACACACACACACACGTCCACATACGCACATACACACTTTTCTTCTGGCTGAGATGCATACCAAAGAGAAATATTTTAGTTTTAGACCTATATGTAGTAGAAAATGTAAATATATATCACCATGTGAAAGGTTTCCCCAGGCCACCACACATATTATCAAACTTCTCTAACTAAAAAGAAGTGATATGCTAGGGTCATTTCACACATTTACACTTTTGCAGTTATAGAATTAGAATTTTATGCACAGCCTAGCTTTCAGTTCCAGCATCATTAAATTGCTAATCTCAGGAGAGTTTTTGGCATTTATGTCATGATTTGATATGACTTGACCGTCGATGTTTATTCAAAGAAGTAAAGCATACTTTCTGTTGTAGCTGTTGGCATTTATTGAGAATTTAATTTCTCAGAAGAAAGACTGCACAGATGTTTGCAATTTTTTAAATGAAGGTTCTAAGTTATAATTTTCCACAGGTATTAAGTCACCAAGTGCAGATGTTAAAACAAAGACCAGACCTGAAATCTCTTGAAGCTGCTTTTACAGAGTGGGTTAGGTATAACCTTTTGATGTTTTCTGTTACCATGTTGGAAAAACAAAAGGGATTCTGGAAAGTCTTCTAAAGTTCACCCATAATATAGTAGTTATGAAGCCAAACCACAATATCTCAGGTTATCAGACAGAACTTAGTGCAAAGCGTTGTATACCCTCAGGGCCAAATGGATACAAAGAAATGTATGTTTCTCTTTCCCAATGTGATATAATTATTCCCTAATAACCTGTAGACCCAGGCTTCATTTTATAATTGTGTCTCCAATCTGCTTCATACTGTATCCTCAGAACAGCTTTTGGATCCTCTCAGTCGAAATTACATGACATGTCTGTTCTAACTCCATGCCAGATTGCTTGCCAATCCTTGTAAATTCTTCTTGACATATCCGTTACAACTATGCCAGATGTCCTGCAATGCCTTCTTTGATTTTTTTCTTTTGATTCTTTTCAGCTGTTTTTTTTTTTTCTGTGGTTTGAGTTTCTGCTGCTTTTTCTGCTGATGTTGCTTTATGCTTTGGATTATTGTCTTGTTACAGTATACACACATTTGATTACATTTTTGCTTATTTTTAGTTATTTTAATTTGTAGTTACTGTGATTAAAAGTTCTGCACTTAACCGTTTGTCTTTAAATTACAAACATAGGGGCTTTATTCAAATATAGGGGCTTAGTGGTTAGCACGTTTGCCTCAAACCTTCAGGGTTGGGGTTGGGGGTTCAATTCCCGCCGTTACCCTGTGTGCATGGAGTTTGCATGTTCTCCCCGTGCTTCAGGGGTTTCCTCCAGGTACTCCGGTTTCCTCCCCCAGTCCAAAGACATGCACTGTAGGCTGATTGGCATTTCCAAATTGTCCGTAGTGTGTGAATGGGTGTGCGATTGTGCCCTGCAATTGGTAGGCACCCGTCCAGGGTGTCCCCCGCCTTGTGCCCCGAGTCCCATGCGATCTCCCCGTGACTCGGTATAGGATAAGCGGTACAGAAAATGGATAGATGGAAGTTATGTGTACTCTGAGATGAGCTACCCACATGCTTAAAATAATTTTATGGGCTCCAAATTCAGATTATGCAAATTACCTGTGAGTAATTACCACAATCTTTATTTCGCATCTTATAAAATAGCATTTGATCCAGCATGTCCTATTATTTTGCATTTTTTGTGTATTGCAAAAACAGACACTCATGCACGCAACATAATGAAGCCACAAGATAATGAAATCAAGGTCATGGAATTTTTATCATGCTTTTTTCACCAGTTTTAATTATAGAATTAATACAACAATGCCATTGTTTTTTAAATTTGATATGCTCTCTTTAAAAAAAATAAATAAATAAAAAAGCGCCCAAAGAGAAACTGACCAAGTACCCATTTGCTATGCTTACAGCCCACTTTAAGTTAATTTGATATTATTAATTACTATGGATTAATAATGTTCTATTTATGAATTTAATATTGGCTTTGATTGGAATGCCATAAATTTTTTTTTTTTTTTTTTTTTTTTCATTTGCATCCCAAAACATACATTTCAGTATGATATTGTGATGATATAAAACTGTATGACAGTGGCACCAGACTCTCAATCCAATACCTTGCAAGAAACTGCACCTAAGTTCAAGTTAGAATCGCACATAACTGAGCCATGCTTTTGTTTCACTGCATCTGTAACTCTCATGCAACTTCTGAATAGTGCTTAAAGCATGTTTGAGGTCTGAATACTGTTGTGTGCAGTGTGAGTATTAAATCCTCACTATGCACACACCACTCAACTCTGAATATGGCCCTAGGAAAATAAACCCAACTCAGACTATGTGTTTGTTTTGCTAAAACACCAAGGACATAGATAAGTCTGAACTGTAAATGACATTCATTGGCATTAAACATAAAGGTAATCTTTAAGATAATAATTTCCACTGACTGTTGCATTTTTAAGACATTTGAGACTGGCTTTAAGATACATTATCAGCTTCCATAATATATTTACATACAATTATATAAAATCAGTTTACATAATCTCAGATAAAAACAGTGAACTGATAAAGATAACATCAAATCTGCCTCAATGTTTTCAAATCTGTTTGAGAAGCCCAATTACTATAGTAATGTGTTTTGTTTTTTTTTCCGCTTAAATCACAATGTGCTCATGTGGGTCACTGCTGTTGGATAAGGTCCGGTTATATATATGCTCGATTCAGGTGGCTGTTGTGTGTGGATGAGAAAAAGAAATCTGTGGAGACATGATGAGGTGCCTGATACTCGGTCTGCTCTGTCTGGCTCTTACTGAGGGACTCGTCAGGTAAGAGAAAGAGGGTTAAAGGGCTTATTGGGGACCAGAATCAATGTCATTTTCAGAAATTGAAATGAGAGTGTAGACTTTTATGAGATCAGATTCATGATGTTATTCTAAACATGTTGTCTGCAGAGTTCCTCTTGTTAAAAAGAAGACCATAATGAAGGAAAGGGGTCTCCTCAAGGAAATGTTGAAGTACTCACAGTACAGCTATCAGCAAGGTTACTTTGAGAGTCTGATCAACCAAAATGATGTAAATCTGCCTTCTTCAGAAATATGACAATTATACAGTAAAGATGTCTTCATTCTACAGCCTATTACTGTTGTGAAATTTTGGCTATTTTTCTTTTTCTCTTGATTCTGCTGCTCTTAAAGGAATAATACTAATGCAATATAATGCACATAAACTATTTCATAATATATAAGTAACTGAAAGTGCCTTTTATATTATAAAATTGCAAATGGAATACATGACTCATGAAATACAGGATGCCATATAAAACCTTACTGGAATTACTACAATACACAAAGGGGTTACTGAAAAGTAATGCACTACAGTAGAAACTATGTAAACTAAATATTACTGGGTTCCATTACATAACACAATTACAAAATTTGCATTGATTGAGGCAAGAATAATGATTAAATGATGGTGCGGCAACTTAACTACACCAATGAATGAATTTAAAATAAACCGTAATATTTGCCAAAGCATTCTGATTGATCAACTGCACATATTTATCAGGAAACTTAAATCTGGAATGGTTAATCACAGTTTCCTCAATCCCAATCTGTGTAAATAATCACGATTATATAATGATTATGACAGGGCTACTTTACTCATTACTCTTACTTTTTTACTAATGATGTTTATAATAGGTGCCTGTACATGTTATGTAAGGCTACACAGGTATCAATGCTTTGTACGGGTGTTTAACAGTCATTATCTCTGTATTTTCCAGATGGCTTATTTTGGAAAAGTTGGTATTGGAACCCCTCCACAGTACTTCTATCTCCACTTTGACACCGGCTCCAGCACTCTTTGGGTCAACTCTGTCTACTGCAACAGTGATGCCTGCAGTGAGTACTATACACACTGAAGAACCTCAATACACTTGCATTTTCATCATGTAACAATCAATATAAGCACTTTGCCAGAGGTGTCAGGTATACTGACATAACAGCTCATCCTAAAGTGTTTTATTCAACTTACACCACAGAAAATTGGCAACATTTATTATTGTAATTACATTTAATCAGTTTTAATGAAGTTAATAAGACAAAAAAAACCTCAGTTTTGTCATGTTACCAAGAAACTACAAAGCCTTCCTTCATGAAGACTTTCCCATGGCTGAAAACAGCCTTACTTCTGACACTTACAAAGCGCTAACACTGGAGACACCTTCCAAAAATAAACCATTAAATCAACATCTCCTTACAGAAATCTTCTACATTTCAACCATTACACACTTTCTGTTTCTGTTGAACATCTGCCATAAACAATAATTCGCTGTGTGAGCTATCAGAAACAATAGCGTATTAGAACAAGCTCATTAGTATAAACCTGTGATTTACCTTGAGGCCGAAATTACTGTCAGAGCTGCTGTTATAGAAAATTAATCAACACCTTGTGACCAATCAGAATTGAGAATTCAACAGCACTGTGGTATAACTGAGGTTAATAACATAATCCAGCCTTGATCTCCAATCCAGTTAAATAAAGAATTTCAAAGAGGTTTTGTATTCTAGTATTCTTGTTACAATCCATTATAATTTAGCTTATATCTGCAGTGCTTTTATCCATCTGTAAGTTCTCCATTTGTTTTACAGCAAGTCATACTCTCTTCAACCCGAGCCAGTCATCCACGTTCACCACCAATCAACAACCATTTTCAATCAAGTATGGAACAGGCAGTGTCCAGGGGTTCCTTGGCTATGACACAATCACAGTATGTCTGCTAATATTCGAATAGTGAACTGATTCCATTGCTACAAGTTTAGTGTTCTCTGTGTTGCAATAGTTTTGATTTTCTGCTTTTTATGCAAGGCTGTGGTCACAGAGGACTGACTGCGACTAGCAGAACAGTCAATTATCTGAGGTGGTAAAAGTACACAAATTCTTTTCTCTGGTAAAAGTGTAATTACTCTTCATTCAAGTTAAAGTAGAAAAGTATAAACACGTTGTAAATCCCTGGAGGGCAGGGAGGAGAATGAGCACACAGGAGGCATGCTTTTTAATTGATCATTTTTACTGGAGCATTTTAGCACTTCATTTGTTATTACTAACTTAATAGTAATAAACTAACTAAGTTTATTAAAAAGATAAAAACAAGGTTTCCGTTTTTGCCAGTCTTGCCAAAGTCAAGATCAGCTCAGCCTACGTTTGCGCTCTCTCACAGGATCAAAACCCATTGCAAGACAAACAGTCTATAAATATACTTTATTATTAATCGCATATAGGTGTAACCACTCGCTTATTACCTGCTCCTTCTCTGTGACTCCTCTTCCCATTCACAGCAGGCGCTTGGCCATGCCCTTGCTGCCACAAATTTAAATTAACTTAAAATTTGAAAGTAAAAGTATGTGAAAGAATCACAGACGAAAAAGATGTTTAACTCAAGTCACACACTGATTTCAGTTACTGATCATAAATTAGTGCCCCTTTCACCAAGGAACTAACATGAAAAACATTAGCTAACGCTAGCTAACTTTATTCCTAATCTCTCAAATGCTAGCTATCTCTGACAACACAAACTTGCTGAATGCTAATAGCTAGCTGTCACAATGCAAACTGACTTGATAAGTACAAAGTGTATGTAGAGACAGATAGATTACAGTGATGGGTATTAGGTCTTATTTTTGCTGTCACATATGGTAAAGTCTAGATTTAGATCAACTCCTTAATGCTACAATAGTCTTGTTATGACTTTACAAATATATGATTATAGAGAAATGTTATGATGTCATGATTGAAAATGTAGTAAGTAGGAAGTAGAGATTTTTCTTTTGAAATCAGTTTTAAAAAAAGCCAACAGTATTAGATGAAAAGAAATACACGTTACGTATATATACACTTTACAGCAATTGTACTTTAATACATACTTCCCACCTCTTATTTAGTGTGCTCTAACATTCACCTCCTGTAGATGGGTCAGCTGACCGTCACAAAGCAGACGATCGGTTTAAGCACTTCAGAGCCTGGTGATCATTTTGCAAGGCCTCTGCATGATGGACTCATGGGTCTGGCCTTCAGGTCTCCTAAATACCAGACCATTGTGGACAATATGATCCAAGAAGGTGTTATTGAGGAACCGATCTTTGCTTTTTACTTAAGCAGGTAAAAAAAAAGGTGATCATGTGGCAGAAAATTCTAAACCAACAACAAAATTGTGATACTCATGAAAATGTTTATCTTTATCTTAATCCTTCTGTCAACATGTTCTTGCTCCATTCCTGATTCCAGTTAGTCAGTCAATTTTCTCTACTTTTTCTTGATCAAGTTGTATTAGTATCTGAAATTAATCTAGAATATGCACCAGCTGGGACTTGTGTTGAACTATAAATGAACTCTTGATTAATTTCACAGTGCTAAGTAAAAATGGATAAAATAGAAGGGTTAAAGACATTTCTGGCAAACAATTTCTTGATATTGATGTAAATGATATATGCCAAGATGGATGTGCAACTAACTCAACCAATGAAATTGCTATACAGTGACTCTGAGAGTGGAAGTGAGGTTGTGTTTGGTGGAGTTGATCCCTCCCATTACCAAGGTCAGATCAACTGGGTTCCTGTACAACAAAACAGCCACTGGCAACTGGTCTTTGAAGGGTAGGTGTCTAGCATCTTCTGAGAAACTAATCTGTGCCTTAGGATAATGTACAATGGAATAACATTCTCAATAACCCAAAAGTTACCTGGGTGTTTTTTTTTCCAACATTGTGGGAATTGATTTGAACTACATTTTTTTTTTCTCCATTTTCTGCTTCCTCCATTATGCTTTTTTTTTGCTCTTTTTCTTTTGTTTGTTTGTAAAGCATTTTGAGCTACATAAAACTGTTTTGACACCTTAGAGTTCTGAAAATAATAGCCTAGAAAAGTAAATTAAACTGTAACTGTTTGTTAAGAACCTCTTTCCCTTTTGTTAGTTTTGAGGTGAATCACCACTCGACAGGATGGTGTGATTCTGGATGTACTGCTATTACTGACACAGGAACATCACTGCTGCTATGCCCACCACAGTATGTAGACTCTCTCCATCAAATGCTGGGAGCCCAACAGGACAGCAATGGCAAGGTAAGCCCATTTCCATCCTGTCATGCACTTTAGGCTGTAGATTTTTATTATTTATCTCATGCATTTATCCTAGGAATGTGTCAGGTAGCATAGACCAGTATAAACCTATAGGCAGTAAATGTGAGTGGAGTACTCTTAATGCCTGTGCTTTACATCAGTTCCTGAAATGCGCTCAGAGCTACAATATCTAGAGAGCATAAAAATGTGACCAAAATCAATCACAATGGCCATCATTAAGCAATATTAAGTAAAGCCAAACTGAACAAAACGTTTCTGCTGGATTTACAAGTTGCGGAAATGCTGATTTTCTTCAAAGTGTCCTGGCTACTCGCGGCCAGAAATCTCTCACAGACCAAGGCGCTCTCCCTGATGATGTGTTGGAAAAGCAAGAGGACATGTGTCATAAGGGAGAAGTCGATGATGCATGCAGCACACTAGGGACTATACAGCTCACTGCAGCTTGAGACATTCCACATCGTTCACTTATTGGTCATTCATTGGTGACTCTAATAAAGTGTTGCACAAAAAGATGCTGTGGCAAACAAAACCGACTTACACACCGTTGCAGCACGTCCTCTTTTTATACAGCATCATTTCTTCTTAATTAATATGAAATGACTGTTTCAGAATTTTTTCTTTCAATTTGTTTGTGCAATTGAAATAAATAAGCTATTAAAACCTGACAGCTTAATCCACATATAAAAGTGCATTAGATCTCAAAATCTCAAAGTATATGATTTGAAGTCCATCAAGCAAGGTTTACATTAGTTAGTCATCCATCTATTTTCCATAATGCTTACCTACATAGGGGGAGCCTATCACAGGGAACTCGGGGCACAAGGTGGGGGAAACCCTGGACAGGGTGCCAACCCATCGCAGGGCACAATCGCACATATATTCACACACTACCGGCAATTTGGAAATGTCAATCAGCCTACAGCCCGTGTCTTTGGACTGGGTGAGGAAACCAGGATACCCAGAGGAAACCCATGCAAACTCCGCACACACAGGGCAGAGGCAGGATTTGAACCCTGGAGGTGCGAGGCAAACATGCTAAGCACTAAGCCACTAATTTTATGAGTGAGATAGAAAAAAAAATTCTGAACTTGCAGGATTTTCATGAATACCAAATTTCTTGTGTGAATGATTTATGAATAAGTCTGCTCGTATCCACGGTTATGTGGTTTTTCAGGATGGTCCTTATTAGGTTACAACTTATGTAGGTTTAAAGTTTTCCTTTCCTGTGTTATTTAAGTTAATAGCAAAAAAAAAAAAACTGAGCCCTTTAACAAACAGCCAATTTAAAGGCTAAGAGTAAACAGTTTAAAAAGGAGTTTACGATGTGTTGTGCTTCCAGTATGTGTTCGACTGTAATGCAGTGAGCAGTCTTCCTCCACTGACGTTTGTTATGAACGGAGCTCACCTGCATTTGCCGGGTACTGCATATGTGCTTCAGGTACGAGTGGAACTACCTCATAATTGATCTATAATATGTATAATATTTATGGCAAGTTCAGACTGACCCGTTTGATTTTTTGTAATTAAACAGGAAGAAGATTCTTACTCAAATTGTCAGAGTGGCATCAGTGCATCGCATGAGGAGTACAGAAATGGTTATCCTTACTGGATCCTGGGTGATGTCTTCCTCAGGCAATTCTACTCTGTGTTTGACCAAGGAAATGCTAGAGTGGGATTTGCTACCTTAGCATAGTGTTATCCAACACACTCTGAAGCATCATGAAGTCATGATTCTATTATTTCATGATTTAAAAAAGAATAAACTCATGTATGGTTAAATGTCTAAGACTTGTTCGTTGCCTTTTCATTTATTACAAAAAAAATTCTCATGTTGTGGCCAATCGAGTGAAAACCCTACTTTTTTTTTGTTTGTTTGTTTGTTTGTTTTGTTTTGTTTTGTTTTTACACAAAGGTGTATCCTATTTGCAATAAAAAAAATGCAATATGTGCAGTGTATATATGTAAAAAGGTAGCAGTAGAAGGGGCAATTGGAACAATGGACGAGTAGTACATTTTTACTCTTTTCAACTAAAATGTAATGCATGCTTTCTCTAATTTATGTCACACTTTTAAGGTTTTTAATTTGATTCAAACAGAATGTAATATTTATGGCATTATAGAACCTACTTATCCTTCCACCAACTCCGCAGATGCTTTTATCCAAAGCATGACAAAAGATGAGCCATTAACAGAGCTGAAAGGAAGTCAATATGTTTTAATAAGTTCAGCACCACAACTAAACATGAGAGTTGTAGTGCTGCAGTAACTTGTATAATATGCATATAATAGCAGCAGCTCATACAGCAGGCAAAATTCACATTTACATCATTTGGCAGATGCCCTTATCCAGAGCTACTTACATTTATCTCATTTATACAACTGAGGGTTAAGGGCTTTGCTCAAGGGCCCAGCAGTGACAGCTTGGCTTTGGTGGGAGTTGAACTTATGACCTTCTGATCTGTAGCCCAACATTTTAACCACAGAACTACCACTGGCCTAACTGAAGCAGATTTACTGGTTGTTGGTTCAGGAGTCTTAGACTAAACAATCAAATTCTTCAAAATGCCACATGAAGCCTCATTCAAACCAACATCAGAATAAAATGTCTAAATAGAAGCATGAAGAAATAATGATGAATGAAAGACACCTGTGGAAAGAATCCAGCGTCCTAGTATTTTTACCAGTTTACTGATTGGTGTTGGTCCTCAAAGCTGTTTAAAGTATGTATACACACCACTGCAGTCTGAATATTCAGACAAAATGAAAGACAAAAGTCTCTTTTAATGCTATCAAAATAGTCTCCTTTTCTACTGGGAGAGCTGAGAGAAGGAGTCTATCAGACAGGCAGGTGATTTAGGTGACACTGTGGTCAGAGGGGGTGTGTGTGTGTGTGTGTGTGTGTGTGTGTGTGTGTGTGTGTGTGTGTGTGTGTGTGTGTGTGTGTGTGTGTGTGTGTATCAGTGTGTGTGTGGGTGTGTGTGTGCGGAGTGACTACTGTGTTGATAAAATGACCCTGGAACAGCATCTAAACAGCTTTCACCACCTGTGTCTCTGTCACTCCACACATCAGCCTGCACACTTACTGATTCACAACAACCTCTACTACATTTAGCTCACAACTCTTGGGTCATTCCTCTGAGAGAGCATCAAAGTTCTAATTTCAGGACTGTTTTTCTCTTTTAAATCTTAACACATTAAATTACATTCCCAGTACAGCTCATCTTAGATCATCCTGAGATTTTAGATCATGACAATCCTGAGGCAGTAACTGTCTGTACACGAATTGGGAGACACAAAGAAAGTATGCCATATATTGTAAATACCTCAGGGGGATCTTATTAAACCATATCTTTGTGAATTCATTCCAAGGCGAAAAGACAAGATACACAATGATGTGTAAAAAACTAGCTTTGTAGGCAGAGCCAGGACAAGCTGAAATTCCTCAAAGGCTCCTGTAAAAAGGAGAAAAAGAGACAGGGGAGGGACATCACTTGGATGTTTTGACGTTCTGGGGAAGCGTGTTGGAACGACAAAAGACGGAATGTAGTTTTTCAGTTTGCTTCATCCTGAGAGGTCATTCATGTCTTGTTTGGCCTGTAGCATGCAGCCGTGGCATAGCCAGACCTCACACAAACACATTCCTGGTACTGGGTGTGTTTGAGGAGGACAAAAATACATGGTGAAAAATCTTTCCCTGCTCCCAAAGAAAGTCTACCCTCAGGGAGTCTGAAAGCAACGTATTGTAAAGAATTGGTCATTTCTTACTTTGGGATGTGCTGTTATAGGCAAATAATCAAGAATGGGGTGGTGTGTCAGGCTATTATAGCAGAATAACTCAAAGAGTTTTATTACTCTTAAACCACAGTAATTTGTTGATTATAATTTTTACTGTATTAATGAATGGCCCATTGTAATTTTTAATCATTTATTGTTACGTTTGCTGCTGTGGAACATCCACATACAAGTTGGTTTGTCTTATCACTTATTATCACTTATGTTATAGCAGCTATAAACAGTCATTCCCTCAACAGGCTCTCATTTTTCTCTCTCTTTAAGTCAATACGAGAAGAAAAAAAACACAATTGTCATGTTACAGAGAAGCCAGAAAGCTCAAAGTCTTCAGTCCTGAAGACTTTCCCATGATGAAAAACTTACTCAAACAGGAGGCTCCATCCATAAATTATGAATAAACATATCTTTACAGAAACCTTAACCATGTCAACAATTATATGTTTTTGATTTGTAAAATAACATGTATTTAAGTTGTTTATTGTTAGCCTTAGTTTATGTGGAGTGTCTGTCATACAAGTGAGTGTGAATGAGTTACCTAACATATTAGAACCTGTGCATTAATGTAAACTTGTGAACTGAATTACAGCCAGGACTAATGTCAGAGTTGCTGTTATACAGTAGAAAATGAACCAACCCCTCCTGACCAGTCAGATTTGGGAATAGCTCTGTGCTTTAAAACTGTAATAATGTTGCATATTTTAGTGCTTCATTTGCTCTGGGAATTCTGATTCTGTTCATAAAGGCAATGCTAATTAGACGATTGTTAAGTCAAGTGAAAACAGCAAAGAAAATATGATTGTGCAGTGATGTGGCCCTCCATGACTGGACACTGGTTTAAAGCAGTGTCTCCTCTCAGGCATGTGGTCAGGCTCAGTAGATTCAGATATTACAGACATGCAGTATAACTGATATTCCACACCCAAGTGCCAGCTGCATTGCTGATTAGTACAACTGTCTTTTGCTTGGCAGATTATTATAACCAATTGCTGCCAAGGGCAAGTTTGTTATAACCAAAGACAATCATACTTGTATTTAATGTGAAAAAGTAACAATAATCAATATATTTGAATTGATATTAGCCAAGGAAAGTACATTTCTACTCACATTAATTGCTGGTGCTCCAGGAGATGTTTGAAGGTGGCCAAGTAACATGGAAAAGGTTATCAGCTTATCACCTACAATTTGTTGGATTTGTTGGATCACTTTAAATCACACACAAATAAGATGTGTTTGAATAAGATCGATGTTATAAATACTGTTTTAGGTGGCTATTGTGAGTGTGAGGAACAGAGGTGTGTGGAGGCATGGTGAGGTGTCTGATCCTCAGTCTGCTCTGTTTGGCTCTCACTGAAGGACTCATCAGGTTAGAAAAAAAAGAGGCTCTTTTAAAAAGGGCAAATTTGGATCTCATTAAGCATGTTCTCAAGTATGCAAAGTAGAGAGAGCACATTTAAACAGAAGATCTGGTCAACCAACTGAATGTAAGTTTAATAATTACTGAAAATGATAATGGTGTCCATTTCTCAATCTTAAAATGGTAGCCTTTGGGACAAAAATTAACCTTGTTTTCGTTATGAAGTTAACAGTGCTCATAAAGCTGCCCAGATGTCTGGCTGTTTTTCTTAACAACATGCACCTGCACATTTAATACAGGATTGAGTGACACTTCACCTGACTTACATATTTCAACTCTCAGAAGTGTGTGTGTGGTCTTCCATCAGCACATGATTCCTATCACTTTCATTCATAGCTGGCCTACTTTGGAAAGATTGGTGTAGGAACCCCTCTGCAGTACTTGTATATCCATTTTGACACCATGCACCAGTACTTTCTGGGTCAAATCTGTCTACTACAAGAGCCTGCTGTGAGTAACATAAAAAAAAGCAGCAACAATGATAGTTATTTGAAAAATTTTGGAGAACCATGCAATTAGAAACCTCTAAGATGCCACAATTGACAGGATAACTTTTAAGAACAATGCATCACTTTGTTCTCTGGTATAAACTAGGATTAAAAGTACAGTCAGAGGCACTAAATAAATTACACTGTGTTATGTGGTGAATGTAAAGTATGTCTTGGAGTTAAATGGCATTTAGGCCACATGTTAACCAAAGACAGCCAGTCTTCGTATGATTAAGATCTCACGCTCAAGTTACACATGTATAGTGTGACTCTATATGCTGGGATCTGGACAATAATAGAATAAGCACTTTACTGTAGTTATGAATAACACACTTGTGCATTCCCATTGAATCTTACTGAACTATATTTAGTCTCAAACCAAGAAAGCATCTGCTATATGCTCACAGAGCACTTTATTAAGAACACTACACTAATACTGGGTAGGGCCTCCCTTTGCTCTTAAAACAGCCTCAATTCTTTATGGCATGGATTCCACAAGATGATGGAAACATTCCTTTGAGATTCTGGTCCATGTTGACATGATTCCTGCAGATTTTTCAGGTGCACTTTTATGCTGCAAATCTCCTGTTCTACCACATCCCAAAGGTGTTCTATTGGATTCAACACTGAACTCATTGTCATTTTCATGAAACCAGTTTGAGAGACTTTTGCTTTGTGACATGGTGCATTAACATGCTGGATGTAGCCATTAGAAGATGGGTAAATTGTGGCCATGACGGGATGAACATGGTCAGCAACATTACTCAAATAGGCTGTGGCATTCATGCAATGATTGATTGGTATTAATGGGCCCAAAGTGTGCCAAGAAAACATTCCCCACACCATTATACCACCTCCACCAGCCTGGACTGTTGACACAATCAGGCTGGGTCCATGGATTTGTGCTGTTGGCACTAAATTCTGACCCTACCATCTGTGGAAATCAGCAAACATCAAGATTCATCAGACCAGGCTATGTTTTTCCAGTCTTCAACTGCCCACTGCAGCCTCAGCTTTCTGTTGTTGGCTTACAGAAGTGGAACCTGTCTTCTGCTGTTGTAGCTCATCTGCCTCAAGGTTTGACATGTTGTGCATTCTAAGATGCTTTTCTGCTCACCACAATTGTACAGAGTGATTATCTGAGTTACTGTAGCCTTCTGCCAGCTCAAACTAGCCTGGCAATTGTCAGTTGACCTCTCTCATCAACAAGGCATTTCTGTCCACAGAACTGCCGCTCACTGGATGTTTTTTTCTTTATTGCACCATGCTGAGTAATCTCTAGAGAGTGTTGTGTGTGTAAATGCCAGGAGATTTTATAGAAATAGCAGTTATAGAAACATTCAAAACAGCCCATCTGACATCAGCAATCCATGGTCAAAATCACTGAGATCACATTTTTTCCCCATTCTGATGCTTGATGTGAACATTACCTGAATCTGCTGGCCCGTATCTGCATGATTTACTGCATTGCACTGCTGACACATGATGGGCTGATTACATAATTTTATGAATGAGTAACTGTACATGTGTTCCTAATAAAGTGCTCTGTGAGTGTATATTACAGATTTAAGGTTCCATGTATATTACGGGTGCAATGCAATACCCCTATCAGTATCTCTCTTTAGTCTTCCACATGTCCATATCTGCATCAGTATGTGCATTTGAATTTAAACCTGAAATGGGAATGGCCTAAACCGGATTTTTTTATTATTAAATATGAATGCTACCACTATAAATTCCTATTTCTAACACTGGAAAATACTTGGGGGAAAACCCAGTGGTACAAATGCCAGCACTGCATGACGCGTGACTTCTGGCTATGACAGTTCCTCGACCTCAGCTACATCACTCAAGTTCATAGTTGGTCTCAACTAGCGATGTGTGCAGTACTGTTTGTTTATCCAATTCATTTTTGTTTAAACCTGCCCGTGTTATTTCCTAATGAATTTAATTGGTTATGTTTGCCAAACTATAAACAAACCAGTAGCCTAATTTATACCACCCAACCATGACAAGGCCGTTGCTAAGGGTGTGTTGTTATAGATGTAATGCGCCGCACCATACGGCCACATGAAAGTAAAAAAGCTCCCGCTCACTCTGCTTTTTTGTTGCATCCCACGGGATCACAGTCCTGATGCACACCTTCAGTCTCAGCTAGATGCCCTGTTGCCCTGTTGCCTTTCTGGCATGCTTTCTTTAAAAAAAAAAAGGAATAATGCGGCTCCTATTTATATCTGTATCCATTTAGAATACATTATTTGTTCATGCTGAATAATGTATTTGTAACCTGTATTTGTATACATGCCTTATGCATACAATCTTCTGGTACCAGTTTTATTTCGATGGGAAAAACAAACCCATGACACAGGAGAAAGATGTAATGAATTATGTAGTGACTAGATTAAAAAAGATCATTTCATCCCATCTACAAGCTTCATAAACCTATCAGAATCTTTTGCCTGTAGCAGTTGGGGAGAGTAAATGAAACACCCTTGCATGCTTGCCAGTAAGCTACAGTAAAAGTCTGTGGTTGGGCATTTGCAATGTCAGGCAAATGGCCTCTTCCTGTAAAAGGAAGCAGGCCTTGGCTATGTTCTTGGATTAACAAAACTTTTTTTCCGCATCTCATATTAGCGGGCTAAAGTCTCCTTTCTTTTGCAGCTCAACATCCCTTCAACACAAAGGAAGTCCCACACATACCACAGGAACAATAAATCATTCTCCATCCACTTTGGCGCAGGAAGTCTTACTGGTATCATTGGCTACGATATGATTACAATAATCTTATTTTTCATTATTTAAATCCTCACTGGGTAAATATACTATGTAAGTAAATTAGTCAGTTTCCACAGATGGGCAATTCGGCAGTCAAAAATCAAAAGATTGGTCTGAATAAAACAGAACCTAGTAATCATTTCAGTAAGCCTCTACATGACAGGTCTGACCTCCATGTCAGGAGATCAGACTATTGTGGACACTGAGATCAAAGAGGGTCTGATTAAGAAGCCTGTCTTTGCCTTCTATCTGGGAGGGTGAAGAAAAATGTATTCCTACAGTACATATTCTATGTCAGCACTATAGAATCGTTGAGGTGGTATGGTTATTTTTAATAGGACGTGGCCATGAATTAATATATTGCAGTCACAAGGCCACAAGTTATTATTTCCTCAATATTTCACTAATTGGTATGTTCTGGCCACAAGATACCAAAGTCATGGCCACGAATTGTGTAACTTAAACCTCTGACTTAATACGTTGTGGGAATGTCACACACAGACTCCAGTTGTTTGGCAGCAATGCTGAAAAAGTCATATTGAGAATTTGCTTAAGGCCACTTGGCTTATGGGAGATCCAACTCCAGTGACTCCAGTATGTCTTGATTTTTATTAATTACCCCCTCCCAGTGTGCTCCTTTCACTTGTTTAACTTTCCATGTGCTTTTGTTTATATTATATATTGCCTTGTGCCTTTGTTTAGGTTTTGGTCCTGTCTCCACCCCTGTCCCGTCATTGGTCTGTTAGTGATAGTATTCACCTGTTCTGTGTTTGATTTGTAATTAGTTTGTCTTCTTATATCTGGCTCAGATATATGGTCAGATTATTTGTGTTTCATCTTGCTTGCCTATACTTTTACCCATGTTATGAAATAAGTTTATGATTTTTGGATTGCCCATAATAAAAAACACCCCAAGTTTTTGAACTTGCCCCCTGCCTCATTCATCCACACTTTACATTTATGCATCCTTCCAAGACTGAAGTAAAGTGTAACATAATCAATCATTTCTATTATTAGGTTCTTGCAGCTACAGTGGTCTAATTCAATTGATTACTCTGTCTCATTAACTTGAAAATATAATAGGTGGTTAACTGGTTCTAGTTGGTTCATGAAACTTAACTCATGACCCTGAGAATCTTAACTTCTGGCCTCAGAATATTAATTCATGGCAAAATAGCAATGTCACCTCAATATGTGGCTTTTTGAAGTATTCAAAAAGACATCAGTTAAAAGTATATAGACAAATGCAATGGCAAAAAGTTTGTTTTTTTTTTACAAAAATAATAAACTCCTTCAGGCTACATGTTCACTATATTCATGTCCACTACACTATGTTCACTGAATTTTATCTGACTATTTGACCGTAATGGTATCCTTGTTGTCTAACAAAATTTCCCAAGATATCAAATTAAGTTGAAATACCAATAAAGCGCTGCTTTCTTGCCACTGGACTGCTCCAGGGTCCCTAGTTTGATCCTGATCTGCCTCCCAAAAACATTCTGCAAGATGAATTGTTGACTCCAAATTGCCAATTGGTGTAATGACTACCAGAACTGAACTAACTAGCTGAATGGAGTGAAACCTGATGTGGTCTACTGCTGTTGTAACCCATCCACTTCAAGGTTCAACATGTTGTGCCTGCTTACCATGTATGTAGAGAGTGGTTATGAAAATCCTAGGAGATCAGCAGTTTCTAAAATTCTTAAACCAGCCATTCTGTCACCAACAGCCATGCCACAGTGAAAGTCACTGAGATCATATTTTCCTCATTCTGATGTTTTGAAGTGAATATGAACTGAAGTTCTTGACCTGTATCTGCCTGTTTTTATGCATTGTGCTACTGCCACATAATTGGCTGATTAGATACTTGCATGAATGTGCAGGTGTGCAAGTGTTCCTAATAAAGTGGACGGTGAGTGTACAGTGCTGTGAAAAAGTATTTGCCCCATATTGATTTCTTCTGTTTTTGTGTATATCTCATACTAAATAGTTTTAGATCTTCAAATAAAATACAACAAAACAAAGGTAACCTGAGTAAACACACAATAGTTTTATTTATTTATTTTTATTATTGAAGCAAAAAAAAAAGGTGATCCAACATCTATCACCCATGGGAAAAACTAACTGCCCCCTTAAAAACTGGTTGTGCCACCTTTAGCAGCAATAACAGCAACCAACCGCTTCCGATAACTGGAGATCAATCTTTCACAGCACTGTAGTGGAATTTTGGCCCACTCTTATTTGCAGAACTGCTTTTGTTCAGCCACACTGGAGGGTTTTCGAGCATGCCTGTTTAAGCATGCCTGTTTAAGGTCCTGCCACAGCATCTCAATTGGTTCAAGTCAGGAGTTTGACTAGGCCACTCCAAAACTTTAATTTAGCTTTTTTTTAACTATTCAGAGGTGGACTTATGTCTATGCTTTGGATCATTGTCTTGCTGCATAATCCAGTTGCGCTTCAGTTACGGACTGAGGACCGGACATTCTTCTTTAGGATTTTCTGGTAGAGAGCAGAATTCATGTTTCTCTCAAATATTTCAAATATTTCCCTCAAATTACCATCACAGTGCCACCACCATACTTGACCATAGGTATGATGTTCTTTTTGTGGAATTCTGTGTTTGGTTTATGCCAGATATAACGGGACCCCTGTCTTCCAAACAGTTCCACTTTCGACTCATCAATTCACAGAACATTCTCCCAAAAAGGTTTGAGGATCATCAGTGTGTGTTTTGGCAAAAATCAGATGAGCCTTAATGTTCTTCTTGGTTAGCAGTGGTTTTCGCCACTCATGAACAGTGACCTTTATTGATGCAAGATATTCCTGGATGAATCGTTGGAAGGTCAGCCACTTTTAGGTTCACTACTGTGCCGAGTTTTTCCCTTTGGAGATAATGGTTCTCACTGTGGTTCTTTGGAGTCCAAGAGCCTTTGAAATAGCTTTGTAACTCTTCCCAGACTGATGTATTTCAACCACCTTCTTCCTCATGGCATAGTGTGTTACTGGGTAAGACCTTTTAACCAGCTTCATGCTGTTGAAAAAGTTCTATTTAAGTGATGATTTGATTGAACAGGGCTGGCAGTAATCAGGCCTGGTTGCGTCTAGTCCAGCTGAACCCCATTATGAATGCAGTTTCATAGATTTGGGGAATTAGTAACTACGGGAGCAAATACATTTTCACGCAGGCAGGGTTGGTACTTTTTGCTTCAATAAATAACATTATCATTTAAAAACTGTATTTTGTGTTTACTCAGGTTGCCTTTGCTTTATCTTATATTTTGTTTTCATTTCTGAAACAATTTAGTATGAGATATACACAAAAACAGAAGAAATCAAGATGGGGCAAATACTTTTTCACAGAACTGTATGTATATACAGTATGTATGTATATATGTATGTATACACACAAAACACATTTAGCCCACTGGAACCTATATGAGCATACAGAAAGTCCCAGAGCTTTAAGCCAGGCAATTGATATCCGCATTACGTTACCTTGCCTAGATTTTTCTCACAGTCCTCTGAGACCTGTTACTTACCGTTACAACATAAATACCTAAAAAATTCCTTTTCCCCAGAATTTAGACAGAATTTAGATGTGTGCAAGACAATCCTTTCACAAACAGTATGAACGAGTTGGAAAAACTGATCTGTCTCAGCTTGTTACAACATTTGGTGCTAAATGGAAAGGGAAAAAAAAAAGTCAGGGGCTTTCTTCCTGTGTGTATTCAGAGTAAATGCAGCATGTCAAAGAGGGGATTTATTACCACCCCGGAGAAAAGACAACCTTCTCACAAACATGAAAACTCTGATGTCCGACATGGACAGCGCAATCTGGTCTTGCTTTTCTGTAACACTAATTACTCCTCTTTTCCTCTGAGAAATGCCACTGGACACAGATGAAATCTGTCTCAGATCAGAAAGAAAAACAAAGCCATGTATCAGTCAAAATGTGATTCACCCTATGAGGCTGCTGCTCCCTGTCCATCTCTGTGATGAGCTTGGAGAAGTGACAAAGACACAAGAACGAGTCTTCATAGGAGTTTCTGGTTGCCAAGTGCAAAAGAGATGATTCCTTTGCCAAGTATTATTAAACAGACAAAAAAATCCCCTAGCAGAAAGTGTCAACAGAAAGGCAACATAAAGGCCACATTCATCAACACACAAAGGCACAGAGCTGGACGGAAGCAGCTGAAGTGAGCATATTATGTCCATCCTATGCTCATGAAATAGACTAAAGCCAAAGGTGTTTAAGCCGACCAGCCCTTGTTCTCTTACATAAAGAATGCACACAACCGTAACTCTGGGAAAAATACAGTGGCCCTCATGCTTAATCTGTCATGCACACGGTGATTTCATCCTCAAAGCCCAGCCCGCTGAATTAAAGTAGCATTAAGTGACTGCAGTAATGTCTTTTGTACCCCATTATCTTCTGTTGACAGAGGCTTTATAAAAGGGGTTCTGCATCAGTGGCTCTGTAATGTCGTGAAAGCAAACCTCTGAAAGGCCTATCCCATTCATGGAACTGCTGCCTTAGACATTCCATTGCACAGCCACCCCAAAACTGAGCATGGTAGGTCATTCTTGTCTTTTTTTGGTGAAAGAAAGTTAATATGTTAATCCATAACTCAAATTTCAACATCACTTTAAATATCAGATAATCATGACGGTTCCAAGCCTATAATCTTCCGTGACTCAAGTCAACAGCTGTCATTGGTGAGTTGGGAAAATTAGATCTACTGTCTGACTTGGGTGACTGTAAAGACAGAAACCTGATACGCACAGTTTTTGTGCTGTCGTTCATGCCACTACACTACAGTCTCTGAGCGGCTTAAACCTCACTCTGTAATATGTAACTGTAGGCATGAATCTTTCCTTCTTCTCCTCTGAAAGGCAGCGGGGGCTTATAGGATTTAACAGATGAGTTAATGAAAGAGTATCTCATGTCTATTCTACTGTAACTTCTTTTCATTCCAAAATGGACATGGTGACACACAGAGGATTTGAATTTCCTTTTACAATAGAGCTTGAATGAACTCTAAAAGGAAGTAAGACTAACTTGGAACTGAAGAAAGAGACTTTAGCAAAGTAGGTACAGAAGATATTTATATCAACCTTCCAACACAAACAGACTCTTGTTTTGTCTTCTTTTTTCAATCCCAAAAACCATGAGCAGGCATTTCTCCTAAGCTCCAGATCACATTATGTGTATCTTCTCCTCTTTGCTCTATGTCCAAATGACTACCTACACATATTTTGGGTCAAATGGACAAAAACAACAAATCTGTTCCAGTATCAAATGTCTTCCAGCTTTTGATGGCCATATTAATGGGGCAAACTAACAAAAAGCAGCCCTATTCAGCCTCTGAATACTTCACAAAAGGACACAGGCATTTGTCATACATATGATATACATTATTTTACTTATCTGGACAGCTAAAACGATTTGGAGATTCAAACAATGACAATAGCAATCATGGTGGTAGGTTTGTCTTGAAAGTCGATAGGGATGATTGACATAGGTACCATTCCATAGTTGCTCACAGATACAGGCTGGTGAGGTAGCTAGCTTGTTTTTGGTGAGGTAGCTAGCTATTAGCCTTGTTACCTCACTAAAATAACACTAAATTTCATTAGAAATTGCTAGCAAGATCCAATAGCTACATTGTTTGAACTTACTTTAAGACACAACTTTCAAGTAAATGCATAATGCTAACTTCATATATTAAATGGATATAAAATTCACTTACTTAAGGTTTAAGTGAGATAGACATACAGGTGCATCTCAATAAATTAGAATGTTCTGGAAAAGTTCATTTATTTCAGTAATTCAACTCAAATTGTGAAACTCGTGTATTAAATAAATTCAATGCACACAGACTGAAGTAGTTTAAGTCTTTGGTTCTTTTAATTGTGATGATTTTGACTCACATTTAACAAAAACCCACCAATTCACTATCTCAACAAATTAGAATATGGTGACATGCCAATCAGCTAATCAACTCAAAACACCTGCAAAGGTTTCCTCAGCCTTCAAAATGGTCTCTCAGTTTGGTTCACAATCATGGGGAAGACTTCTGATCTGACAGTTGTCCAGAAGACAATCATTGACACCCTTCACAAGGAGGGTAAGCCACAAACATTCATTGCCAAAGAAGCTGGCTGTTCACAGAGTGCTGTATGTTAACAGAAAGTTGAGTGGAAGGAAAAAGTGTGGAAGAAAAAGATGCACAACCAACTGAGAAAACCGCAGCCTTATGAGGATTGTCAAGCAAAATCGATTCAAGTATTTGAGTGAACTTCACAAGGAATGGACTGAGGCTGGGGTCAAGGCATCAAGAGCCACTACACAGAGACGTGTCAAGGAATTTGGCTAGAGTTGTCGTATTCCTCTTGTTAAGCCACTCCTGAACCACAGATAACGTCAGAGGCGTCTTACCTGGGCTAAGGAGAAGAAGAACTGGACTGTTGCCCAGTGGTCCAAAGTCCTCTTTTCAGATGAGCGCAAGTTTTGTATTTCATTTGGAAACCAAGGTCCTAGAGTCTGGAGGAAGGGTGGAGAAGCTCATAGCTCAAGTTGCTTGAAGTCCAGTGTTAAGTTTCCACAGTCTGTGATGATTTGGGGTGCAATGTCATTTGCTGGTGTTGGTCCATTGTGTTTTTTGAAAACCAAAGTCACTGCACCCGTTTACCAAGAAATTTTGGAGCACTTCATGTTTCCTTCTGCTGACCAGCTTTTTTAAGATGCTGATTTCATTTTCCAGCAGGATTTGGCACCTGCCCACACTGCCAAAAGCACCAAAAGTTGGTTAAATGACCATGGTGATGGTGTGCTTGACTGGTGAGCAAACTCACCAGACCTGAACCCCATAGAAAATGAGAAACAAGAGACCAAAAAATGCAGATGCAGAAGGCCACTGTCAAAGAAACCTGGGCTTCCATACCACCTCAGCAGTGCCACAAACTGATCACCGCCATGCCGAATTGAGGCAGTAATTAAAGCAAAAGGAGCCCCCACCAAGTATTGAGTACATGTACAGTAAATGAACATACTTTCCAGAAGGCCAACAATTCACTAAAAATGTTTTTTTTTTTATTGGTATTATGAAGTATTCTAATTTGTTGAGATAGTGAATTGGTGGGTTTTTGTTAAATGTGAGCCAAAATCATCACAATTAAAAGAACCAAAGACTTAAACTACTTCAGTCTGTGTGCATTGAATTTATTTAATACGAGTTTCACAATTTGAGTTGAATTACTGAAATAAATGAACTTTTCCATGACATTCTAATTTATTGAGATGTACCTATACTAAAATTGAATGCAGTGTTGTACATTCATCCCAATCAGTGTCACTATGGTTTAATTGAATAATTTACTTATATTCTGGGAAACAGACCCAACTAAGTTTGGTAGAATATATCATGGGAATTTGCAAACAAAAGCACTAATTGCTGAAATGGATGGGATTGGTCAAACGTTCTGCAGGAGCAGGCAGGATTAGTCAAAAGTGTGGGTGGGATTGGTCAGAATTTCTTCGGGACTAAAAACAATCCTGCACTCCTCTAGGTCAAACTAGTTTCTAGCTTCTACTTGAAGCATGTGATGATACCTAATTAACTGAGGCAAAACTATCATCTGTTTATGGTAGGGATATTTCAGCTATCCTGAAAGTTAGTGGCGATATGTCCCTAGCATCCCTACCTAAATCTACACCCATGATTGCAATGTAAGGTAAAGTACAAGGACTGTACTATGGAGATATATATATATATATATAGATGTGCAACAATTATTGGTACACCCTATGAATTCATATGAGAAAAATATATTTGAAGTATATTTCCATTGATATTTTACATTTTTTAGTACACCTGGGTGACTAGAAACAGGAAATTGTTCAACCATTACTTCCTGTTTCACAGAGGTATAAATATGAGGTAACACATAGGCCAAATTCCCTTAGTCACTCATAACAATGGGTAAGACCAAGGAATATAGCCGTGATGTGCGGCAAAATATTGTTCAGCTTCACAAAATGGGAAGTGGCTATAAGAAAATAGCACAAGCATTGAAAATGTCCATTTCCACCATCAGGGCAATAATTAAGAAGTTCCAGTCAACTGGAAATGTTATGAATCAACCTGGAATTGGACGCGTGTCTATATTGTCTCAATGCACTGTGAAGAGGATGGTTCGAGTAGCCAAAAAATCTCCAAGGATCACAGCTGGAGATCTGCAGAAGTTAGTTGTGTCTTGGGGTCAGAAAGTCTCCAAAACTATCTGAAGTCACCTACATCACCACACATTGTTTGGAAGGGTTTCAAGAAAAAATCCTCTACTCTCATCCAAAAACAAACTCAAGCGTCTTCAGTTTGCCTACTACTACACTACTGGAACTTCAAATGGGATCGGGTTCTATGATCAGATGAAACCAACACAGAGCTTTTTGGCAATAAACACCAGAGGTGGTTTTGGTGCACACAGAGAGGTAGCTATATGGAAAAGTACCTCATGCCCACAGTTAAATATGGTGGTGGCTCTTTAATATTTTGGGGCTGTTTTTCTGCCAGAGGACCTGGACATTTTGTTTGCATACATGGCATCATGGACTCTATCAAATACGAACAGATATTAAATGCCAGAAAGCTTAAAATGGGCCGTGGTTGCATCTTCCAGCAGGACAATGATCCAAAACATACATCAAAATCAACACAAAAATGGTTTACTGACCACAAAATCAAGGTCCTGCCATGGCCATCCCAGTCCCCTGACTTGAAACCCATAGAAAACCTGTGTGGTGAACTGAAGAGGAGAATCCACCAGCGTGGACCTCAAAATTTGAAGGATCTGGAGAGATTCTGTATGGAGGAATGGTCACAGATCCCTTGCCATGTATTCTCCAACCTCATCAGGCATTATAAGAGAAGACTCAGCTGTTATCTTGGCAAAGGAAAGTATTGACTTAAAAAGGTGCCAATAATTGTTGCACACCTATATTTAACAAAGATATTGTTTTTGATAAACCTGTGTTTTGTTTCCAATTGTTTGATATCCATGAGAGCAGAGTATTTTTGTGAATTTTTTTAACAAAAGGTCAAAAGGTTAAACAATAAAGTAAAATTTTCACAGCCTTTTTTGTTCATATTTACCAGGGGTGCCAATATTAGTGGAGGGCACTGTACATCTTATAAGACTCCCAGCAGGGTTCCGTATGGCTGTAGCCCACCTAGTCTATTGGAATATACCTACAGTGCCTATAGAAAATCATCATACCCTGTCTAAATCCTTACCTTTTTTCACATTACACCCAGGAAATTAAAATAAATTAAATCTAACTTTTGCCAGCTGTATTTACACATTATAACCCTCGAAAATAACCCTCGAAAAAAAGTGGAATTTTTTTTTTTAATCTGAACAATTATTAAAATTTAATTAGTGAAATACCTGGTTTGGATAAGTGATCAGCCCCGTAGAGTAACCATTATAAACTTGCTCAGGTACAACCAGTCACTTCCCAGATCACACACCATGCTAATTGCCCGCCACCTGACATCAACTGCAGTGGTTTTGATTACTTCATAAGAAAATCGGCCGTTCCATGCTAATTTCATTACTAGTAGTGCACGGGAATGCAAAGAATACACCATGGTTGGAAAGGTGCTTTCAAAAGCGCTCCGGGACAAAGTTGTGGAAAGGCACAATTTAGGAGAAGGATACAAAAAGATTTCAAAGGCTTTAACTATCCCTCTGAGTACTGTTCAGAGCATTATTAAGAAGTGGAAAGTGTATGGCACCACCAACACCTTGCCTAGTTTGGGCCGTCCCTCCAAACTGGATGACCAAGCCAGGAGGATATTGATCAGAGAAGCCACCAAGAGGCCAGTGGCAACTTTGAAGGACTTACAAGTCCTTATGGCAGAGATTGGTCGGTCTGTGCATGTGACAACAATCTCACAAGCTTTACACAAAGCTGGCCTGTATGGCAAGAAAGAAGCCTCTTCTGAAAAAGCTTTGCAAAAAACCACTTGGAAGATTCTAATGCCATGTGGTAAAAGGTTTTATGGTCAGATGAGACCAAGATTGAACTTTTTGGACTGAACTGCAAGCGTTATGTTTGGAAAAACCAAACACAGCGCACCACCCAAAACACACCATACCTACTGTGAAGCATGGTGGTGGCAACATTATGTTGTGGGGGTGTTTCTCTTCAGCGGGGACTGGGCAGTTGGTCAGGCTTGAAGGGAAAATGGATGCTGCCGAGTACACCCAAATTCTTGAGGAAAACCTGCAGTCAATCGCCACTCACCACGAAATGTGACTGAACTCGAACAATTCTGCAAGGAAGAATGGGCAAATATTCCCCAATCTAGGTGTGCAAAGCTAATAGAGGCATATCAAAACAGACTGATGGCTGTAATTAAAGCAAAAGGTGGCTCTACAAAGTATTAAATCATGGGACTGATCATTTTTACAACTCTGTTATTCTTTTTTTTTACTTTTCCAAACTGTTGCCTTTTTACGTTACTTGAATGTTGTAAGGGAAAATGTGTAAATGTGTAAATGTGTCTCAGGCTGTAAGACAAAAAAAGTGACTATTTCAAAGGGCTATGATGATTTCTATAGGCACTGTATAATGTGAATTGAGGTGTAGGTAGGTAGTCCTTATAGATCCAGAGGTGGTGCACCAGCAGGTGACAGCTCATCCAGGGGTCCAAGAACTAGGGGTTTGATGAAAGAGACATAGAAACTAGGTGACATATGATATTGTTTGGATAATTGTAGTTAGTGGGCATGGCATTCCAATGGAGGTTCAAATAGAGTGTGTTGAGTGGCTGAGTGAGTAAGTGAGTGAGTTTTGTATATACTTTCAAAAGTTAGGACGCCCTGGTAAGAAACGTGACCATTCCTCTGGGTGGTCTGCACAGAAAGTCTGAATAAATCTGCCAATTTCCTGGTTGGCCCTTTCTACTTTTGCTTGCAGATGGTAACCTGAGGTGAGACTAATGGACACCCCCAACTTTTCCATGAATGACTTTCATGCTAGGGATGTGAACTGGGGCCCTCGTCGCATGTCTGGGTGTGAGTCTCTTGAAAGTCTTGAGGGTTCCTAGGTTCTTATGGTCTGTGTAAACAAGAAAATACTGTTCTGTTCCCTTGAACCAATTTCAAAAACAAAAACTGGTCATAAGACCATAAAAATATTATTCTACTATTCCAAATGGCTGTAGCCAAAACTATAGCCTTAATTGTTAGCAATTAGATCAAAAGTGCATTATGACCCATGATGTTTTTGGAGGAGAAATACAGCAAATATTGCAAAAACCCTGACACTTGCATGGGTTCTCCATACTTATCAGGTTGCATAGACAGAGCTGCCGGAGATAACACTAGCAGCTGGAGTAAATTCTGCATCCATGGTAATGATGAAGGATTCTGTCATGACTGCCCACACATTTTATTAAAAAATAATAATTAAAATAAAAATAATAATAAAAACCAAAGGTCAAGACATAAGGAAAATCTGGAAACAAGTAAAAGGTCAGGCAATGTGAAAACAATGTTAACCATGGAGAAATCCAAAGGGCAAAACATGATATAAGCAATAAAGTGCTGGTGTGAGACTTCACAAATGGTGCACTATTCATTGCTTATACAGAGACTTAGCTGGGACCCTTGAACCCTAGATGGGTTATATACGCATCATATATAATCACAGCTGATTAACATTATGATGCAATCACTATACAAAAATGTCATTCAATATCAATTAACATTATTTTGTGCAATAACATTTGTGGCACATACTTGCACTATAATAATTTTCATAAAAGTTTACTGAAGTCATCATTATGATTCCATATTTATTCATCCCAAATGTCAAATGAATGCACCCTTAGTTTGTTTATTGCATTTTATTGCCTACCAGCTGCTATGGGGAGAAACATGAATAACCAATCATAATTAAAAAGCTAGCTAGCTACACTCTTAGCACAGGAATATCAAGGTGATGGCCACTGAAGATAAGAATGGTATATCTGGTTTATAAACACATTTTAGACTGGTAACATGGACAGCCTGAAGATCATTGAGATTATTGAGGATGGTACCACTTAAAAAAACATGAAGATGGCTTTGGACCACAATTCATATGAACAGTTATGCTACAATAACTTAGGACTATAATTGCTATGATAGCTTTATGACTGCAATTGTCACAAACAGTTTTGCACTCAAGTCTCTAGCAGTTGATAAACAAAACAAACTTCATCTGAAAACTATAATGAATTTCCTGGTTACACAATTGCACTTTTTGACCATGTAGTACACAGTTATAGAAGGGATTGATTTATACGTTCACTATTCTGTGTCACCCAGATGAGGATGGGGTCCCTTTTGAGTCTGGTTCCTCTCAAGGTTTCTTCCTGATATCTTCTCAGGGAGTTTTTCCTTGCTGCCGTCGCCTCTGGCTTGCTCATTAAGGATATAATCCTGAATGAATTTATTTCTGTAAAGTTGTTTTTTGACAATGTCCATTGTTAAAAGTGCTATATGAATAAAATTGAATTGAATTGGTTTTATATCATATACAATGCCATTTCCATAAAAGTCAGAATTTTCTCTAAAATGCAATAAAAACAGAAATCTGTGATTTGTCAAGTCTCTTGAAACTTTAATTAACTGACAAAAGTACAAAGAAAAGATATTTGATGTTTTCACTGACCATCTTAATTGTATTTTTTTTAATATAACCAAGTTTAGAATTTGTTGCCTTCAATACACTCAAAAAAAGTTGTGACAGGCAAAATAAGACTGAAAAGTTTATAGAAAATTCAAGTAACACCACTTTGGAGGATCAGGTTAATTGGTAACTGGGGAGGGCATCAGGATTGGGCATAAAAGGAGCATCCACCAAAAGCTCAGTCTTTGCTAGCAAGGATGGGTCGTGGCTCACTACTTTGTGCCAAACTTCCTGAGAGAACTGTTAGTCAGTTCAAAAAGAACATTGCTCAGAAGATTGCAAAGAATTTAGGTCTTTCACCATCTACAGTGCATAATATTGTGAAAAGATTCAGGAAATCCGTAGAAATCTCATTGCGTAAAGGTTGAGGCCGGAAACCACTGTTGAATGTGCGTGAAATCATCATGCTACTGTGATAAATATAACCACATGGGCTCGGGAGTACTTCAGAAAACCTTTGTCACTTAACACAGTCCACCGCTGCATCCAGAAATGCAACCCAAAACTCTATTACGCAAGGAGGAAGCCACACATAAACTCTATGCAGAAATGCCACCAAGTTCTCTGGGCCCGAGCTCATCTCAGATGGACTGAAAGGCAGTGGAAACGTGTGCTGTGGTCAGATGAGTCCACGTTTCAGCTTGTTTTCGGGAAAAATGGACGTCGAGTTCTCCATGCCAAAGATGAAAAAGACCAACATGTTATTAGCGAAAGGTGCAAAAGCCAGCATCTGTGATGGTATGCCCATGGCATGGATGACTTGCATATGTGTGAAGGTACCACTGACGTGTAGGCATATATTGGGATTTTAGAAAGACATATGCTGCCATCAAGGCAACGTCTTTTCCCAGGAAGTACATGGTTGTTTCAGCAGGACAATGCCAGGCCTCATTCTGCACGTGTTACAACAGCGTGGCTTCGTAGACACAGAGTGAGTGTGCTTGACTGGCCTGCCAGCAGTACAGATCTGTCTCCTATGGTGCATCACGACGAGGAGAATCAGACAATGGCAACCAAGGACTGTTGAGCAGCTGAAGTCTTGTATCAAGCAAGAATGGGCAAAAATTCCACTTGCAAAACTGCAACAATTACTATCCTCAGTTCCCAAACAATTAAAAAGTGTCATTAAAAGGAAGGGTGATTTAACACAGTGGTAAACATGCCTCTGTCCCAACTTTTTTTGAGTGTGTTGAAGGCATCAAATTCAAAATGTGTTTATATTTACATTAAATTGGTCAGTGAAAACACTGAATATCTTTTCTTTGTACTTTTTCAAGAGACCTGACAAATCCCAGATTTTTGTTTTCAATGTTTATTAAATCCCAACTTTTATGGAAATGAGGTTGTATATCATCATATTTTCCCATATGGCAAAATTGATTGATATTAGATTGTACTTTAAATGATTAAATAACAATTATGTACCATCACTGCAACTACAGTACTACTGTCTGGCATTCAGCCAAAATGCTTGAAAGTGGCACACTTATCAAAATTATTGTATAAATCATGCAGCTATTGTTATTTAATATATTTCCTCACCCCCAATTGAAATTCATTCTTGGCTACACCACTGTTAATATAGGTGAGGTATAATATTGATTGGTTGAAGGTGAGCATGATCAAAAATCTGACAACCCTGTCTGTGAATAGACTGATTGACAGTCTTATGTTGTGACAATACCGTTAGCCAGGAATTGTGTAAAATGTATTTTGTTTTCTCTGATGCTGTTTGCTCTGCTCTGCTGTCGCTCCCTGTCAGCAGGGTTGCTGACCTGACAGTAGTCTATTTGAAGGTAGATTACTTTATAAATAAATAAATTGTTGATTTTTCCTGCACTTTTTGGGTCAGCCTAACAGCACTGCTGAAAAGTGGGTCATTCTCAAAGCAGCTGGTGTTCCACATCAACTAAAATTCTCAACCTCTCTCAAGGTGTAAACATAAACAGGTAAAATTATCACCTGATATTTGAAAAACTACCTCCCACCACCCTCATATTATCCAGCACTTGATCTGCAACTGATTAAACACATACAACATTGCGGGGTTATACATCAGTGGCTGGTTTTTCCACAACAGTACTGACATGGGCGGGAATGATATAATGTGGTTTGGCACAAGCCAGATGATATATCCTGTTTATTGCCTGCCTCGGGACACCTTTCTGTTTGAGTGTATATGGAAGAGAGCTACCATCAAGTGATGCAATAAAGATGATAAACATGTACACAGTTCTTCTTCATAGACATTACACAATGTATAACTGCACATGCATTCAGAAGGTGTCTCCATAAACTCTTGGGTAAGTAAGGCATGGTAAAAAAAAATACTATCCATGTCATTAGCCCATAAGCTGTAAAATACTCCTTGTTTTTTTTGTCTCTAAGCCTGTCATTGTGCAACACATTTATTTTCCATAAGCACAAGACTACCATGTGGACAAGAGACCTGAAACCAAGATGTTACAGGAGGTCTGTATTCTTGAAAACAAGCCTTCACACATGGTTAATCCTTATCAGTGTTGTCAGATCTGCATGACAAAACCTCAAGCAGGTGGACAAGCAGTATTAAAAATACAGTTTCCCTTGATAGTTTTTTCACAAAGGTACCAAAACAATTATACTAGTAGAAATAGGAATATATATGATGCTGAAAAAAATTGACACAAACACATCTATACCATAAACTGAAAAAGTTAATGTTCTGGATTGAGACAGAAGAGTATGCGAGTATCCTATGTGCTTATGCTTTTGCTGTACTTTGAAATACTAAACCAGTGTAGCAGAAGAGAAAACAACACAGCTGGGCTACTGTACTTTACAGAAATCTTCCTCATGTCACTGCAGCCAGCAGGCCATCGCCTTTGAAGGATGCAGGGATGAGGGGTTTGTTTTATAAAGATGGGATCTAAGAAAAACAGGTGGTATTCTTCTCTAGGCACAAACATGGCCTTCAGCGCCAAATGAAAGATGAGAGACAGAGGACAGAGGGGTGTGGCGTAGCTGTAGATAGCTTGTTTTCTTCACCTTACTCCAGTTGTTTTTCTCACAGAAGCTCTTTATGTCTTGGCATGACCTACCCGGGTGGGTACAGCTGGCAGGGAGGGGTGGCTTCATTTTGCCTCAGAGATAAGAGCAAAGTGTGGAGCAGACGCTGTGACAGGAGGGAATGTGTTTTCAAATGCTACTGTGATACCATCCAGACAGAAATAGGAGACACACAAAATGCACAATATACGCTGACAAATAGACTGCAATGACCTGTATAACAATGTGCATTCATAAACACCAACCCATGCAGACAGGAATCAGATCAAGGTATTAAACAAGCAAAAGCATGCTGTGGCTATAAATCTTCACTGAAAGATCTCTGTCATTAGTATATTGCTTGAAGCTAAGCTACATTATGCTGATTATTCAAGAGTAAACACAAACTCCCACACCTAAATCGCCTCCAGAATGTATAAATCCCCCTGCTCTGCGCACACAAATCGCAACCAACAACACGTTAAACCTGACGTTTCTGCCTCGACAAGTCTGAAAGCGGAAACGCCAGGCGTGCCTATGTGCCATTAAGAACGTTTGTGTGGTACCACACTATAAAAAAAATAGGTTAAGTGAGAACATAGTGCATTGTTTAAAGTAGTCTGACAAAATATTATACAAACAGTGCTCTTTTTTTCCAGATATACTGTACAAACACTCCTCTACCTGCTACAGGTAAGTGTGTTTTTCATGGTTGTGCAATATGTCAGGTCGTTCAACCCCTCAGTAATCCCCATACCACACCAGCCATGTGATTTATTCTTCTCTGAAGGATGAAAGCAAGTACAAGTGTCCTCTGAAGATCAGCGAACTGTTGGTAAAAGTGCCAAATAAGTATGATTGATGAGCTTATGTGTGTGCAGGTGTGGGTTAGATAGGATTAGAAACAGAAATACTACAGCTACAGTATAGTAGCAGTATTATAAGTTGTAACTGTTTTGATTCAGTTTGATCAATGTCGTTCTATTTCACTAGATCTATAATATCTCAGTCGGAAGAGCAAAACTTTTCTGACCAAGTCTGATTGGTCAGAATGTGTTGATTAATTTTGTACAATTGCAGCTGATTGGTCAGAATGTGTTGATTAATTTTGTACAATTGCAGCTCTGACAATAGTTCTATAGTAACAAATTATTTACCATTTTTGGAAGGAGACTCCAGTGTCAGCACTTTAACAATTAGAAGTAAAGTTTTGTAGATACTCTATAAATAAAAAAGTTTGTAGTTCCTCTGTAACATGATAGGCTGTACTTTTTTGTCTGATTTATCTGAAGAGAGAGAAAAAAGAGAGGCTGGCGAGAGAATGGCTGTAAAGCTGCTATAATATGAGAGATAACAGGAGCTAACTGTGGTAAAAGAGGAATCAAACACTTTGGGACGTGCTGTTACAGAAAAATAATCAAGTTGGAACAGTAACTCTGCTTCACATCGGACAACATCACACGACGCCATCACTGATTATTTTCCTATACCATCACACCCTGTCATATTTTATTCCTTGGACACAATGTGAAAATGCAATAATGTGTTAAATATACAAAGGTTGATTCACATTCCTTCAAGGGGCAGCCTCATTCACATACAGGCTCATCCGCACATCAAAGTGAACTTGTTCAGGTCTCATAGCTGCCCAGACTTACATGTGGGCTGTGTTTGGTGGTGCATGCAATCAGTGGAGGGCATCGCACTTACGCCATGGAGGCATATCATCATAGTTTGCTTTGGAAACAGCTGCCTGAACACCAAATAGGAGAAAGTGGCAGTGCCTGGTACCATCTACACACACCAGACACACATCCTGATCAATCCTGGAGACAAGCACCCTTCTCATAAACATAGGAAAAACCTGTTGCGCTTTATAATAACTGGAGGCCACTACAGAACAGGTTCCCTGCTCTGTATGTGGATGACCACAGTGAAACTACAATGTGACTGTAAGCTGTGTGACAGGTAGTGATCTCTCTGTTTCATAGCACATGATCATTTCATTATCCTCTTTTACCCATCAGGGTATATTTAATGCTGATTAAATCCCATAATTGCACAGCAATTCTATTTCTGTGTGATTAATAAGAATTAAAATTGCTCAGAATTAGCAATGTCAGGTTCCACCATACCATCAACCAACAACCTGGTTTCCTTTAAACAAGGAATCTCAGTCAGCTCACAGAGATCCTTCTTTTCAAGAAGTCTCTGAACGTTGATGAAATGTCATGCACACCATCAGGTTGCCGCAGACTCAGACATTTAATAATGACCACAAAGATAGGACAGAACACCAAGACAAGCTATATCATGTGTCTTCAAAGTTACAGAACTTAACATAAGTTTTTACAGTGCACAAATATCTACATGTCTACAATGTACTGTACATGTAGAGATTCTGTGAAGCAAAGATGCCTTTGAAAATAGTCAATAAAATAGTAAAGAAAAAAAAAAAACATAACCTCATCATGGCATAACCTCACTTTGCCTTAGTTAGTTGCCTTAGTTCTTTTAGATACAGCGTTGTGCAGTTTTATAAGAAAATTGGCTGGGAAGATTTTCCAAGCAACTTTTTTTTTTATCTGAAAAGTGGTCAAAGACTTCTCCAGACTATATGGTTGTTATACAAAGAACATAATGTTCACAGAACTGTAACTAAATGTATTTACTTAATATGTACAATTAGCTTAAACTACACATTAAGTACTGAAGAAAGAAAAAAAGTTTCTGTTTTCGATTTCACAAGAACAAACAGCAGTGTAAGAGAAGTTATGTCACGCTGCATATACAAACAACAGAAAGCTCTCAGGCCATATATCCGCAGTGGCATTTTTTCCAAGACCGACAGGGCCCGATGATGAAATAGGGGTATTACAATACACACTCTGTTACCCATGCCTTCCTGCACACCCAACCCCTCCTAATCCACTCGATAGCCTCTTCACCCCACATAGACCACCTTACCGATACAAGTCCCCTTAGGATTCATTTCAAAGCACAGACACAACTCTTAATCAGCACTTGATGGCTCTGAACCATACAGAATGGATCCGATTGGACAAAATGAAAAGGGGTCTCTAGGGTGGAAATCAAAGTTGCTGTATCAGTTTCAGTAGATGAATTTCCTATTACAACTATATGAGGAAAGCACAGATATGCAGATAAAGTATGATGCATAAACATTATATTAATGCATAAATATAAGAGCATCTGAGTAACAGTGCAGATCATCGTTCACTCACAATAACACTGCAGCAAACTTTGTGATCTTTTCTCTCTTTTTTGCTTATTTGATAAGAAGTTCTGAGTTCTGAGTTCTGTAAGTTTTTTTTTTTCCCCAATCATAACTTAACTTTTCCAACTTTTGCCCCCTGGTTGGCATGCAACAGTAACCACCAGAACACTGCTTTATATAACTGCAATTTAGAAATATTATTATGTGACATATCAAGACTACCTTAGTAACAATCTCAGCCACCAGATTTACTCCTAGATTTACTTGCTAAGGCTGAAATAGAACTCCAAGCTGCACTTCTGTATTCTTCCAACTGAAAAAAAAGAAATTCTGCAACTAAAAAAGTTCTGCAAAGAAATTTAATCTGCTTCAAAAAGCCAGTCTCCAGATTTATCCCTTCTAAACCATACGTCTGACAGAGAGGTTATTCTGGTGTGAAAGTCAACATGACCAACAGTTTCCTTTTTTCCTATTCCAAAGTTAGTTCACCCCATCATACCTGGGAACAGTGCACGCTCAGAAAAAAAAAAAGGGTACTAAACTTTATCTTTCCTTGTCACTGGGGTGGTACCTTCAAGAGTCCACCATGTGTACCTTCAGTACAGTTGTCACCAACCCTGTTCCTGGAGATCTACCTTCCTGAAGACTCCTCCATAATCGTGCCCACCTGATCCCATCTAATCATTGCCTTAAGAAGTTCTTGATCAACTAAAACAGGTGTTTTAGTATTTTGGTTGGAGATGAAACCTGCAGGAAGGTAGATCTCGAGGAAGAGGGTTGGTGACCACTGCTTTACTATGTACTGTTTTAAAGGTACACTAGCCAATATCCACATTTCCAGGTGAGAAATAAATATTAAAGGTACAAAAGAGTTCTAGAGACAAGGAAAGGTGCAGTTTTATGTTTTATATGTAATGTTCTAGGTATACAAAATAGATTTTCCTACCTTTGCTAAAAGCCTCTTTTCCTCTTTCTTTTTCTCTTCATGCTGATCCAAAGGCATCTGCAGAAAATCCTCTTCGCAGCAAATGAAACTCACTGTGCATCCCATCCGGGCCGCTCCGGGAAACCCTTCCGAGTACCCATTCAAAAATCACCAACCCTAATCTCTTAGAAGCTCGCAGCTTCCCAAACCTGCTCCCGAAGAAGAGCTGTTAGTCCTTTAAGGCGGTTTGCAAGAGATGCAGGTCGCTTCTGTGCTCCTAAAGCAGGTACAGTAGGTGCGGAACAGCGTGCGCGTTTTTCCCCCGACGCTGCGTTTCCTTATAGGACCGACTCGTTTTAACTTCACTCCACACCTTCTCTTTAACATCCACCGTAAATAAATATCACCGTGACCACGAGAGGTGTCCCAACTTTTCCCAATCCCGCCTTCAGACTACTCTGCGCTTGTCCAGGAAGAGGAAGGATTGCAGTGGGGCAGAAGTTGCAGTCTGGGGTGGGCTTTACACCCGCGCCTCAGTGATTCTGATGTTAATATAAAATCCGAGTTAGAATGACTAAAAATAGACGAATGGGCTATGTCGTATGAATAAGTCGAACGTTTTGATCTGCTGGTTTAATTATGCATCAGCATCAACCATGATTTATAAAATGATCTAGGCTATCATACAGTTATAGCCTAAATTCAACACATTGTGCTGGAAGGATAGACATCAGCATGATGATGATCGTGAAAGTCACAAAGAAAAAAAAAAGTCACAAAGCAGCTTTACAAACAACTGGATGCAGATTTAGATACCTAATGAGCAATCCAGAGGATAGTTGTAGACTGCCCTTCTCTTCTATAACTATCCATCCGTTTTCTGTACCACTTATCCTACACAGTGTCGCATGAAGCCTGGAGTCTATCCCAAGGGACTAGGCACAAGGTAGGGATAACCTGGATGGGGTACACCAACCCATTACAGGGCACAATCACACACACAATTTGCAAATGCCAATCAGCCTACAACACATGTTTTTGGATTGGGGGAGGAAACCCTCAAAGCAAATGGAGAACATGCAAACTTCACACACAAAGGGCAGAAGCAGGAATCAAACCCCCAACCATGGAGGTGTGAGGCAAACATGTTAACCACTATACAACCATGCCTGCTTCTTCTATAACTATATCTATATGCCATAAATTCAAACAGTACTAAGTGAGTGAATAAGAGTCCTGGGATGAGCAAAGGACTGTCTGATGATTACAGCAGCAGTTCTTAAGTACATATCTACAGTTTGCAGGTGAGCTTATCCACTTAAGCAAGGGTGAGACTTGCTTTTGAAGAAACAGTTTTTGGGAAGAATTCTTTGTAGGTGTTCATGTGGGATCATCTACAGCAGCAGAAGGTGATTCACAAGTGTAGACAGATGCTCAGAAGTGATGCTCAGAAGTAAAGCATCAGGTCCTAATAGTGAGAGGATGAGGAGACACAGTAGAAGAAGTGTGTCAGGATCAGGCACATCATGTAATTATTAGAATACATTTTATTTATCTTATGGTGTTGTCAATAGTTACTATCAGTAATTATCAGTACTTGTTATTCATCTATCAATAGTTGTTATTTATTTATTCATTCAATTATAAACCTAACTGGCTTGTATAAATAATGTCAGTGATGCAGATTTAATTTACACACAGAAGGAAAGCTCTGTTCACGGCACATGACCAATCATTATTAAAACTAAATATTGCTAAATATGATAATAATTTTAACTATAGTAACATCTCATTCACAGCAACTTGTATGGCGGACAATCTATGTAATCTAAGGCTAAAAATAAACCGATTCTAGAAAGTGTTTTTTAACAAAGAAAAAAAAAATCTTTGATATGGTGAAGCTTTCTATAAGTAGATTTGTATTTAACATTTATGGAAGGAGTCTTGGGTGTCGGCTCTTTGAGTAAGATTGAGTAAGTTTGAGTCAGTTGTCCTCCATGGGATAAATGGTTAAAAAGCATGACATCATTCATGAATACTTTTTTTATTGACAAATCACTGTGTTATAGGAATATAATAACTTTTGGGTGTTGTCATGTTTTATTCCTCAATTATCACAATAGTGTTATTTGGTAGCAATGTTCCTAATGATAGTGGCTTGCTGCATCTGGGCCTCACTAGCTAAATTCACTGACAAACAACACAACATCTATATTTGTAGTCATTTGGGGGGGGGGGGGGGGTCCCTCTCCCAGTGATACAGCCCCAGTTTGCCCTCAATTACAACTGGCTAGCTAATGATCAAATTTGACATCTGAGGTCTTTTCCAATATTGGTAGAAATGTAGCAGGAACTGGTATGAGAGGTGGGCTTATATTCATAGCATGTAGGCAGTGCGAAATGCTAGTGTGTTATAGCACAAAAACATGGAACTTGGAAAAAATTGCAACTACCATTAGTATGTTTACTGCCATGGCATGTCAGGTTTAATATGTGTCAGTGCTTTCAGCTGGTCAACTAGATTTTAGAGAATATAACCTAATTAGAACACAGAGTTAAGCAAGATAATGGGCCATTGTTCTCTGCTATGTCATTGATTGATTTTAGCTATTAGTGCTGTCTGAAAATAAATTGAGTGTTTCTTTATGTTTCTACTACATTCAGGCCAAGCTAGTCTGTATTATGTAATCAATCCCCATGCAGTGTTACATAATAAGTGTATCCTCACTCAAGAGAGAGGGCATGAAATAATCAAATGTGAAATATAAATCATCACCCACATATTCTCACAACTGAAACACAAATTACTCCTAAAAGTTGAAATTATTCCTGGGGAAAGCTGTTAGTCTGGAGGCCATATTGTCGCTGTGACAGGCTCTCAAAGTTCTTAACTGCATATATATCCTAGAGCATTCAATGGGAGAGTGCTGATAAAAAATAAATAAATGCATTTTTTTTTTTAAAAACACAGTGTATGAAAACACTGACCACATATTTATGACATGCTATTTTCATCCATGTTTTGTATGTGAAATATCCTGTTTGCTGAAGTTTGCTATGGTCTGACCAATTTACATGAACTGATAAGAAATAGCTTAAATAAGGATTTCCTTCCTCCAGGTATGTACTGAATTCTAGGCAGCAGTTCCTGCATTTTTTAGCTTTTTTCAAAATGCTGTTCCCACCTGACCAGCTGTGCTTTTTTCCAACAATTTTTCTGACAAGCAGTACAAATACAGGAGCGGTATGAATCATTTATGTGGCTTAAAGCATCACACAAAGTTCATTTTTGTGAAAAGGTAAGATTATATAAGTCCTGCAGCTATGTGCCATAAATCCTTCCCTCTTTGAAGCTGCTTTACCACTTTTTAACCTGTTTAGAAGAATCAAAATGAAATTGATCTCTGAATCCCATGAGAATGCACACAGCTCAGAGTACACATAGCTATGGGCTGGGGTCATGTACTTGACTGGCTTTAGATTGTCTTGAAAGAAACAGAGACAAAGGCTTTAAGTATCTGTTATTTTGGGTGCCTACCATTTTCGAGTCAATTTAGGCCCCAGCACCTTTGTATCCATTAAAGACCAAGTAACCCTTTATAGCCATGTTCCAGAGCCAGACCTCTCAAGTCTCAAAAGTCTGAATTTGGTACCCTTTGTTACAAAGCACAGCCAAGAACTGTGCACTTTATCAGGCCATTTGACTGACATTGCAAACAACCAACCACATAATTTTCTTGGACTCTGACCAGAGTCTATCCAGAGTGGCTTACAGAAGTCTCTATCAATAAAGGCATCCTGATACTCTGTTGGGGAGGTTATATAGTAAGAAAAGCACACAGACAACACTTTTTTAAATAATAAAGTGCTAATTTAAGTACTTCAGGAAGAGGTTGGATCCAGATTGGCTTTCTTCAGGGTGGGAATAACCCTTGCTCTCTTGAATGCAATTGGTACATGACCAAATGTTATGGAGCCATTAATGATAGTAGTGATGAAGAGGAGGAGGTCTTGTGAGATGGTCTTGAGCATTGTGGAAGAGATTGGATCCAATGGGCAGGTGGTAGGGTTGCAGGACAAGATGACTTGCAGGATCTCTTCTGTTGCTATGTTAGAAAGTGTGCCAGTGAAAGAGAAGGGGAATCCTGAATGTGTAGTGTTGGAGTTGGGGTAGGAGTGAAGGTCTGGCAGATTTCTTTCAGTCTTTGAGAATTTGGACAGGAGCGCATGGTAAGAGACAAGATCTGTGTTGATCAGTGATTTCTCCACTTTCTCTTTGCTGTTTTTAATTCTCTCTGATAGCCAAGGAACAGGGCGAGAACTCTTGCTGGGTTTAGAGGATGTTCTATGTAGAACGCTACATAGACTACCCTTGTGTATCAATATATCAGATTTTTTTTAATGTGTCACATTTTTATGTGGACTCAGATGTGAAAAGAAAAACTGGTGGCTCTATTATGCTGGCATGGTTTGGTCTCCCTTCCCTGCCTCCTTAGAGTGAAGCATTATTACAAATCAATACAAGGTTTAACATGTTAGACAGCATGCTCCACCACCATCATTAAAACAAGAATTTGTGAAATAATCTTTTGGAAGAATGGTGCTCAATCACCCCAGTAAACGTAAAAAACATGCTTTCTTTAAGTTAAAATTGATGGCACCTACAGTATGAAAATCATTTAGAGGATCTATGTGCAAAGTTTTATTGAAGCTGCTTCACAGGCCATAGCAGGTTGGCCAAACATAGAAATAGACAGGGCCTTCTTAGGCAAATCAAGGGGCCTTTATAGGCAAATCCCACTTAATGACCAAATATACAGGTTTGAAATAGACAACAGAAAGAATCGCTTAGAATCTGAAAGTGATACTGGGGACAAACCAGAGTCTGAGAGTTACACTGTGGTAGGACCAAAGTCTCAAAAAGTTACACTGGGGAAGGATTCATGATGGGGTATAACACTGGGAGAGGACTTTTGGCCAAAGAGTACTCTGGGGATAGACTTATAGACAAGAGTTATACTGGGGATGGACTAGGCACTATGAGTAACACTGAAGAAAGACTTAAGTTCAAGAGTAATGTTGAGAAATATGCAGGAGTTACAATGGCTACAAAGACTGCAGTCTCTGAGAGTAACACTGGAGAAGAACTTATTGCCAAGAGTTACCCTGGGGAAGGAATAGGGCCTAAGTTACACTAGGGAAGGTCCCTAGGGACAAGAGTTACAAAGGATTACAAGCTGAGAGTTATATTGGGGAAGTCTTAGGGTTTACCAGTTGCACTAGAGAAGGACTCAGGGTGAAAGTGAAACTAGGGATGGACTGGAGGCTGAGCATTATACTGGAGAAGGAACAGAGTCTTAGTAACAGAGGAGAAGAGCAAAACCTGTGTTAATCGGGGAAGTACAAAGACCCTGGACTAAGAAAGGATTAGTGACAAAGTCTGACTCTAGGAAGAAACTTGGGCCAGTGACCTGCACTGAGCAGAGAAAAGCCGACAATGGCCAGGGCCCAGGGCCTGAGACTGACATGATGGAAGGATCTGGGCTTGAACACAGGATGTGATCATCATCTGAGACTGACAGATGTGTGAATGAGGCTGGGGCAAAGGAAGGCTTAGGGGCTAAGCCTGAATCTTTGGAAAGCTCAGGCCTGAGCATGTCACAAGGACAGTTCTCAGGGGCTCTGCTCGGCAGAAGCGAATCAGACACAGAAGAAAGATCAGACACATTATTGGAGTTGGGGATAACAGATATGTTATCCCCAATGAAAAAATATTTATTTCCTAAAATAACACTATATCTTTCACCATTGAACCAGTTACTGCGATGACAAATGAGTCATTGTGAACAACACAACCATAATTCTAGGTCAGTAGGTTCCCACCTGTTGCTGGGTGTGACTATTTACTATTATTGTAAGGTGAGATTAATTGACTAACTGCAGTATGAACCAAATGTGTGTGTGTGTGTGTGTGAGAGAGAGAGAGAGAGAGAGAGAGAGAGAGAGAGAGAGAGAGAGAGAGAGAGACATACAGACAGACAGACGGGCAGAAATGGAGAAGGAACCACCCGGTTATTTGTACATAATACTGCTTCCAAGTTTTCAATATAGATTAAAACTCTCATTTTCATTTATATTGACACTCATTTATCAAGTTTGTGGGGGTTTTTGTATTTTTTGTATACTCACTCATATTAATTGTGTACTCACCAGTAGTATAATTACCGTTTGAATTTCACTGTACTGACTGATGACTGACCTAAATGTATTTTCTTTATGTATTATACATGTGTACTGTGTGTATATATACATGTGTACTGTGTGTGTGTGTATATATATATACAGGTGCATCTCAATAAATTAGAATGTCGTGAAAAAGTTCATTTATTTCAGTAATTCAACTCAAATTGTGAAACTCGTGTATTAAATAAATTCAAGGCACACAGACTGAAGTAGTTTAAGTCTTTGGTTCTTTTAATTGTGATGATTTTGGCTCACATTTAACAAAAACCCACCAATTCACTATCTCAACAAATTAGAATATGGTGACATGCCAATCAGCTAATCAACTCAAAACACCTGCAAAGGTTTCCTGAGCCTTCAAATTGGTCTCTCAGTTTGGTTCACTAGGTAAGCCACAAACATTCATTGCCAAAGAAGCTGGCTGTTCACAGAGTGCTGTATCCAAGCATGTTAACAGAAAGTTGAGTGGAAGGAAAAAGTGTGGAAGAAAAAGATGCACAACCAACCGAGAGAACCACAGCCTTATGAGGATTGTCAAGCAAAATCGATTCAAGAATTTGAGTGAACTTCACAAGGAATGGACTGAGGCTGGGGTCAAGGCATCAAGAGCCACCACACACACACGTGTAAGGGAATTTGGTTACAGTTGTCGTATTCCTCTTGTTAAGCCACTCCTGAACCACAGATAACGTCAGAGGCATCTTACCTGGGCTAAGGAGAAGAAGAACTGGACTGTTGACCAGTGGTCCAAAGTCCTCTTTTCAGATGAGAGCAAGTTTTGTATTTCATTTGGAAACCAAGGTCCTAGAGTCTGGAGGAAGGGTGGAGAAGCTCATAGCCCAAGTTGCTTGAAGTCCAGTGTTAAGTTTCCACAGTCTGTGATGATTTGGGGTGCAATGTCATCTACTGGTGTTGGTCCATTGTGTTTTTTGAAAACCAAAGTCACTGCATCCATTTACCAAGAAATTTTGGAGCACTTCATGCTTCCTTCTGCTGACCAGCTTTTTGAAGATACTGATTTCATTTTCCAGCAGGATTTGGCACCTGCCCACACTGCCAAAAGCACCAAAAGTTGGTTAAATGACCATGGTGTTGGTGTGCTTGACTGGCCAGCAAACTCACCAGACCTGAACCCCATAGATTCTATTGTCAAGAGGAAAATGAGAAACAGGAGACCAAAAAATGCAGATGAGCTGAAGGCCACTGTCAAAGAAACCTGGGCTTCCATACCACCGTGCCACAAACTGATCACCTCCATGCCGCGCTGAATTGAGGCAGTAATTAAAGCAAAAGGAGCTCCTACCAAGTATTGAGTACATGTACAGTAAATGAACATACTTTCCAGAAGGCCAACAATTCACTAAAAATGTTTTTTGTATTGGTCTTATGAAGTATTCTAATTTGTTGAGATAGTGAATTGGTGGGTTTTTGTTAAATGTGAGCCAAAATCATCACAATTAAAAGAACCAAAGACTTAAACTACTTCAGTCTGTGTGCATTGAATTTATTTAATACACGAGTTTCACAATTTGAGTTGAATTACTGAAATAAATGAACTTTTCCATGACATTCTAATTTATTGAGATGCACCTGTATATATATATATATATATATATATATATATATATATATATATATATATATATATATATATATATATATATATATGTATATATATATATATATATATGTATGTATGTACAATATGTTATGTACACCTGTCTTGATAATGAATGCCAACTTGCAGTCAAAGATCAGAGATTTTCTCTGAAGTGTCTAGAGAACCTCATTGAAGAAAGTGTCATGTGGTTTCTATTGCTGTAGGGAGCCTTCTGTTTTTACAGCTACAGTGGCAGACAGAGAAGATAAACCAGCATAGTTCTGAAAATCCTTTCATTTTCATATGTGACATGTTGTGGTTGATGGATTTAGAGAATTTGAACTGAAGTGTTTTCATACATTTTTGTACTCCTTTAGTCAACAGTTGTCTACTGACTGATAATATGTACAGTTTAGGTTTGCATTAGGGTCCTGATTAGGATGTCTCTGCTGTAATTTGCCTTGGTAAATGTTAATGTTAATTTTTCAAAGCACACACAGCATTTTGTACTTTTCCAGATCTCATCTCATCAGAACTAGGCACACGTAATCTCTTAATTACCTTTATATATTACAGCATTTTTTCCCTCCTATTTTGTTTAGTCTGTTTTTGCAACTCTGTACAGTGATTGTTTGACTCCATAATCCCAAATATAGACCCAAATCCAATACTTCTTAAAAAAATTGAGCTTGCTAACACATTTTTCGACCATGTCCTAGCTGTAATATGAGTGGGTTCAGGAACAGAAGGAAATGCCTTTCAGATACCAGGCCAGTGCCCACTATCAAGACTCCCAGAGGCCGAGCTGGCACAAAAGTCCCTCTGTGATAGCAGAACCAGTGCTCAGGCCAGTGCAGCTCTTATTTCTGGACGGCTCAGGCTTCCCTTGGTCACTTAAACCTACAGGTGCTGAGAGGCGATGTCTGCATACATGTCTCTGGCCCTCTGCATTCCCAGGGAGCCATCTGATACAGGGTGAATTAAAACATCCGGCTCCCCCTTACCGCACTGTGACCTGAGGTGAAGCTGCATAATGAATTTCCTTTCCAGATGTCTATGAAAGGCTTAGTTTGTCTTAATGTCCTTTTATGTCTTTGTCTCATACATCTCTAGTGAATCATAAGTCTCTGCTGAATCATAATCCCTTGCCTAGTGAAATGAAAATACAAAACAGACATAAAAAAAAAATCAAGCAGCTAACCATTTTCAGCAGGGTTATAGCCCATGACCGACATTTTGTTAGCTGTCATAGTTTGACATAAAAACATTCAAAGAATAATACTCATCTGCTAAATAAATAAGATTAATTTCACATACGATCATATGAGGCCTAATTATCTTAAGAGAGCTGACAGTGATAACAGATATGAATAGAATATAATTGTTTACCAATTTAATTCAAGGAGCACTCAAGGAGCTCAAGTGTTTCTCAAGGAGTAATACTTTGCCAATTTGCCAACAGCTACAATTTTTCATATAATAAAGAATGACGTACTTTTATTTACCCATTAAATGTTGTGGAACATCCATTAAACAAGTTAGTTCATGTTATCACTTAAGTTATTAACAGATATAAATAGTTCTTAAATAATCCTTTGAAGACTCTCACATGGTGGAAAATTTAGTGACCATAAACACCTTTTATAATAATCTCCTTACAGTACTCTTCACCATATCAACAATTACACATTTTTCTTTTTAATGTTTAATTTTGTTTATTATTAGACTTACAGTATGTGGCACGGCCACCATAAGAAATGTTTTAAACATACAAGGTCACAAATAATTTACATTTGCAGTCACATTTAGTCATTAACCTTAATTATACAAATATTGGAAATAATACAGAGAGAGAGAGAGAGAGTATGTAATAAATGCTTGTACTCAGGTAGCATCAGAAGTAATTGATATGAATGAGATGTTTTGAGTCTGAAACATGGGGAGCCTGAAACATGGGGAGTCAAAGGTCAAGCTCAAGTTACATGTGTACACTAAGACACAAGTGATCACTATAAAGATAGCATCTGGACCTAAGAAAGGTGGCATTTAAGCAGCAGAGGATTTACTAAGATAAGAGTCACAGTCTTAATCCGAAAGTGAAAGAAAACTGACTCAAAAGCAATATCAGGCAGAGCCTTCAAAGAGGTTGATTAAATCAGCCGCGCTGTAAGCGACTGGATACAATCACTTCCCACATGAACCTTGAGAGCTGCACAAAACTACTAAACAAAAGCAAAGTGTGTTTATCAAGACTATCCCTGAGGCAGGCTATTATATTCAGAAAACTATAGTAGTATTATCATTAATTATTAACCAAAACCAAAACTTTTTCATTGACTGGAATGAATAAAAAAATGTAGACCACATTAGGTTTTATATTATAAGATTTATAACCCATTTTATTACCTAGTACCTTTAAATACATAACTTTAAATACAAAGTTGAATCACTGCAAACTTACATCCCACATACCCTCAATAGTGATGAACTATGCAGGTTCTAGTTACTCCAAATGTAAAATTTTGGTAACACTTTACAATAACAGTACATGAATAATCATGCACTAATATGCACTAATAATAAAACCAATAATTTCATCTGAATGCCATCCAGTGATGTTTGTGCATGGCAAATGATATGCATGATTAATTCATATTTTTCTTATAGAACATGTTTGTTTTAGTTTACCCTACGTTCTAATCAATACATTAACTAACAAACATGTACTATCATGTATTAAAGGTGGTTGTTAATCACGCATGAATAACATTAAGGTTAGCTCTTCATTAGTTCATGATTAATACATGCCTTAACTCATCATTAGTTCACATTTAAGTAAGTATTAATATTAGTATTAGTATTAGGTATTAGTGCAGGATTATTTATGTACTGTTATTGTAAAGTGTTATCAAAATTTCTGTACCACAAATATCCAGATGTGGTTTGTCTGATTATATAACTTTCACTTGGTGTCTGTCTGGATCCAAAGCCTATCCTGGGATCACTGGGCATGAGGCTGGAATATCAGTCCCGCACAGAGTGCCATGTACACACACATTCACACCTGGGGGTGATTTATCTTAGCCTATCCACCTACCAGCACATTTTTAGGAGGTGGGAGGAAACCAGAGAGCTTGGAGGAAACTCATACAGACACAGGGAGAACTTGCAATGACAATATCCACATAGACAGTATCCTGAGCTCAGGATCGGGGATTGCCTGGAGCTGTGAGATGCAAACACTACCCGCTGCACTACCCTACCTCCATATATCCAGATATAAATATTAAATGAAATATTTCAGAACTGTATTACAATTCTGATGAGCAATGAAGGCTCTGGATAGGATATATCTGTATTGTAAGATAAGATAAGATGTACCTTTATTGATCCTCTGAATGGGAGATTCAGCTTGTTAGGAGGCTGGGGGCAGAGCGTCGGGTCAGCCATGATACAGCACCCCTGGAGCACATAGGGTTAAGGGCTTTGCTCAAGTGCCCAACAGTGGCAGCTTGGCAGTGCTGGGGCTTGAACCCCCCCAACCTTCTAATCAGTGACCCAGAGCCTTAACCATTGAGCCACCACATCCCACCACTCAATGCTGTGTGTACTGAGGTTTTTTTGTTTTTGTTTTTGTTTTTTTGTTTTTGTTTATTTCATTTATTGATTTCAAAAAACAAAGCAGGGTGGGGAGGATAAATGTTAAGCTTATTAAATAAAGAAGTGGATAATAATATGTTTATGTTAATATGATATGTTTAACTATGATTAACATAGAAGCAAAAAAAAAATTTTTTTTTTTTTTTTTTTAATGTATCTGATTTTTACATGTGTGATTTTCAAAAAGCCCAGCAGAGGACAGCAGATGTCCACCTCTACTACTTTGTCTTCCGTGCATAGTAAAATTTCTAATGTATTTACATGAACGATATTATCAGAAATATTATCCAGAGTTACATATACAGCGCCCTCCACTAATATTGGCACCCTTGGTAAATATGAGCAAAGAAGGCTGTGAAAATTTGTCTTTATTGTTTAAACTTTTGTTCTTTTGTTTAAAAAAAATCACAAAAATACTCTTCTCTCATGGAGATCAAACAATTGCAAACAGAACACAGGTTTATCAAAAAAAATAACTTTGTTAAATATAGGTGTGCCACAATTATTGGCACCCTTTTAGTCAACATTTTGTGCTACCTCCCTCTGTCAAGATAACAGCTCTGAGTCTTCTCCTATAATGCCTGATGATGTTGGAATGCCTGATGATGAATACATGGCAAGGGATCTGAGACCATTCCTCCATACAAGTAGTTATAACATAGACTTTATGTCAAAATTTGATTTATGACCCCCTCAATGTCATGTGATTTATGGCCTCATGAAGGCCCCATGAACATGTGTAATTTATGGCAATACATTTATGACTTTTTCCTGTCTTCTGTCTGTGTGTGTGTGTGTTTGTGTTTCACGAGGTAATAGGTGTTAATGAGTTGTGGAGTGTGGGGGGATCCCTAGGTTTTTTCACAGTTTACACCTCCCCAGGTGTGTGTGTGCTGAATCTATTGTTTAAATAAATGGTTAAAGAGCTGTGGTTAAAACACAGAAGACACAGTGCAGTTATCTGTTACAACGGTTGTCCCCGTGAACTCCTAAAGCCCTAGAAGTGTGATTACGAACTCTCATGAAGGCCCCCATGAACATGTGTAATTTATGGCAATACATTTATGACTTTTTCCTGTCTTCTGTGTGTGTGTGTGTGTGTGTGTGTGTGTGTGCGTGTGTGTGTGCGCTCGTGTGTGTGTGCATGCGCATGCGTGTGTGTGTGTATGTGTGTGTGTGTGTGTGTGTGTGTGTGTGTGTGTGTGTGTGTGTGTGTGTGTTAATGAGTTTCACACCCCCGCTATGTACGTATTGAAAGCTGTTGATTAAATAAAAGCCGTGGTTAAAACACAGAAAGAGGCTGCAATACTCATGCGATGTCTGCTCCGCGAAGCCCTAAAAGTGTGATTACGAACTCTTATGAATGCCCCCATGAACATGTGTAATTTATGGCAATACATGTATGACTTTTTCCTGTCTTCTGTCTCTGTGTGTGTGTTGGTCAGATTGTTGGATTCCACCCTGAGGTGTGTGTGTGTGTGTGTGTGTGTGTGTGTGTGCTTCACGAAGCATTATATTTTATTGAGTTTTACACCCCCTATGTGTGTGCGTCCTGAAAAAGCTGTTGGTTAAATAAAAGCCGTGGACGGGTCAAAGTTTTTTGTCAATTTGATTTGTAAGAGTGTTTCAATAAATGAACAGACTGATGTTTGTGAAACTGCTGAAACATTTTGTTGATTACATTGTTGAGAAAAACACTTGTTCTCTTTTACTGAACTGAAATCCCAAACATTTAAAAACCATCTGAGTTTTTCTTTTGTGGAATCGAATCTGAATATCCTGTGTCATTCTTAACTAATTTTAGCCAATAATACTTTATTATACATACATCACATTCAATAATACAGATAACAACATGATCAAAATATGAGAACATACAAAAAAAGATTTTTTTTTTTTTAAACTTAGCCACTGACTCCTGTCATGAGTGGTGAATTGAATACATGATCATCTGTGTAATTTGAATGTGTCGATGGCGAACTAGAGGGCGTTTTCTGTTTTTACTCTTTTTAGACGAGCCCCATATAGCATGTAGTAATTGGCCCGAGCTCGGCAGACCCGCGTTGCCTGTGGCTCAGACACGGCATCAGCATGTATTATCCGGGGCCGATTGTGGCCCGCAGCTCGCCCTGACACGTGTTTTTGTTACGGCGGTAAAGTACTGGGGCCTATTCTTGTTCACCATAACTAACCCAGATCTGGCTTTAGAGTCTGGGCCACTTCTGGCGATGACTCGGCTTGGTTCAATCAGATGCCCTAATATTTATAACAGTAGCAAATATATTTAGATATAATGCAGCATATTCTTTTATATGCTTTTATTTATTATAAACGCACGTCGTTGCGCTCTCAGGTGATTTCATCTCCACTCACACAGCAGTGAGAGGGGTCTTGTACCTGTAGTAGTGGGAGATGGCAGCCATGTTTGTGCGGGTAGGTCGCAAACAAAACAAGAGATATGGGACCATTTAGATAAAACAATTCGGGTAAGCATCGATTCACATTTACGTTTCGAGTATTGTACTTGCAGATGCTCATAAAGGAACTTGTAAAAAGTGAATGTTCACGCTGCACTCAACTTTGACGAGCAGCACTCTGACCCGTGTATATACAAGTAGAAAGAGCAGGGTCGTTTGTATTTTTACTTTCCACACTCTTCTTATTTTTATGAATGCAATCGAATTATGCAAACATTGTTTTTATTCCATATTTCTTCAAGGACAATAAAGGTTTTTTAGTGAGAGTTACGAGGATTTGTTTTTACTATTAAGTAATAAGCTACTATAACTTGACGCATTTTTTTTTTTCCCAACGGTGGCTTTTAAGCTAGGCAGATGAACGCTGTCTGTATATTAAAACACTGGTAACCTTTGTTATTACACATATATTTCACAGAAAGACTTGTTTAAGTTTAAGTTTACATTCATTCTGAGCTTGAAAATGGTACATAGAGGACTAATTTCAAATCATTTTTTGCAAATCACACTTGTTTTTACCTATTTTGGTCATGCTGAGTTCAAATATGCCACTACAAGTGAAAGTTGTAAAGACAGATTTTTACTTAAGTAAAAGTACAGAAGTACTTGCTTTTAAAAGTGCTTAAGTATCAGAAGTAAATTTCCTTTTTCATGTCAATACAACTCAGAGAGCAGTTATCATTTCTACATGCTTTGTAACATTCTAAAAGCTCTTTATTCCACAGATACTACAAGCTAGTCAGTGTATTCAGTAGGTTGTTTCAGAGGCATAAGGTATTGTAAGCATTACATACAAAAATGTGACAATAATAAAACAATGTGTTGACATGAAAAAGGAAATTTACTTCTGACACTTAAGCACTTTTAAAAGCAAGTACTTCTGTACTTTTACTTAAGTAAAAATCTGTCTTTACAACTTTCACTTGTAATGGAGTAATATTTGACCAGTAGTATCTGTACTTTGTCCACCTCTGGTTCTTTTCAATATATCTAACCACTCCTTGGACCCTCAGATGGATCAGGATCTGTACCTGAAACATTCTCCTTTTTCTAGTTCAGAAGTTTAGCAGTTTAGTTGGGGGCCTTGCTGTTTGGCCATGTTGGCCTGTTCATGAAGTCTTGAAATATTGTGTCTTTGTGACTTTTGGTTTTATGATGAACATGTTGATCAACTTATATTGTTAAGGCTCATGCAGATTGTATTATTCCTGTATTGTTTGAAGGGTCATGTTGGCCAATATGCAAAGTTGTGAAGTGAATAAAATAATATTTCATGTACAAAATTAACTTTGCATTGTTTTTAGGACCATGTTCTCACATAGTGTCCATTAATGTAAATGTGAAAAGTACGATATTTGTCTTTTAAATGCAGTTAAGGTAAAGTCACAAGTTTCCAGAAAAAAGTACAGATAAAAAGTGTACTTAAGTACAGTACTCAAGTAAATGTACTTCGTTACTGTCCACCTCTGAAAAGAACAAAGAGGTCAATATATTACATATATTATATTTATTTATTTATTTATTTAATGGTATGATAGGTACAGTTAGAGAGATGATAGATACAGATAGGGTTAAAGTTTTTGAATACCATACTGCATTTGCATTCGATAAATTCCTTATGCCTATGTGTGAAATTTCATATGCCTTACATATGCCAAAACAGTATCAGATTTATGTGGGCAAAACTGACATGGGATCATCTTGAAAATTATGCTTATTGATGCTAGCTATCATTAATTCCCACACCCAGAAAATAATGCTATCAGGGGTCAGACAGTAAATCTAAATAAAATAGTCTATAGCTGACAAGGCAGAAAGGGCGTGAAAAAAGAAAAAGAAAAAAAATGCTCTGGTCTTTTTATGTATTTTAAACAGTTAACTGCTCTACACATGCACACCTCATTGTTTACATTTAAACAACACATTGAAATACGTTTTTCATGAACTCCTTGAAAGAAACCCTTGAATGAACAATACTTCTACAGCATTTACTGATGTTGTATCTGTTAACGTTAGTTAAAGCAATATGAAATACACGCTAGTTAACATACTAGTTAGTTAAAAATTGTTCAAGATGAATAAATGCTGTAAAATACATTGCTCATTACTGGTTGATGTTAGATAATGCATTAACTAAAGTGGATGCGTTAAATAACGTCAACAAATTTGTCACTGTAAAGGAGAGGTGTTTGTTAAAAAGTCGGAATAAAGACATAAACAGTAAACTGTTCTTCGGTTATGAAGCAATTAGTAATTAAAGGAGTGAAAAAGCTCAAGTATGTTGAAAAGTTATCAGCAGTTTATTCTCTGCAGTGGCCTGAGTCTAGTGGTAACATTCCTAAAATGGCATACATTCACACTTTGAATCATAAACAGTCTGCCATTGGCAATAATCTGCACACACTGGCAAAGACTGATGTACTGCAAACCAGCCCCCATTATGTTAAGCTCTATGCAGACATATAGAAAGACTGATGTACTACAAATTGCCCTCTCTTGTGATTTATCTATTTTATACTCACATTTTACACCATTTTATACATAATCATGAAATCTGGATCTGTTCTATTAGGTCAAACCATGCATTTGCCCACAAGTAATAACTCATTTGGCATAACTTTACTATAAGGTCCCATTCGTCAACGCACTGACTAACATGACCTAACAAAGAACTATTTTTTTACAGAACTTATTCATCCTGGTTAATACTACTTAATAAAAATACAATTGTTCTTTCATATTAATTCATAACACCACCCTGCATCAGATTTGCTGAATAGGATCTGATAGTTGTTTCTTACTAATACTTAGATGCTGAGTCCAGATATGCTGTTAGTTTTGCTCTAGAACATCACAACTTTTCACAAAGCCTGATGTCCTGTGTAGAGCTTTTTTTTTTTGCCTAAGATGGACCATAAACGTTAGAGCTATTGCCAGATACACTGCCACCAATGCAGTAAACACTATGTTTATGTACAATAGGTGAGCAACATTTATCACTTTTCCTCTGATTAGCCCGTATATGAATGCTAGGCACACTTACATGCACACAAAACTCCTGATTTCAGGGATTTATAATGACCAGTGAAAGACGGAAATGCAAGCATAGCCCAGATGATTTCTGCTACATCTGTGGGTGTTTTTCCATTCCAGAAAATCCCTCAAAAGGAAGTTCACTCCTTAAGCACTCTGCATATTATTATAATGTTCGTCTTTTGAAATAGCTTTATTTAGAGATTTTCACAAACATTTCACAGACTATTTGTCTGCTGTTCATGTTGTAAACAAGCGTTATGTTTTGTGTGCCTATTGTTGTAATTAATAAATAATAATAGTGAAATCTGACAGCTTCTACCAATTTAAATAAAACCCTGAAAGCAATATAAATATAGCAAAATTATTAAAAACTTCATTCTTATTTTGTGGGAAAATGGTACGTGATAGGGAATTTTCAGTGGCATATTTGAACTCAGCATGACCAAAATAGGTAAAAAAAAAAAAAAAAACAAGTGTGATTTGCAAAACAGCATAAACTTTTTTCTAGATCCAGGGCCTTGATTTTGTGGTCAGTAAACCATTTTTGTGTTGATTTTGATGTATGTTTTGGATCATTGTTCTGCTGGAAGATCCAACCATGGGCCATTTTAAGCTTTCTGGCAGAGGCAGTCAGGTTTTCATTTAATATCTGTTGATATTTGATAGAGTCCATGATGCCATGTATCCTAACAAAATATCCAGTTCCTCTGGCAGAAAAAAACAGCCCCAAAATATTAAAGAGCCACCACCATATTTAACCGTGGGCGTGAGGTACTTTTCCATATGGCTACCTCTCTGTGTGCACCAAAACCACCTCTGGTGTTTATTGCCAAAAAGCTCTATTTTGGTTTCATCTGACCATAGAACCCGATCCCATTTGAAGTTCCAGTAGTGCCTGGCAAACTGAAGACACTTGAGTTTTGTTTTTGGATGAGAGTAGAGGCTTTTTTCTTGAAACCCTTCCAAACAACCTGTGGTGATGTAGGTGACTTTGGATTGTAGTTCTGCAGATCTCCAGCTGTGATCCTTGGAGATTTTTTGGCCACTCGAACCATCCTCTTCACAGTGCGTTGAGACAATATAGACACACGTCCAATTCCATGTTGATTCATAACATTTCCAGTTGACTGGAACTTCTTAATTATTGCCCTGATGGTGGAAATGGGCATTTTCAATGCTTATGCTATTTTCTTATAGCCACTTCCCATTTTGTGAAGCTCAATAATCTTTTGCCGCACATCACAGCTATATTCCTTGGTCTTACCCATTGTTATGAATGACTAAGGGAATTTGGCCTATGTGTTACTTCATATTTATACCCCTGTGAAACAGGAAGTCATGGTTGAACAATTTCCTATTCCTAGTTACCCAGGTGTACTATAAAAATTTTAAATATCAATGGGAATATACTCCAAAAATATTTTCCTTATAAGAATTCATGGGGTGCCAATAATTGTTGCACACCTATATTTAACAAAGTTTATTTTTTGATAAACCTGTGTTGTGTTTGCAGTTGTTTGATATCCATGAGAGCAGAGTATTTTTTGTGAATTTTTTTAACAAAAGATTTTTCACAGCCTTCTTTGCTCATATTTATATCTGTATATATATATATATATATATATATATATATATATATATATATATATATATATATATATATATATATATATATATAGAGAGAGAGAGAGAGAGAGAGAGAGAGAGAGAGAGACTTTTCTTTTATTGTTTTTAGACTGTGATGATTTCACAATAAGCAATAAGCTCATTTGAGCAGGTTGAGTATTACTTCACACTTTGCTGCTTCATAGAAAACTTAATACTAAGTTTAGTTATCACTCAGCAACCATCACTGAGACTACTGATTCAAGTGTGAAGGACAAGCAAACGGCTTTAGCAACCTTAGATACAATTGAAGTCTGACGCCCGAACCAGCATTTAAGCTGTTACTCACGCTACCCAGTTTTGTTTTGTTTTTCATAGAACAAACTCATAGAACTCTAATGAACTCAGAACTGAAAGCACTTGAAGCAATGGGGGAGATCAGAGACAGCACCAATACTGAAGCACTTACAAGTTTTTTTGTAAGTGAAAATAAGGTAAGATGCACATAACAGATGTATTTTTGCTTTTTTTTTTTCATTAAAGATTCTTACCCCTCCAGGGAATGAGTGGCTTTAGAGGCAAATAAAGGTCTTGCCTATTTGTTTGTATAGGAAATATATATATCACAAATTTCTCCACTGCTGTGACTGGCAGTTTACTGTATATGTTGGTACAGGGGATGGGGTTGGTAAATCAATAGATAAGATGTATCATTGTGTCACAGTTGTAGGTAGAGATGGATGCAAGTGCAGATAGGGATAGTGAACGTTTAATATACATACAAAATAACAAGACAAAACAAGAACCATGGAACACAAAAGGCTAGAAAACAAACATAGACTAATGACCTAAAACAGTGCCAGGAACCAATGGCAAAGAAAGACCAACGCAAGACAACGGGTACTGTACAAATCGTGACTTAAATACCCGTGTTAATTACCCAAAACGTGAATCAGGTGTAACAAGACATGTGACTAGGTGCAGTGGCTGATGGGAATAGTAGTCCATCTCCGGTATTTACATGACACATTGCATGCTGGTGGGAAGATATGAGATGCTTGGAACTGCACTGATGTAGATATGAAGTACTGCTGTCGTCATTGTGGTGTTGTATTTTGATAGATCAGTGCTCATATGAACAGCACTCCTCCGACGCTGCAGCACACCAGAGAACAAGAAACAATGTACAGTAAGTAGATTTTTATTCCTCAGTGTTTTTGTGGTAGTCCGCCCATAACTGGGCAATGTCAAGATCAATAAGGCTGAGAATGCATTTGTATTGCACTTAGAACAATAGACTTTTCTGCAAATCTAGAGCCCTATTAAGCAAGCAAGTGGCAAAGTAAAACTCCTTGAGAATATTTTGAGCAAATCTAAACTGTAAAGTTAATATTAGATTTTAATTTTAAGCCTTTAATAGAACTTTGGTCATGAAGAGGAAATGCTGATTGTGTTGAATATACAGGATGTATATGATTATATGACTCTCAATATGAGCGTTGCATTTGAATTCAATTCTATGGGGTATCAAGGAGAGATCATTCAAAGCTGCTAGAAGACAAATCTTCCTTGGAAAAAAAATCATCCTTGGAAGAGCAGTCCTTGCTATTTTAGATGGAATTCTTCAGATATATTTAGTGGCTTTTGTCCTTGTTACAGTTTTTGCATGTGGCTTTGATAACTTTCATTTCATAGCATATGTATAAGCACGGTCAAGATGTGTTGTATCTTTGCCATCCAAATTTTGTGTAAATATCTTTACAGAAATGCCCAGAAGAGAGAGTAAAATACATCCAATGACAGTGGATAACCTGCAATTAGAAAAAATAGGATTTAACACCCTGATGTCACAAATAAACAAGGTGAGGCAATCATTTTATATTTGGAAACTGTTTTTGAATACTTAATAATATGTGGTGTTGAATTCTTATTTCATATAATTGCATGATCTTTACACAGAAACCTTTATTTTTTCTTTATTTTTTTTTTGTCTTTAAATCCTTACATCTTCAAAACCAAGTCAAATACTTTAAGTTTAAATAAGAAAATGATTTATAAATATTCTTGTGTGGTGAAATGTAAGCAAGCCTAAGTGCTTTTTCCATTTGGAAACTTCAATTTTATTGACACCTGAGACATTAATGGAGCTTTCTCATCCTCATCAGCATCTTTCTCAGCAATCTCCTGGCTGCTCTCACGTCTCATTATAGTGACATCATCAGTGTTGTAACTGAGAGCACGAGCTCCATGCACTCGCTCCACTGTACACACTCCACTGCAGTGTGTCTTTTATTTTTTCACTCTGGTGTGTGTGTTAATGTGTCTGTGTCTGTGTGAGTATGTCGATGGAAGACGGAGTGCAGGCTTCAGCTGTGTCTGTGGCTAAAGGCAGATATCTATCTCCATCTTCCTCTTTCCAGCGCTGCTCGTTCTCCTCATGGATTAAAGACAACATCAAGAAAAAAGAGTGCTGCTTCTATGTAGAAGATGTCAGGTATGCATCAGCAAATATGCACCCCTATTCTGACCTTGCATGTTCTGCTGAGTCAAGCCAGTCCGGTCTAGCTAGAGAAATATGTATTTTTAGGGGCTAGGTACTGTATATTATTATGTGTACTACTTTGGCTGTACTATCCATTGACCATATTCATTCATTCTCCATTTAAGTTGGACTGTTTTGTTAGTAGGTCAGTGTTTGATTTTGAACATGTGTCTATGTGGGTTTTTGCAATTAGAGAGGGGATCTGTGAGTGTGGCTATCCAAAGACCCATCACAAAGATGAAGCCATCAAGCCAGAGGACTACATGGGGCAGCAGTATGACAAATGCAGGCACATCAGGGAGGTTCCTACTGACGCATTTGGAGACATTAGCTTTGGAGGAATTGGACAGAAAACAGGCAGGGTAAATGGGAATTGGATTTCTCTGTGAAAGTATGTTCGTCTGCTCCTTTTATTTACCATGGATACATTGGAATTTGATATTTAATATGTTTGTTTGTTCATTTTTATGTGATTCCATGTGTTAATGTGGGACCAGTATGTCCGTGTATCCTCCGATACACCTGTTGAGAAGCTGTACCAACTGATGACCGAGCACTGGAAGCTCCAGCCCCCTAACTTGTTAATATCAGTCACAGGAGGAGCCAAAAACTTCTACATTAAAACTGACCTGAAAAACAAGTTCCGTAGAGGACTAATTAAAGTAGCCCAAACCACAGGTACACACCCTTTGCAAGAACACTGCTCTAGAGTAATGGAACAAGAGGTGACAGGGCTGTATTATTATTATTATTATTATTATTATTATTATTATTATTATTATTATTATTATTATTATCCCACTATTTTCCCAGAGGAGGATGACTCTTAAAAATAAAAGTTCTTCACGGTTCTTTATGGCACCATAGGATTTGAGCTATATGGTTCCTTGGAGCTTAAAGACATTCTTTATGTTTCATTAAAGGTTCCTCAGAGCAGTGTATTGGTTCTTCAAGGTATCTTCCCTTAACAGTTTAAAGTGAACCCTATAAATTCCTTTGTGGGACTGGAAACGGTTCTCCTGGCATCACTCTTAAGAACCTTACTTTAGTTCCTTAAAGCACTGACTAATGTTTTTTTAGAGAACTTATGATAACATGGTTCCTTGTGGCACTGCTGTGAAAAACCATTTGTGGGTTTTTTAAAGCAGCAGTAAATAGATGGTTCTCTAAAACACTTGAGAGTAAAAGGTTCTTTGTGCAACTTAAAAGGGTTCTCCTATAGCATTCAGGCTGAAAACCCATTTTTGGTTTTAATTGGAACGTTTATTTTTAAGAGTGATGGGTAAACCTCTTGCTCCTCTCAAGATCTCTTGCTAATGTCACCGCATGAAAGATTTTACTTACTACTGTTGCCTTTGGCTTGCTTATTAGGGTTCTACACACAGATTTCTGGAAATCTGCTTTGGCTAAAATGCAAAATTATGCCAAATTGCCCAGCTGGTTCAGCTGATAATTGAAATTGAAACATTATGACAAAGCAGCATTATAGAAATACAAATATTAATTTAGATTCAAAAGTAACCAGACTCAAAAGTAAACACACCCTCTTCTAAATAACACCCAATAGTGGGATTATAAATCATCTACAGTTTCTACAACTGTATACTGTAAAGTGAAAGGGTACTCAGTGTGTTGTATGAGCATATTGTGAATGAGTCCTGGAATGTGCACAGGATAGTCTTTATGAGTACAGAAGCGGTTATACAAAAGCAATTCAATTCTGTCTGTTACAGGTGCATGGATCCTGACTGGCGGAACACACACAGGTGTGATGAAACATGTTGGGAGAGCAGTACGGGACTATAATCTAAGCAGTAATGCTGTGGGGAGCCAGATTGTGGCTATCGGAGTGGCCACATGGGGGGCCATCCACAACCGCCAGGCTCTGGTTCACCCAGAAGTGATTACCTTTTCAAATCATTTGAAATGATTCTTTTATTCAGAGCATCTGAATAAATGAATGTGGTGCAGCAGTTAGCATGGCCATTTCACAGTTCCAGGGTCCCCAGTTAGATCTTGAGCTCCAGTTACTGTCTGTATGGAGATTCTGTGCATGTTCTACTCATGTCAGGTCATGTGACAGGGTCTAAAATCATCTGTTTGTTTTAGATTTACTTTTGTAACAAAATAATTTTAGACAATATTTATTTTAACTTGTTACTGGCAGGTCAAATGACCAGAATATAAGCTCTGTAAAATAAATATGATTTGATTCATTCATCTGCAACACTTTATCCTGGTCAGGAAGCCAATCACTGGATGAGAGGCAGAAATACATCCTGGATCCATTGTAGGACACCATGCAGACACACATTTACACACTCATTCACAACTATGGGGAAATTTAGAGTAATCAATTCACCTGGCATGTTTTGGGGAAGTGGGAGGAAACAGGAGAACCCAGAAGAAACCCACACAGAGACATGCGTTGAAAATGCAAAACTCCACACAGACAGTAACTCAAGCTTGATCGAACCCTGATTTGATCGTGTGCCACCCTAAATTGTCTGTCTATCTGCCTATATATCTATCTTTCTGTCCCTCTGTCTATTACATTTTCAGGGTCGCTTTCCTGCTCATTACTATCTGGATGAACATGGTCAGGGTCACTTATCCTGCCTGGATGTTAATCACTCTCACTTCCTGCTGGTGGATGATGGAACATCTGGCAAATATGGGGCTGAGATTGAACTTCGTGGACAACTAGAGAAACTCATCTCAGACCAACCTCTAGAGAAATCAAGTGAGTGTGCACATTTGTATTGGCGAGTGATGAAAAACTCCAGTCTCTTTTTATATATTATTAAGGTTCTTCATTAAATGTCTTTTGTACTTTTCTAAAGCTTACAGTGTTCAAATACTGTATCTAGTAGTGTTATAGTAGTTATTCCTAATGGAATGATAATCATCCTTACCAGAGAGTGAACTGAAGATTCCAGTCGTGTGTGTGGTACTAGATGGTGGACCCGGAACCCTAAACGTGAGATCAAATTCATGTTCTCTTTCTAAACCAACATGTTCTGTCCATTTTGCTCTGAAGCCACATATCACTTCCTACAGACAATCTACAACTCCATGATGAACAGCACTCCGTGTGTTGTTCTGGAAGGTTCTGGGCGCTTGGCTGATGTCATCGCCAACGTGGCTGGCCTACCTTTGTCCAAGATCACAATAGCGCTCATCCAACGACTGATGAAAAAGTTTTTTGCAGAAGAGAACTTTTCTGAACTGGACATCATAGAGTGGACCAAAAAGGTTGGCACAAAACAATTCTGACCCCAGACAATAAATTCCAAAATATACTGCAGTTTCTTTTTTTTTTTTTTTTTTGTGGAAAATAATTTAAAGCAGAGCTATAATTTACCATGAAAATACTGACATTTCAGGTCCAGATTGTGGCACAGCACTGTGCAAGAAGTACAGTTTTCCCCCAAATATTTATATTTATTATTATACAACTAAGCTCAATTTGGACTATATTGGTTTTACATAGGGACATGGGGAAATGTAATTATTACTGGTGTTGATTACTGTTTACATAAGTGTACATGAACCATAAAGTTAACTGTTATCAGTAATTGTAATATGGGAATATGAATTTCCTGTTTACACAGTATTAGCTTAATTTTTTTCATGCCTGTTTGGCATTTATTAGTGGAATTTATTAGTATAATAAATTCTATTAAACATTTAAGAGCAGCTATTTTGGAGAATAAGATAGTACCTACCTGACTTTAGCTACAAATTAACTTCTATGTGACTACCCCCACAATAACCCATCCCCCCCACACTCCCGTCTTAACATATTTTGCACAGATTCAAGACATTGTCCGGATCCCACAGCTGTTGACGGTGTTCCGCACTGATGAGGAGAAAAACAATGATGTGGATGTAGCCATTCTCCAAGCTTTTCTAAAAGGTGCAATTTGATCATTGGTATCTGTCTTGCCCTTCATTAACTGGAAATGCACAGAGGTTAATACTCAGAGGAATTCTTAACTGTAAGGAATATAGTACCCTAATGGAAATTTGGCCAGCAAAGTGTGGTACAGCTTTATACTTCCATTAGTGGTAATGGATTTAACATAGTCTATCATCTGCTAGCATTATACTGGGTCTGCTGAATGGTTTATTCATATTACATGAAATTACCGAACCTCATACTATAAACTCCAAGGACTTGTTGGTGGATGGCACTTATACTTCACCAGACTCTCATAACTGCTTCTTTTTCAGTTTCATAATAGACTCTGAATATTGTCTAGTCCAGGAATGAAATTTTGTCCGTGTGACAACTGGCTTCCTTGATGGCAGTGTAGCAGCCTATCAGCCATCTCCATGTAACCCTTTATTATCACGACTAAGTCGCTGGCTACGGCCTCTACATGTGCTACAAGATTTCGCATCCTACCCTCCTCCTCCCCACCACCACCATATAGATCTGCTACGAGGGGGTTCCTCCTTCTGTACCCTTTGCAGCAGAAGCATGGTTCTATACTTCTGTAAGTCTGTGCATGTCTATCAGAGCAAGTATTCGTACTCGCTCAGTAGCAGCAGCAGTAGATGCGTAGCAGATCTAGTCCACCAAGACCAAACCTACTTGCACTCCATTCCCATCAATTAAAGCTGATAATCTAATTCTGAGAGTTGTCACATTAGTTGCACATTAAGAGATTGAAAAAGTGATGTTGTGTGACATTCACAAATTCTTTACCTTATACAAGGTTTTCTTCAAGTTTTTTTTTTTTATTTGTGTTGTGGTGGTATTGGTGTTTTATTTGTGTTAATTGATGAACAACAGAAGAAGAAAAACAGTTTTATCTCCACAGCTCCCCAGTGCAGTGACAGTGTGAACAGAGAGAGACAGCTGCAGCTGGCTGTGGCATGGAACCGGGTGGATATTGCAGAGAGTGAGCTCTTCACTGAAGAAAGTAAATGGAAGGTCCGTATATATATAATATTTATACCTCAGCGCTATTGAATTATTCACTCTGATTGGTCTGGATTAATTTGCTATAACAGCAGCTCTGATTGTATTGCCAGCAGTGCTGAGAGTAGTAATTGATTTGAACTGAAATTAGATCTTTTTTACAATATGGTCTCATATTTGCAAATCCTTAATAAAGGTTAGGATTATTGGTGCACTTAGAATAACCATTTCATACCACTTTTATTGTTTGAAATTGGACACAATAAAACCCTTGTTTATTTGAATGTGTACATTTTTTAATAATATTTTCTTTGCTAAAGGAACATTCTATAGAGTAATTCACAACAGATCTGTATTAATCCAGTCTTGTAACTATTGTGTACTATTAGCACTGACATAAATCTGAGTATTACGTAATGACAAAAAATTTAATTGATCAAAAATACAGTACAAAAAAGAAGTAACAGAGGTCTATCTCAACCATCATTTAAGTACAGTCCTTCTTGGATTGGATTCTACCCTTTACTTCAGATAAAAACATTAACCAAATAAATAAAAATTAAGGTAACTATTTCATGTGCTACTTTCCCTCAGTCCTGTGATCTGCACCAGGCCATGTTCTCTGCCCTGGTGGGCCATAAGGCTGAGTTTGTACACCTGCTGCTGGAGAACGGGCTATGCATCATTCAGTTCCTCAAAGTTAAAGATACACTTTGTGACCTGTATAAGCATCTTCCCAGCTGTCTGTTTTCACGCAAACTGGCCAAGCGAGCTCAGGGAAGCAAGAGGATTACCCTGAACCATGTGGCTGCTGAAGTGCGGCGCCTGATGGGTAGCTTCACTCAACCGCTGTACTATCTAGTGCCATCCCCTCACACAATAGAGATATCCAGTGATGACAAGGATTTTACAGTAAGTTTGAATGAGGCCATAGAGACTTACATCTCTCACTATATACCACATTCCTTACTACATAACTTTTTTCACTGCAGTTACTGAATGAGTAATTGTAATTACTAAGTAATGCTGTATTCTAGTTACTGAATAATGTGATTTAATATCGATAACTAATTAATAAGCTTAGACTGAATCATTTTATAAAGTGCAAAAACATATGTATGTCTCCACATCTCAGATGAGAGTGGAGTATGTGCATACAGCAAATTAATATGTTCAAACAAAAAATATCAGTAAAATCTACTCAAACAAATCACCATTTCCTTTGGCTTTACAGACCACACCCAAAAGCCAGTTTCAAGAACTGACCTGCTTAGGAGAGGAGAGGCACCCAGACACAGTGTGTGATGCAGGCAGAGATCTGTTCCTTTGGAGTGTGCTGCAGAATCAGAAAGACCTGGCACAGATCTCTTGGGAACAGGTTATAATATAAGTACACCCTTAGAAAAATATCAATCTAGGGTTCTTTGTTTATTCTTTCTGGGGAATAACTCAGTAGTCCACTTAACACCAAATTAGCCTATTAATAGATGTTCAGTATAATGGGCAGTCCATAATTTCTAAAAGTTAAATTACAGTTCTAATGAAAAGACTTACAAGTTTTCCACTTCTTGTAATTGTTGCCACCTTTATTGAAACTATGGTCATGGACATTTGGTCATGACATCTTATTTCAAGTTTGGTGATGGCAGGGGCAGGGTTCTGCTTCACCCCTCCTAACCACCTTTTAACACCTGAATATTCTATAGTGTGAGCATGCACCATAATAAGACTTTCCAAGAGTCTTCAAGTCAGGAAGTGACAGTGACTTAGTAGTCAATAAATACTTTGTGCAAAGTCACTTCCTCTCCTTTTCTCTACTCACTTTTGTACATGCCAGACCGGATGTACATGGTCGCAGCTACAGTTTTTCTGTCCTCGAATTCTGTAATAGACTGTTTTTTTTTCTTCTGTTTTCTTCTGCCTTTTTCCACTCCAGTGAGTGTGCCCATTCCACTTTCTTTTGGAGCACTGACCATGACTTGGTAACTAGAACTGCTACATTTAGCATCTGCGGTAGAGAGGATGTTGTTATCTTGCTAATGGCACTCCTGGAGCTATCACCTATTATTCCGCTCTTCTTCGACCACTCTAGTTCACAGGTTTGGAGTGGTGCCGTATGCCGGAAAACTTGCAGTTAATGATTTCAACAAACTGCAGTGGAGTTGGCTCAGAGGCTCCCCGCACTGAATGCCAAGCTGTGCCAATGCTAACTTTAATAGTAGGGCAACAGACCTAGAACCTGATTCTAAGGCCACACAGCCCAACCTGGCCAGGCCATGAATTGAAAACATTCAGGCTCTACACTGTCTTGAAGCTCCGTTTGAGCAGGTGGACACACTGACTTCAGACATGGCTCAGCTAAAATAATTGATTTTGGAGCTGAACCACACACAATGGCTCAATTCACTTTACAACAGCATGAAGTCCAGGAAACTCTTTCAGCTAGAGAAAAAATGACAACCAAGTCGGACTACTTGACTTCAATACAGGTAGTATCCAGAGAAAGACCTGGCTAGTGATAAGCTAGTCCATGTGGTTGCAGCTGATTTCTATGTCATGAAGTTGATCAAGGCTTCACTTTTAACAGCAGAACAAATGGCTTGTGAAATGGGAAAATTCCCCACCAGTTTGATCAACACTCATCATCAGGTGTGGCTGTCACAGATCACACTGCCAGAAGAATGCAAAGTGACCCTGCAAGGTCTTCCCTGCATACCTGGGCTAAAGAGGCACTAGAGAGCCCAGGCTTCGAAATCACAAAGCCAACAGAAAAGCACAGTCTGGCCTAATTACCCCACTGGACTGCATAAGACTGAGCCAACACGCCAATCCTCTCCAAAGTCCCACAGGCCACATTGGAGTCACAGGCATACTGAACCACATGCACAAGGCCCTATCAATAAAACCATGGGCCTCTAATCCACCTGTAAATGCCCAAAATGTCAGAAAACCACACAGAGTGAGCATCAGAGAAAAGTGTGGATAGTAACTACAGTATGTCAGATCAGTGGGTCCTGATGACTTTGTCACAAGTGTATGATCTCCAGTTCCATCATCAGCCCCCAACATTCTTTAGACTACAGGCCTCAACTCCAGACCCTGAAAAAGTCGCTCCTCTGACCCAAGAATTTTGTTCCATTTTGGACCGAGACACAATAGTAAAACAGTAGACACCACCATTCAGAACAACAGGTTCTACTAATCGTATTTTCTTGTGCAGAAAAAGAATGGGGGTTTTCCTACTGTTCTAGATCTGAGAAGACTGAAGTTTCTGAAAGTCCTCCCTTTTCCCATTCAGTTAAGATGATAGCTACCCTCACACCTCACCACATGGCAGACATCATAATATGTACCAAGAAAATGAGATTGGGCTGCTATGACTGATTCCAATTTCTACTGAGAATGCTGGGAATGTTGGTGGTCCCAGCAGCACTGGTGCTCTTGAGCCAGATGGAATTAAGAGAATTTCAGAGATGAGTCATCAGCCTGCAGCTGTACCCCAGGTACACCCAACGATGAGGCATTCTTATTTTGGTGAAAGGGCCACAAGCCCCGAACCACTGGAGATGCGTGACCTTTCTCATGAAAGATGTATTCTCCCTACTAGAGAAAGATGGCCACCATGAACATCTCTCGCACTGGATAAGGATGCAGAGTGATGCAAAAGAGTGAGATTGGAACACGAACTCACTAGGATTAAGGGCAGCCTGGCTGGTTCTTCCTACATGTGCTGAGGCTCCAATACATTCAGCTACCCTTTGCTGGAGGCAAAAGGTTTATATTTCTCTTTCAAATACCCAAAAGGTGTTCTATTCGTTTCAAGTCAGGCAGCATACTTGGCCAGGTCATAGTTTTCACTTTTTCTTCTTTAGAAACTCTTGCATGATTTTGGCAGTGTGCTTTGGATCATCATCATGCTGGAATATTCCTCTAATGCAAAGCTTCGGGAGACTGGGTGCCATCTTGTCAGCCAGTACTTAGTATATCCACAGGCATTCATGGTGCCATCTATAAATGCCATCTCCCCAACACCTTTTGCACTCATGCAGCCCCATATCAGCACACTCCCACTTCTGTGCTTCACTGTCAGGACTATGCATTCACTATGGTAGTCCTAGCCAGGTTCACGCCAAACATACTGGACTCCATCTGAGCCAACAATTTTCAAACAGAAATTTCTTCATGTTCTTAAGCAAAATTTAATCTTGCAGTTTTCTTTCAAAGAGCAAAGAGTTTTTTTCTTGTATACTGTCCATAGAGGTTGATGTTATGCAATGTCTTTTGCACCTTCTGATTTCCATTGCAAGTCTGAAGCACTTCTGTTTTTCAGAGCTAGATTGTCCAAGTAGTGCACTGTCCATGGCATCATTTTAGGATGATGGCCACTGTGGATCTGATTAGTGGTACTATGGCTCGTTCTATACCTCCTGATTACTGCTGCAACTGTGCTTCTACTGATTTTAGTTGGTCATTGATCTTCCTGTACCCTTTTCCATCTTTGTGAATCTCACAATCAGATTTTTCAGTTCCTCTGCCAATTCTTTTCCATGTGGTGCCATGATACAGACATGCAGATAGACAGCCCATACATCCAAAATTGAGAACATTCTGGTGTTCACATGCCATTTTATAACCATGTTCATGCTGTTTGGCTAATTGGAAATCACAAATGTACTCAATTTTGTTTTAATGATCACAGGTTTTCTAACTTGTGTGTCAGTGATCACAGGTGTGTTCACTTTTGTTGCATTGAGTTTCTACTTTGTGGCCTGTATTTTCAATATAGTCTTTCTAAAGTCTTTGTTTTTGATTGTTCATAAGAGGAAATGCTCTACTTGTCAAATTAGAAATAATGCAGTCATTGAGAGGTGGTACAATTTTGTTAATCATTTGACATTTAAGTGATAGTGCACAGGGGTGTACTCACTTCTGTTGTATACTGTAGATAGATAGATAGATAGATAGACAGATAGATAGATAGATAGATAGATAGATAGATAGATAGATAGATAGATAGATAGATAGATAGATAGATAGATAGATCTAGAACTTGTTTTTCATGTATCAGCAAGTGACTGGGCTATCTAACAGTGTACCAATTTAATTTAATTATTTAATTTTATTTTACTTAAGCACACATAAACCACTCGTTTTGAATATACAGTACATAACTACAGTGTGTGTGTGTGTGTGTCTGCAGTGCAATGATTGTATTGCTGCTGCTCTGGCTGCCAGTAAAATACTGAAGAAGCTTGCTCAGGAAGGAGGAGACACTGGGGAAGAGGCTGGATCGATGAGAGAGCTCGCTGATCACTATGAGAAACAAGCCATCGGTATACTGAAATATAAGCACACATAAAGACACTCACTCATACTACAGCCGTGGCCAAAAGTTTTGAGAATGACACAAATATTAATTTTTACAAAGTCTGCTGCCTCAGTTTTTATGATGGCAATTTGCATATACTCCAGAATGTTATGAAGAGTGATCAGATGAATTTCAGTTAATTTCAATGTCCCTCTTTGCCATGAAAATGAACTTAATCCCAAAAAAACATGTCCACTGCATTTCAGCCCTTCCACAAAAGGACCAGCTGACATCATGTCAGTGATTCTCTCGTTAACACAGGTGAGAGTGTTAACGAGGACAAGGCTGGAGATCACTCTGTCATGCTGATTGAGTTAGAATAACAGACTGGAAGCTTTAAAAGGAGGGTGGTGCTTGAAATTATTGTTCTTCCTCTGTTAACTATGGTTACCTGCAAGGAAACACGTGCAGCCATCATTGCTTTGCACAAAAAGGGATTCGCAGGCAAGGATATTGCTGCTAGTAAGATTGCACCTAAATCAATCATTTATCGGATCATCAAGACCTTCAAGGAATGAGGTTCAACTGTTGTGAAGAAGGCTTCAGGGCGCCCAAGAAAGTCCAGCAAGCGCCAGGACCGTCTCCTAAAGTTGATTCAGCTGCGGGATCGGGGCACCACCAGTGCAGAGCTTGCTCAGGAATGGCAGCAGGCAGGTGTGAGTGCGTCTGCACGCACAGTAAGGCGAAGACTTTTGGAGGATGGCCTGGTGTCAAGAAGGGCAGCAAAGAAGCCACTTCTCTCCAGGAAAAACATCAGGGACAGACTGCTATTCTGCAAAAAGTACAGGGATTGGACTGATGAGGACTGGGGTAATGTCATTTTCTCTGATGAATCCCCTTTCCAATTGTTTGGGGCATCTGGAAAAAAGCTTGTCCGGAGAAGAAAAGGTGAGCGCTACCATCAGTCCTGTGTCATGCCAACAGTAAAGCATCCTGAGACCACTCATGTGTGGGGTTGCTTCTCAGCCAAGGGAGTGGGCTCACTCACAATTTTGCCTAAGAACACAGCCATGAATAAAGAATGGTACAAAAACATCCTCAGAGAGCAACTTCTCCCAACCATCCAAGAACAGTTTGGTGACGAACAATGCGTTTTCCAGCATGATGGGGCACCTTGCCACAAGGCAAAAGTGATAACGAAGTGGCTCGGGGAACAAAACATCGACATTTTGGGTCCATGGCCAGGAAACTCCCCAGAGCTTAATCCCATTGACAATTTGTGGTAAATCCTAAAGAGGCGGGGGGACAAACAAAAACCCACAAACTCTGACAAACTCCAAGCATTGATTATGCAAGAATGGGCTGCCATCAGTCAGGATGTGGCCCAGAAGTTGATTGACAGCATGCCAGGGCGAATTGCAGAGGTCTTGAAAAAGAAGGGTCAACACTGCAAATATTGACTCTTTGCATAAACTTCATGTAATTGTCAATAAAATCCATTGACACTTATGAAATGCTTGTGATTGTACTTCAGTAACAGTTAGTAACATCTGACAAAAAGATCTAAAAACACTGAAGCAGTAGACTTTGTGAAAATTAATATTTGTGTCATTCTCAAAACTTTTGGCCACGGGTGTATATACAGTCATTGTTATGGCCTTAAATCATTATTACAAAAAAAAAAAAAAAACCAGTAACCTCAAACAAGCATCTCTGTCTCAGGTTCACTGAAAGATATTCCTGTTTCTTATCACAGGTGTATTCAGTGAGTGCCATCGCTATGACAAGCAGCGAGCACAGACACTGCTGACCCGTGTCTCTCCATCATGGGGTAGAACAACCAGTCTCTGTCTCGCTCTCGAGGCCCATGACAAGAGCTTCATAGCTCACTCAGGGGTCCAGGTAAACACAGTGTGGCTTAAAACTCTCAACAAATACTAAAATGTTGCATTTGGAAAACATTATGTTAGATATAATATGGTTGGGTGAATCGTGTTTTCTCAGGCTTTGCTAACTCAGATCTGGTGTGGTGAGTTAGCAATGGAAAACCCACAATGGAAGCTACTGCTCTGCATGTTTTTCTTTCCTCTTATCTACACCGGATTTCTGGTCTATAGGTAACAAATTACAACACATCCTCTAAACAAGAACCAGTATACCAATGTATCCTTGCCTTTTTATCATAGTGGTATCATTAGAGCCCAATAAATGATCTCAAAATGGGCAAATGTTTGCATTCCTATGGTCTTGAATGAAATAAGAAATGAAGGAAATACATGTTACAATTTATATACAAATAGAAAGAGTTGAATATGAATTGTGGGTGTATCCTGCAACAAGACAACTATTCTAAATATATTGTAAAATATTCTGAAATATTTTTGGGAAAAGAAAAAAAAAAAAACAGAGACAACCTCTTTGTCAAGAACGTTTTGTCCCTGACATCTTTTTGTTACTTTCTGACTATTAAATATACACAATAGTAGGGAAAATTAGCTGTTTAGAACTTGTTGCATTCTCCTGTTACCTGTATCCTCCACCAAAATATGTAGGAGAGACTAGCTCGAGATCAGCTCAGAAGGGGAAATTTTGCTAATTTAATATTTCTGATCAACTATTCTGTTACGTAACACGGAGGGAGGCAGGATGCAAGTGCAGGGGAAACAGTTAATTTATTAAGGAAAAGGGGAAACACAAAAGAACAGGCAACAATAATCCTCATGAACATGAATAATCGAAACGGGTAGAACATAAATCCACAATGAGCACAGAAGGTAGTCCAACATAATAACGAGACAAGGGAATAATCCACAAAGACAACGTACATGAAAAGAAAACAAAACGAAACTACATAAACACGCGATACAAGGCTATGGGCTATGGACTATGAACCAGAACTATTGGCTACGGGCTATGGCACGCGAGCAGGTAGCAGGCGTACAGCACGTGCTAAAACAAACTCCAATACTCCGCGAAGAAGCGGAATCGTGAAGCGGTTTAAATAAATAGAATAAACAAGGACTAGCATAAAACACCTGAAACTCATAATCGCACAATGAAAGGAAAACCAATGAATGGACGGGGGCGGAGACATGACGTAAACCAAAAGCAAAGAACCAATGAACAAAGGGGGGGCAGAGACATGACGTAAACCAAAACACAGGCACATGGCAAAGGTAAACATAACGAGTCCATGAATGATCAGTCCAGCGGTTTTTGTGAATGAAGGGGATCGAGGAAATGCGTTGCTCGGCAGTTTCGCGACCAGCGCCGGGGAACGGAATGCGGAAATGAGTCGCTCCGCCTTCGCAAGCGACTCCGAGTGCGAGAGGTTCTCTAACGTATTCGTCCAGCGATAAGTTGATATTAGTGTGTTTATTAAGTATACATTAGATATTACCTCCATGGCCACCGGCAATAATATCCTAAATATAGTGAAACATTATTTTAAGAGCGTAGTAACAGGATCAAGGCAGTAGCCTTATAAAGCACATAAGACATGTATCTTTAAGAACAGGCGAGACTTTATTAAACTATTCTACAACAAGGAAACTATTCTAACACATGAACACACACACACGCACACACACACACACACATAAACAGGGGTGATAATGGCTTTCAAAGCATGAATGAAGTTACAAGTTTCTAGCTCTGTATGCTATTTCACAGACCATGACCTGAACGAACCATTAACTTATTAATTTACTTTCACTTCTTTTAGAAGGGCTTCAAACTTAACGTTACATGCACCAGTTTAGCTAGAATCTGGAGGTAGCGTGCTTACCTTTTGAATGGTTGTTTCAAATAGGGAGTCCCTCGTTAAGTCACTGTGTAGAAGGGATTCCTGCGATTGTTATTCGTCAGTGGGCTGGTCGGAGTTTGAGTGGCGTCTCGGAAAACCAATCGGAATAATGAATGTAATGGATGGCGGCAGTTCTAGGCTGAGGAGAACTCTCTGATGGCTCTGGAGGCTTTCTGTTGTCTCTGTCCGACTCTGTTTGATGTTCTGTTCTTCTTCTGATGACGATCTGACTTTTTCTTTGGTGTCATAGGATTTTAACCCTTTCTGGCTACCCCAGCCCTCTAAGAGTTCCAACCAAGGGGTGGTCTTTTTGGATGACTGGTGGATAGTTTGGTCTTCCCCTCCATATAATTTACATAATACCTTTTGTGTCTATGCTTACTCTTACTTCGTGTTAATTTGGTCTTTACCCTTATAAATGGAATTATGTTGTGAGTTATTAAAATCTGTAGTTCACTAGCATTCTGGAAATGTTACAACTACCACACAAACATGACCTAGTTGGACATCATGAACAATTTGCCAGATATATTGGTCTAATACAAGATAATAAAAGCCTAATTCAATTCAATTCAGTTTTATTTGTATAGCGCTTTTTTACAATGGACATTCAGTAAGCAGCTTTACAGAAATATATAAATTTTGGATCTAAATTTTAAATTGATCAATTTATCCCCAATGAGCAAGCCAGTGGCGATGGTGGAAAGGAAAAACTCCCTGAGACGACATGAGGGAGAAACCTTGAGAGGAACCAGACTCAAAAGGGAACCCATCCTCATCTGGGTGACACCGGATAGTGTAATTATAAGTAATTCCCTTCTATAACTGTGTGCTACATGATAAAACAAAAGTGCAACTGCGTAGTCAGGAAATTCACCACAGTCTCAACATGAAGTCTATTCTGCTGAAATCATGAACTGTCCACCAATGGAGACCCAAGCGCAAAGTCTGTTTGTGCATTTGTTTGTGGCAGTTTCAGTCCCAAAACCGTCACCACAACTGCAGTCCCACAACAGCGTGCCAAAACTGCCATCAATTGAAGTCCAATGCCATCTTCACGGCTTCCAAGTGTGCCCCCAGGCTGTCCATATAGGGCCATCCTCAGCAACAGCGAGTGGCCTCCAAGCGATGAGAACTCCAGAAGCAGGGCACCAGGACAGACAAGGCCAGCCCGAAGAGCAGAACGGGTCAGGCCCACTGCTACCCCAGGAGCAACACGTGTAGAGCTTGTGATGTGACGAGTAGACGTTGGTATCATCCAAAATCTTCGCAGGCGTTGGCGTCATCTGGAATCTTCTTAGAGGCTGGTTCTGAACTGGACCTGGCACGTTCACTGATTACTAGGAATAGGAAACAGATGGAAAAGGATTAGCATGGCTGCTGTTCATTGTGTTTCAGGAAGAGATGATCAATTTTATCAGCGTTGACAGAAGTACAAGGTCATGAGATGCGATTAAGTGAATGCTAGGCCAAAGAATTGTGTCTTTAATCTGGATTTAAACTGAGAGAGTGTGTCTGAACCCCGAACATTATCAGGAAGGCTATTCGAGAGTTTAGGAGCTAAGTGTGAAAAAGCTCTACCTCCTTTAGTAGACTTTGATATCTTCAGTATTATCAGAAGTATGGACCTTAACAGGTAACCAGTGTAGAGATTATAAAATTTGGGTAATATGTTGATATTTTCGACATAGCTACATTTGGGATTACATACATGGGTAATTTGGTTTACACTGCCTAACAGTTAAATTGCTAAGTACACTAGTAAATATATACATTAATCAAGCATAAGGAATACAGTTTTGGATTATAGGCATGGGCAAGATCAGTTTACAGAGAATAATAATCAACTTGTGGTATGTGGTATGAACACAGATTCACAACGGGATGATGATTACAAATTTTGAGTTATAAAACTTGTATAAAAGCATGATACATTGAAATAGACTTCATGTAACAATAAAGTTAAATGTTTCTGTCCTTTGCACTGTGGGTGTTGTGAAGAGCTGCTTCAGCAAAGGAGGCCTGTTCCATTTCATCGGGGGTTCCCTCCCCCTCTCTTCTCTCGGTTCCACTCCGTGAGGGTTAACATAGGGTCTTGATGAGCTTCTCCAGCCACTTGGTCCTGTTGCTTTGTGTAAATTAGCATTAAAAGATGTGTAGTTAATCTGACATGGTGATGGCACGTACTATGTCGTACCATATCTGAAGAAATAAGGTCAGGAAAGGTGTTTGCAGAGTCTGTGACTTTTAAGAGGTGGAATGAACTTAGAGCCCAGTGATTCTGCGCTGCAGTCCAGGATAGGGTTTGTTTCTCACCATGCCTGACAAAGACCGTAAGTGTTACTCAACTGTGTCACTTCCTCATCTACAACCCAGCTTGCATAATCTTGACAGAATCTTTGACTTATTGTTTGAATGATGCGAGGGTGTAGGTTCAGGCCCCCTAGGTGGAATGTGGCTCATTGTTTAATCTCTTCCGGTTACATCTTCACTACCTGGTTCGCTCTGAGATCCTACACAATACACCAACATACACCAAATGATTTTGCTTGTTAATTGTGATAATGAAGGAATATTCCTGAAACAAAAACTATGAAAAGTCTGTTAGTGTCAAATACATTTGTTGTCTTTTTTATTTTTTTCCAAAGGGTATGCAAATTTATTTGTGTATATTATATGCTGTACATTGTACACTATATGGCCAAAGGTTTGTGGACACCTGACGTCACACCCATATGTTATTGTTGAACATCCCATTCCTGATTTAGTACCCCTTTGATGTTATAATAACCTCCATTCTTCTTGGAAGGCTTTCCACTAGATTTTGGATCATGGCTGTGAGGATTTGCCCATTCAGCCACAAGAACATTAGTGAGATCAGGCGTTGATGTCAGGTGAGGAGGCCTGGGGTGCACTCTGTTTTCCAGTTCATCCCAAAGGTGTTCAGTGGGGTTGAGGTCAGGGCTCTGTGCAAGCCATTTGAATTCTTCCACTCCAGCCTTGACAAACCATGTCTTCATGGAGCTCGCTTTGTGCAAAGGTACATTGTCATGCTGGAACAGGTTTGGGCCTCTTAGTTCCAGTAGAGCAAAATTGTAATGCAACAGCATACAAAGACATTCTATACAATTTGGTGTTTTCAACTTTGTGACAACAGTCTGGGGAAGGACCACATATAGGTGTGATTGTCCACATGCTGTACATTTGGCCATATAGTGTATAGTACAGTGTACATTGGTTGCCTTTTAAAAATCGTTTGACCTGGTGCTTACAGAAAGGCATTTAAAAAACAAGGTAAAACTGCATATTATACCTGTAATACTACTAATAATTTAAATATAAAAATGTATAGCATTCTCATTTGTACAATTATGAAATGTCAATGTAAAGATCCGCCACAAGGTGGCAGTGTTTCTTTTAGAATGATGGTGGCATATTCACATTTAAAAGAAACTCGCACTATGAAGGCTAGAAAAGAGAGTTAGTTAGATTCATTAATGGAATAGATATTATGAGGCACCCTTTATAGTTATATAAATATAATTATTATGATAAATGTGTGTCTTTGTGTCCCTTTTAGGCATGATGAGGTCATCCGCAGGGAAACAGAGAGGACAGAAGAGGAGAAGCTGGTCATGGATTCAGTGACTGGGATGTCTAGTAATGACAGGAACAAACCTGACTTTCGGTAACATAATGTCTTAATGCCTTAGATTATGTCTTATAGATCTAAATACTACGTTACATGGCTTAAGTTTTATTGCTGGACGGCAAATGTTATTTGTTTTGAAATGTGTGCCATCTTTAGTATTTTATCATATTAATAAAGATAATAAAACAAAATCACTATTTGCATTCTGGCTGTACCAAAGCTCATATTTTTTTTGTTTGCCTAGTCAGTGAGTCACAGTTTATTTATTTATTTATGTATTTATTTATTTATTTATTTAAGGACATATGTGACTACTGAAGATGGATATACAAGTTTTTATACATTAACTACTCATTAATCACAATCACCAACATAATGCTAATTTTTATTCTTTGCCTAAAAATACATAGTTGTGTTATTTAAAATAAAACACTGAATATGTCACAGTAATACCCTTTCTCCATCTAGTAGCCAGTCTGACACGAGCTCTGTGCGTCTACTAAACTGCTGGATGAGATTAGAGGGTCTGTACACCTGTCCTCAGGTGAAGTTCTACTGGAACATCCTGTTTTACTTTGGCTTCCTGTTTCTCTTTGCGCTGGTGTTGATGACGGATTTCCAGCCTACGCCATCTTGGAAGGAATTGCTCCTGTATGTCTGGCTCACCTCACTCATGTTTGAGGAGGTCAGACAGGTAAGAGAGACACAGTTAATTAAATCAAATGATGCATATACATGTTAATCCATCATTAATAATAACGGGTGCTTTCAGTAAATCCCAACTGTTTTGCAGAATGTCTAACCTTAGTTTTATAAGGTTATATTTGCCTTTCTGCCACATAGAACCTATTAATACTGAAATACATGAAATCTTAGGATTACTGCAAAATATCCACAGTACACAGACACAGAGAATATATTCGCTGCTGCTTTAATCGAGTGATCAGTGTCAGCGCTATTACTACACAGAATATTGTATCTTGTTTAACTTTTTAATCAAGAGACACCATAATTAAGATGCTTGTAATAAGTCTTATACATAGTAACAGCTCTTTCGCAAGGAGTTGTCTAAGGACAGAGGATGTTGCATTTTGTGTTTTCTTAGTAACATGACATGCTGCGTGTGTTTTTTTAATCAAGAGAAATTAAGGGAAGGACTGTTTATACAGTATAAGACAAAGGTCTGTGGACACCTGACCATCACACCCATACAGTATGTAGAGCTTCCCCAAACTGTTGCCACAATTTTAGAAGCACACAATTGTCTAGAATGTCTTGTATTCTGTAACATTAAGATTTCCCTTCACTGGAACAAAGCAGCCTACCCAGAATAAGTTGCAGCAGGACAATGCCCCTGTGCGCAAAACGAGATCCATAAAGACATGGTTTGCCAAGATTAATATGAAAGAACTTGAGTGGTCTGCACAGAGCCCTGATATCTCAACTGCACTGAACACCTTTGGAATGAGTTAGAATGCCGACTGCACCCCAGGCCTCCTCGCCTGATATCACTGCCCAACCTCTTGGGCTCGTGTGGCTAAATGAGCACATATCCCCACAGCTATGGTCCAAAATCTAGTCGAAAGCTTTCTCAGAAGAGTAGAGGTTATTATAACAGCAAAGTGGGAACAACTCAATATTAATGCCCATGGATTTGGAATTGGATGTTTAATAACCAGGTGCCACCATACTTTTGGGCATATAGTGTATAATACAGTTGCAATCAAAATTGACCATTGCAAATCAGGTTTATTGTCAAAATTGACAGACTTTCAGCTGTTTGTAATGAACAAATCAATCAAAAGCAATTGAAATAGTTCAACACAACGAATGCTTCAAGTGGTTTCCCCAAATTCAACTGGAACTGCAACTTATAATGACTTCTCCAGTATCAAAATTATTCAACCCCTTCATGGCAAGCATCTTTAGTACTTAGTAGAGCACCCTTTTGCTGTTATGACCTACTGCAAATGAGAGGCATAGCCAGACACCAGCTTCTGGCAGCATTTCTGAGGAATCTTAGCCCATTCCTCATGAGCAATGGCCTCCAGTTCAGTAATATTCTTGGGTTTGCGTGCTGCAATCGCCTTCTTCAAATCAAAAAGTCAGGTGACTGTAATGGCCCTGTAGAATCTTCCAGGACTTCTTCTACAACCAAGCCTTGGTGGAATTTGAGGTATGCTTGGGATCATTGTCCTGCTGGAAGGTCCAATGATGCCCAAGCTTCAGCTTCCTCACAGATGGCATGATGTTTTCTCCTAGGATTTCCTGATACTTCAATGAATCCTTCTTGCCTTCCACATGCTGCAGGTTTCCAGTGCCAGAGGATGCAAAGCAGCCCCAGAGCATCACCGAGCCACCACCATGCTTGACTGTGGACAGAGTGTTCTTTCTTCATTCTTCTTTCTCCAGACATACCGCTGATCCATTGTGCCAAAAAGTTCCAGATTTGTTTAATCGCACCACAGAACAGAATCCCAAAACCTCTGTGCCTTATTTATATGATTTTGAGCCGATTTTTCTTGTGCTTTTGGGTCAGTGGTGGTGTACATCTTGGAGTTCTGGCATGGAAACCTTCTGCATTTAGTACAGCCTTACTGTGCTCACTGAAACCTCAGTGCCTGTTGCCACCAAGTCTTGCTGCAGGTCTTTTGCTGTCACTCGAGGGTTTTTCACAACCTGCCTTCTCAGAATTCTTGTTGCAGCCATTGATAGCTTCCTTTTTCTGCCCCGTCCAGGTATTTCATGTATTTTCTGTCCCTAGCCAGTTCAGATATTTCATGTGTTCCAGCTCAAGCACACCTGGTGCAACTAATGAAGCCCTTGATTAGTTGCATCAAGTGTGCTTGAGACAACACCTGTTTTGCATATTTGTGCTGTTGTGAGGGACTCTACTCAGGGGGTTGAACTATTTTGAGACTGTACTGTAGAAGTCATTATAAGTTGCATTTTCAGTTGAATTTGGGGAAACCACTTGACACATTCATTGTGTTGAACTATTTCAATTGCTTTTGTTTGGTTTGTTCATTGCAAACAGCTGAAAGTCTGTCAATTTTGACAATAAACCTGATTTGCAATGGGGGTTGAATAATTTTGATTGCAACTGTATGTGACAACAATAAATTTTAAAACCTTCTTGTAGAGATGGTCTTGTAGAGATTGGGTTTGAATATCAGTATCATGGCTGATACTGGCCTGAAATACTGACTTGGTACTAGATTGCCTGTTCTGTTAAATCTTTCAATAGTGCTACTGGTTGCAGAACGTTGGCCTATTTGAGCATCAGTATTTATGGTGGCACAGCAATTAGGGTTGGTATGTGTGATATTCACTGCAATGGACTGGCATCTTTGTTCTATGTTTTTTTTTCCCACCTTTTGCCTAGTGTTCACAGGATCAGATGTAGATCCACCATGACTCTGACCACAATAAAGATGGTTGAATGAATGTATACTTGAGTACTTATGGAGATTGCAGATTTTTTTCCTCACTTGTTCTCACGTCTCCTTCTGCTTAGGTCTTCTATGACTTTGATGGGTTCACACTTTGGAAGAAAATGAATATGTATATTAAAGACTTGTGGAACATTTTGGATATGTTGTCCATATTGCTCTTCATCACCGGCCTGGCTTGCAGGTCAGCTTCACAGACACTAAAAGCAATTACACAATCATCTAGATGTTTTCCTTACCTTGTTATGGTAAATATTTGTATTAGATCATAGTACAAGTGATCATATCAGCTTAGCCTTAAGTTAAGTTGATACTCGATAAGACCCTTTATCTTTCCTCCAGGCTCCAGGCCTCAAGTACAGTGTTCTATGTGGGGAAAATCATCCTCTGCATTGACTTCATCATATTCAGTTTGCGCCTGATGGCCATCTTCACCATCAGCAAGACCTTAGGACCTAAGATTATCATTGTCAGGAGAATGGTGAGAATAACATATCATTCAGTGTAATTGTATTAGTATAGCACTTTTATTGTCACAAAGCAGCTTTACAGAAATCCAGATATAGATTTAGATGGCTAATCCAGATGCAACAGTGGTAAGAACTCCATGAACGTTTGCTCATCTGCTTTTCATATAAAGAGAGTGATTCATTCATGTACTTCCAACATAAAACAAAAGTTATGGATACTCATACATTGTGAGGTGATTGATTAACTCTTTCTTCACCTCTCTTTCTCTCTCTGTAGATGATGGATATGTTCTTCTTCTTGTTCCTGCTCAGTATCTGGGTAGTCGCCTATGGAGTGGCCACACAGAGCATCCTGATTGAGAATGAGGACCGAATTAACTGGATTATACGTGGTGCTGTCTATGAGCCCTACCTCATCATATTTGGGAACATGCCTGACAGTGTGGACAGTAAGCAAAAAGTTACAAATTCCATTCCAAAAGAGTTGTTACAGGAGCAATTAGGAATTGTTGACAAATTGAAAAGACTCTCCACCACTTAATACATACTACATTTTTTCAAATTACTGTTGTTAGTCAAAAGGCTGACCCTCAGGTCTACAGTAGAGTCTTATATTTGGTTCTTATATTGGTGAATTGTCCACACCAGAATCTGCACTGAACTTCACTTCCCACAATGCACCTCCACCTACAATCATGGACACCTTGGGTACAACACCCGCACGCTATGTTCATTGTCATGTTCACAGTCATCCGATTACTGATTGCACTCACCTGGACCAATCACCTGCACACACACATATATAGGTGCATCTCAATAAATTAGAATGTCGTGGAAAAGTTCATTTATTTCAGTAATTCAACTCAAATTGTGAAACTCGTGTATTAAATAAATTCAATGCACACAGACTGAAGTAGTTTAAGTCTTTGGTTCTTTTAATTGTGATGATTTTGGCTCACAATTAACAAAAACCCACCAATTCACTATCTCAACAAATTAGAATATGGTGACATGCCAATCAGCTAATCAACTCAAAACACCTGCAAAGGTTTCCTGAGCCTTCAAAATGGTCTCTCAGTTTGGTTCACTAGGTAAGCCACAAACATTCATTGCCAAAGAAGCTGGCTGTTCACAGAGTGCTGTATCCAAGCATGTTAACAGAAAGTTGAATGGAAGGAAAAACTGTGGGAAAAAAAAGATGCACAACCAACCGAGAGAACCACAGCCTTATGAGGATTGTCAAGGCAAAATTGATTCAAGAATTTGAGTGAACTTCACAAGGAATGGACTGAGGCTGGGGTCAAGGCATCAAGAGCCACCACACACAGACGTGTCAAGGAATTTGGCTACAGTTGTCGTATTCCTCTTGTTAAGCCACTCCTGAACCACAGACAACATCAGAGGCATCTTACCTGGGCTAAGGAGAAGAAGAACTGGACTGTTGCCCAGTGGTCCAAAGTCCTCTTTTCAGATGAGAGCAAGTTTTGTATTTCATTTGGAAACCTAGGTCCTAGAGTCTGGAGGAAGGGTGGAGAAGCTCATAGCCCAAGTTGCTTGAAGTCCAGTGTTAAGTTTCCACAGTCTGTGATGATTTGGGGTGCAATGTCATCTGCTGGTGTTGGTCCATTGTGTTTTATGAAAACCAAAGTCACTGCACCCGTTTACCAAGAAATTTTGGAGCACTTCATGCTTCCTTCTGCTGACCAGCTTTTTGAAGATGCTGGTTTCATTTTCCAGCAGGATTTGGCACCTGCCCACACTGCCAAAAGCACCAAAAGTTGGTTAAATGACCATGGTGTTGGTGTGCTTGACCAGCCAGCAAACTCACCACACCTGAACCCCATAGAGAATCTATGGGGTATTGTCAAGAGGAAAATGAGAAACAAGAGACCAAAAAATGCAGATGAGCTGAAGGCCACTGTCAAAGAAACCTGGGCTTCCATACCACCTCAGCAGTGCCACAAACTGATCACCTCCATGCCACGCCGAATTGAGGCAGTAATTAAAGCAAAAGGAGCCCCTACCAAGTATTGAATACATGTACAGTAAATGAACATACTTTCCAGAAGGCCAACAATTCACTAAAAATGTTTTTTTATTGGTCTTATGAAGTATTCTAATTTGTTGAGATAGTGAATTGGTGGGTTTTTGTTAAATGTGAGCCAAAATCATCACAATTATAAGAACCAAAGACTTAAACTACTTCAGTCTGTGTGCATTGAATTTATTTAATACACGAGTTTCACAATTTGAGTTGAATTACTGAAATAAATGAACTTTTCCACGACATTCTAATTTATTGAGATGCACCTGTAAGCATTCTCACTGCACCTTAACTTTGCGAAGTATTCGTTCAGCTCTGTGTATTCACCTGACGTAACTAGTGTGTTATCATGTTTCTGGATTTTTGCCTTGATCTTGGACACTCTGCTTGCACTTCGCCTAACTCACTGCCTGTTCCTTGTTTATGAATTTTGCATAGTGTTTTGGATTTGTTTGCTATTGCCAGTTGTTTTAAATAAACACACTGTCTGCAGTTGGCACCGTCTCTGCTGCCTGACAGTTGGGTTCATTTTAAAAAGTCATATTTTTATCCTTTTATAGTTACATTTTATGTTGTGGGATGTCCACACAGCAAGTTCATGTTAGCAATTACCTTACAGGAGCTATAAACAGTCAGTTCCTTACCAGCCTCTTGTTTACTTTTACGGCATTTGGCAGATGCCCTTATCCAGAGTGACTTACTGTACATTTATCTCATTTATACAACTGTGCAGTTGAAGGTTAAAGGCCTTGCTCGAGGGCCCAGCAGTGGCAGCACTGGGATTTGAACTTGAGTTATGAGTTGTCAATTTACAGGCAATGATTTGTCAATTTATAGCCTGTCAATTTACAGAAAAATCGCAATGCCCTCTGTCTTCAAGAGTTTCACATGTAGGAAGCAGGCTTTAAGTATGACTGTTAAAAGTGCTGACACTGGAGACTCAGTGGCTAAATAACCATCTCTTCACAGGAAACTTCACCATATGTTAACTTTGTAAAATAACAGCAAGTCTGTAATCCATTTGCTATTAGGCTTAGATTAGATGTGGATTGTCCACTATACACATCTGTATTAGCTTTTACTATAGAACCTATTAGAAAGACTGCATTGATATAAAGCAGTGATTTGATTCCACCTTCTCACCAATCAGAATCAAGAATTCAACAGTACTGTAGTACAAGACATAATAGCACACTCAAAAATTTACATATTGTTTTCTACTCCTACTTTACACATAACATAATTCACAAAATTATTCTTTGTAATTCACCCATAACACACCCATTTTGCATGTGCAATGTATCCCTTTGTACATGCAAATTATTTGGGATCTTATAAAAATCCTTGTAAATTGGGGCCTAAAATATGTACAGTTTGTTTCTCAGTAGATAATGTTAGAAGTTGTGATTTCTGACATTCCTAACCACTCTTTGTGTTTGTGTGGTCCAGACACCAAATTTGACATAAACAGTTGCAGTATAAATGGCACTGATCCTCTAAAGCCTAAGTGTCCAGTGCTGAACAGTGACAACAGCCCAGCCTTTCCTGATTGGCTGACCATCATCATGCTGTGTGTTTATCTTCTATTCGCCAACATCCTGCTCCTCAACCTCCTCATTGCTATCTTCAAGTGAGTATCAATACTACATCTGTTGTACAAATGTAGTTATCTACATGCTGCATGTCTTGCTTTGTGGCCAGTCTGCCATATTGTTGCATAGTTAGCCTTGTCTTTCAAACTTACTGTGTGTCTACTGATGTTTTGCTGCATTCCATTCAATTCAGAATATGGGAATATCCCACCTCTTAGTAAAAAATGTGCAACAGAATGCCACTCGATGTCAGATTTCCAACTAGTAAACTCAGGTTAAATTCAACAACCCAGATTTCACCAAGAAATGTTGATATGACATTACTTTGACATGGTGACACAAAGGGAGATTTAGACTGTTGTTATGGCCCTATCAAAGGTCAGGTCGTAAAACAAAAAGGAGATGAATGATCGATGCCCTTCCGGTTCCCTAAACGCCACAGAAAACCAGCTTACATGTTTATTTTGTTAAATACTTGCTCATATGCAATAGATAACCATTTACCACCAAAGAGAACTATAAACCAGCATGTCCTATACACAAACATTTACATAACCTGAGGCAAAGTGAGGCAAGGTCTAACCAGGTACTACACCTGTTTACCACCACCAAAGAGAACTATAAATCAACAGTAGCTATACACAGCCTGAGGCAAAGCGAGGCATGGTCTGGCCTGGTCTAAGCTGGTCTGGGAACAGTGAACGCAGTGGAAGTCTGCCTCATAATTCTACATCTTCCTCCTGTAGGCAGCTCTAGCTGCTTGTGACCGTTCAAAATGCATTTCTCTGTATCTAATAGAGGGGACATAAACACACTCTACAGGAGTAGCCATCCAGTCAGGCATTCAGCTAAGCTAATGATATATATTTACACTTTAAATGCAAAGACAGCTCTCAGAGAAAGGCAACTGAGTAGATGGAGGTGATGGAAAATGGCCAAGGAGGCCAAAGGACTGCCTTCCCTGCAGAGTTACACAATTAAACAAAACTGTAATTAGAGATCATTTAATTAACAGTGCATTAATTAACAGATTATTAGCTTAATTATTAAATCTTTAGCGTTATGGCCACCACATGTTCCCATGTGACTTCTTTACATAAGTATTGTTAATTATCAATTGTTGGCAGTGTAATAACCAGCAGTTAGTACATGTACAATGTACAATGTAATGTACTCACGGGGATTACAAGTGGTAATGTGTTTGCCATATAATAAGAAGATCACAAATCCAGACAATGCCACAGCCATCCAAGATAGTTCAAAAGAGTATAATTGTAACTGGTCTCTGGGTTGCATGTTGATTAGAGCAACATGAGCCAATCAGGGGCATCTCTGGTGGAAAAACTGAGATAAATAAAACAAAAGAAGAAAAAAATATTAAATTGTAATTTGATTTATTGTAATGATTCAGGGGGTAATGATTCACTGTTTTATGCAATTAATGTCATACAATTGCTGTTGTGTAAAAGTTTTAAAACATTTGTTAACAAAAAAAAAGTAGTTATAAAGTGGAATCTGATCATCAACTTGTATTTTAAACTGTGACTCAGAGACACCAAATTATTCAAAGGTTGTTGTTGTTTTTTTTAGGAGAAATACCTGAGTGTCTATACTTCTGTTAAAAATTGCTCTGCTCTGTTCCATAGCTACACATTTGAGGAGGTGCAAGGCAATACAGATATTATCTGGAAGTTTCAACGTTATGAGCTGATTAAGGAGTACCACAGCCGCCCTTCTCTTCCTCCACCCTTCATCCTCCTGAGCCACATTTACCTCTTCATCAGACGTCTGGTCCTGCAACATGCCCCTCAGAAACATAAGATTTTCAGTGAGCACTTATTAAACTATAAAATACTTAGAAAGAATGATGAAAAGAGAAAACCAGCTAATCTGTTTTTGTGAATCTAAAATATGTTACCTCTATGTTATTATAATGCTACTATAATGTTTATAATAGTATACACATACACAAAATGGACAAAGGTGCTGGAACTCAAATGGACTTCAGTAGTAAAGCTAAATGCTCACGTGTTGTATACAGGACAGGAGCTGAATCAGAGAGAAGAAGAGGAGCTGATGTCATGGGAATCGTTCATGAAGGAAAACTATCTGGCATCCGTAAAGCAGGACAGTAGCCAGAGCATGGAGCACCGCATGGAAGACACTGCAGAAAAGTAAAGCCTGTTACTCACCACACTTTTCTTTAGTACTTAGCTTTCAGAATTGCTCCAGAAAGACATTCATATGATCCAGGGCAAAACCTTACCTCCAACCATTTCCTGAACCATTAATGAATATCTGCAAGACAATAGATACCCATAACCATGATATAATAGTGGCCAAAGCACATTATGAAATAAAACATAATATATCCATCCATCCATCCATCCATTTTCTATACTGCTTATCCTACACACGGGGTGCCAACCATCGCATGGTACATTCACACAACAGACAATTTGGAAATGCTAATCAGCCTACAATGCATGTCTTTGGACTAGGGGAGGAAACCGGAGTAACCAGAGGAAACCCCGGAAGCATGGGGAAAACATGCAAACTCTGCGTGCACAGGGCGGAGGCGGGATTTGAACCCCCAACCCCAGATGTGCAAGGCAAACCACTAAGACGCTCTTTACTACATCCATATTCATATTCAGAGAACAATAAATTATTATCTTAATTTAATGTATAATATAGGAGAAAATGATTTGGCATAAGGAAGACTGATTTAATAGGGGCCATATTAAAACAAATTAGGGAATAAAACATGATGGGACATACTGTTATTGAAAAAAAAAGATTTACCAATTGAGTGGTGTGATGTGGCACCACTCTAAAGTTGATTAGTTTCCAAATAACAGCACATCCTGAAGTGTTTCATTCCTCTTATAACACAGCAATTCGCCAATGCTAACGATGATTTACTTATTAAAGAAGGACATAAGCATCATACATTTTATCCATTTATAGTTACTTTTAATGTTCTGGAATGTCCATAAAACAAATTAGTTCTCTTTTTTTTCTTCTCTCTTCTCTTGAAGTAAAAAATAATGCAGCTTGCAATTTCATGTTACCAAGAAAACCACAAAACTCTCCATCCTAAAAACGATCCAGTGTCGGAAAATTACAAAGGGTTGACACTGATCTTCACAGAAAACTTCACCATATCAACAATTACACACAAGTCTCTTTATGTGGAATGTCCTCCACACATTAATATACAGTAATCTGTGATTTGTCTTGCATCCGGCAGTACTGTCAGAGCTACTGTTATAGAAATATAATCAACACCTTCTGCAGCACTGTGGTATAAGACCAAATCTGATATTGCTACAGGCTCCTGGGCAAAGGCCATGCTTGTTATGTGTTTTTAATATAACTATATACAGTAACATAAGAAGCTAATTTATGATGAACCCCTGTAAGCTCTGTGAGTTTATAAAGCAGTTTTATTTGGTAATGCTATTTAGGCTAATATAAACAGCTATATTCTTTTGCAGAATTGGAACCATGTCTGAAATAATACAGCAAGGACAAGAATGGGGTTCTGTGTCAAAAAGGCTGGGCCGGTTGGAGGAGCAGGTCTGAAATCAATTTCATTACACGACTTGACCATTAATGGATTAAATCAAATGCATTAGAGAAAGTGTCTCCAGTTCTGGACTTGATAACACGTTGTCTAGTATCATTAAACTACATCTGTGTTTTGCCTAGTTCTAATCACAAGCAACCAATTCTAAACTAAGACGTAGTTTAAATAAATCAAATGCTTTTTCTATTGTAGTACTTTGTAAAAATTTCATTTGAAACCAGTACAATTCACCATATGGCCAAACATTTGTGCACGCCTGACCATCACACTCATATGTGGGCCTTCACAAAACTGATGCCACAAAGTTGGAAGCATACATACAATTGTATAGAATGTCTTTGTGTGCTGCAGCATTACAATTTCCCTTCAGTGGAACTAAGAGACTCAAACCTGTTCCAGCATGACAGTGCCCCTATGCAAGCACATATAGGTGTGATCGTCAGGTGTCCGCAAACATTTGGCCATATAGTGTATGTGGATGTTTAAGAAATGGACTGTTTTGTTTTTTTTTTTTCTGATAGGTTTGTCAGTCAGCTAAAGCACTACAGTGGATCATGGACACACTTAAATCTCAGGGTCACCAATCCAAACACGACGCTCCTATAATGGGTAAGATTGTTGCTTTTCTTCTCTTTGCAAGGTTTTACACTTATACTGTACATTCTTTACTGATCACATTCCTCTTTGAAAATACACAAAACCCACATTTTTGTAATCTACACTCAATGTGTAAGCTCCTTCATGTTTGATTTCATTTGAATTGCACTTGAGTGTCATGAAGTGAGCAGATCAGGTTTGTAAAGTCCTTTCCTTTCAGCGAGTGTCGCTATGAGCACTGACACCGACCCTTCGGAATCAACTGAGCAGGAAGCAGAATGGGAGAAAACTCATCATGTCTATGCCCGCCAGCTTTATTATCCTGGCAGCAATGTTGAACGCTTCCCGGTTCCACTGGAGAAAGTGCCCTGGGAGGTGCCTGAGCACAAATTCAGCTACACGAGAACATCACTAAGCATATTTAACAGTGTTTATTTGTCCATATTATTTACTTAGTGCATGTATTTGTGCATGAGTATGCACTTGGAGTGATCATAGAAACTGTTCTGTTATAGGTGGACTTCTCTATTTATGGTCCTGCAATTTACAATCAAGAGAATATGCAAGAGTAAGTCCTTACTGCACATCCTCCATGCTCAAACTTGAAAGAAACTGTCTCTTTCGTATTGTATTGCATATTTCATCTTGGCCAACATTTTCATTGTTTTTAAAAATGCTTTTAATGCTCTGAACAGCTCGGACATTTTAACCTTAGACACATACAGGTAAGACATTCTTCCCAAGCTAAATTAACATCAAAATATGTAAACATTTAAGTCTCTTAAACAAAAAAAATTCTAAATGAATATCTGAATTTCCAGGAACCCTGAAGGACGGACAGGATTAAAGGGGAAAGGGGCTCTTAAAAATCTTGGCCCAAACGAGATTATAGATCCAGTTATCACAAGGTAAACCTGAAGCATTAACAGCCAACTTTATTGTTAGTAGAAGCTGGGGCGAGTACTTGCCAATCTCTTGCAATTTACACACACAACAGTCTCTAGACCAATGGTCACCAACCTTGTTCCTGGAGATCTACCTTCCTGCAGACTTTAGGTCCAATCATAATCGTGCCCACCTGACCATCTAATCATTGCCTTAAGAAGTTCTTGATCAACTAAAACACGTGTGTTAGATTTTGATTGGAGATTAGACCTGCAGGAAGGTAGATCTCAAGGAAGAGGGTTGGTGACCACTGCTCTAGACTTTGCACAGACTGGTGCTGGAAACAAAAAACATTGAGAGAGCGGCAGTTCTTCAGGAGTGTTGTGCATTCTGAGATGCTTTTCTGTTTGCTATGCTTGTAAAGACTGGTTCTTTAAGTTAACATACCATTCCTGTCAGCCCAAAGCACTCTGGCCTTTCTCTTCTGACCTCTCTCATCAACAAGGCATTTCTGCACAGAGAACCACTGCTCGCTGGATTGGTGTTCCCAAATTTTGACTATGATACTGTAAGATTATGACCACTTCATTAAATGCTAGTTCATGGAGGGTGTATGAGTGTTGGAATTTGGAGGATTGCACTATAGGTCATGTTATTTTGTTTTCTGTAGAAATGAACGCTCACAACTGGAGTTTTTGGCTGTATGGGATGAGACAGCAGGCTGCTGGACATTCCCCGGGGTGAGAGACTGTCCAGTCCTGGAGGGCCACAGCACCTCACTTAACAAACCAAATTTAACTCCTTAGCTAATTGCAAGGCAATTTATCATTGGCTGACATATCATATGACATATTAGAATCACTATGACCGTGGCTCTCTAGATCATGGGTTTTGCACTTCTGCTATAATCTGCAACTCAGTTTGTTTGTGCAACAGTTGTAATTTCTATCATGTCTTACTGTAGTAACTGTATATGAAATAAATTCATGAGAAGACCTACCTTAAAATGCTTACCATTTACCACATATCTATCTTAATTTGTAATTTATTTGATTATATTTGATTTATTTGATTATAGATTTCACTTCTGTGCTGCTAGGAAGTTCTTTATTGGCTCTTTAAACATGATGATTCGACATAATTAATCATGTTTTCAAAGCTAGGCTTTTATCGCTGAAAGTTATGTATGTACTGTAATCGCATCTGTAGATTTTGGTGTGTAAATACTTCATAAATGCTGTGTGCACTCTCTCTAGGGTCCTGTCCAGCCTGGTGAGCTCTTACCTGAGAGACTAGAAACAGCACTAGGAGAAAATCTATCCCAGAAAATTAAAGCCAAAATAAAATCAGGAAGCCACACTGAGGTGAGTGTTACATAAATACTACATTTAATGTCTTATATACTGTACACCACAAGCATACAGCACAAATTAGTCCAAATGCAGCCTGTAAATGAGGGTTAGAAATCAGTATACACATGGTATACACTCACCATCCTCTTTAATAGGAACATCTGTACACCTGCTCATTTATGCAGTTAACCAATCAGCCAATCATGTGGCAGCAGCACAATGCATAAATTTGCACTCTCTCAAGAGAGATCAGCAGTTTATGAAATACTCGAACCAGCTCATCTGGCACCAACAACCATGCCACGGGTTAAAGTCACACAGATTACATTTTTCCCCATTCTGATGTTTGATGTGAACATTAACTGAAGCACTTGACCTGTATCTGCATGATCTTATCCACTGTGCTGCTGCCACATGATTGACTGATTGGATAACTGCATAAATGAGCATATGTACAGGTGTTCCTATTAAAGTGGGTGGTGATTGTATAGGGGTTGCACTGGGTGCATTTGCGCTCTATTTTTGGGCCACCATCATTTGAGGATGCACTGTATGAGAAATTAATTAAAACAGCCAATTAAACAAGAAATGGTCAACATTGAAATATGTATTTAATTGTTGCACAGTATTAGTTGGTGTGTAGCTCTGTGGCGTACTTTTATTTGAATGCTTTGCTTAATCTATTTGGTTGTTTGAGATGAGTAGATTTTTGTTAGTCTCCTTGTAGAGTACAGATGCATTATGGATAAACTGTATGTAAATGTAAAATTCAGTGTCCTAATCCAGCCCTGACCTTATACTTATACATGGCCCTGAACGTGGATGTATATGATCCACATCAGGGGTGTTAAACTCATTTTAGATAACAGGCCACATTATACATAGTCCAATGTTGAGCGGGCCAAAAAAAAATTTGTTTGGTGTCCAATAATAACTCCTCTTTAATGGGCATGGAGTTCACCAGAGCTTCACAGGTTGCCACTGGAGTCCTCTTCCACTCCTCCATGACGACATCACAGAGCTGGTGGATTTTAGAGACCTTGCGCTCCTCCATCTTCCATTTGAGGATGCCCCACAGATGCTCAATAGGGTTTAGGTCTGGAGATATGCTTGGCCAGTCCATCACCTTTACCCTCAGCTTCTTTAGCAAGGCAGTGGTCGTCTTAGAGGTGTGTTTGGGGTCGTTATCATGTTGGAATACTGCCCTGCGGCCTAGTTTCCGAAAGGAGGGGATCATGCTCTTCTTCAGTATGTCACGGCACATGTTGGCATTCATGGAACTGTAGCTCCCCAGTGCCGGCAGCACTCATGCAGCCCCAGACAATGACACTCCCACCACCATGCTTGACTGTAGGCAAGACACACTTGTCTTTGTACTCCTCACCTGGTTGCCGCCACACACGCTTGACACCATCTGAACCAAATAAGTTTATCTTGGTTTCATCAGACCACAGGACATGGTTCCAGTAATGCATGTCCTTAGTCTGCTTGTCTTCAGCAAACTGTTTGTGGGCTTTATTGTGCATCATCTTTAGAAGAGGCTTCCTTCTGGGATGACAGCCATGCAGACTAATTTGATGCAGTGTGCGGCGTATGGTCTGGGCACTGACAGGCTGACCCCCCACTCCTTCAACCTCTGCAGCAATGCTGGCAGCACTCATACGTCTATTCTGTAAAGCCAACCCTGGATATGATGCTGAGCACGTGCACTCAACTTCTTTGGTCGACCATGGCAAGGCCTGTTCTGAGTGGAACCTGTCCTGTTAAACCGCTGTATGGTCTTGGCCACCATGCTGCAGCTCAGTTTCAGGGTGTTGGCAATCTTCTTATAGCCTAGGCCATCTTTATGTAGAGCAACAATTCTTTTTTTCAGATGCTCAGAGAGTTCTTTGCCATGAGGTGCCATGTTGAACTTCCAGTGACCAGTATGAGAGAGTGTGAGAGCGATAACACCAAACTTAACACACCTGCTCCCCATTCACACCTGAGACCTTGTAACACTAACGAGTCAAATGACACCGGGGAGGGAAAATGGCTAACTGGGCCCAATTTGGACATTTTCACTTAGGGGTGTACTCACTTTTGTTGCCAGTGGTTTAGACATTAATGGCTGTGTGTTGAGTTATTTTGAGGGGACAGCAAATTTACACTGTTATACAAGCTGTACACTCACTACTTTACATTATAGCAAAGTGTCATTTCATCAGTGTTGTCCCATGAAAAGATCTAATGAAATATTTACAAAAATGTGAGGGGTGTACTCACTTTTGTGATATATATATATATATATATATATATATATATATATATATATATATATATATATATATATATATATATATATATATATATATATATATATATATATATATATATATAGTAAAACCATAAATTGATAAGTTGCAGTCAGTTCATTACATGTTGTAGGTGATGTAGATGTTTCAAATATATATATATATATATATATATATATATATATATATATATATATATATATATATATATATATATATATATATATATATATGTGTCTTGAATATAAACGAATAGCCCAAATTAGTTTGTTTGTTTTTTAGCTTGCTAATGAAGAAGTACACATATTCAACCTCTGTGTTTATGGCACTGACTGTATTGCTCTATTTTACCCCCTAGTGGAATAACAGAGATTTTCAGTTCAATTAACGTTCACAAACAATTTTAGTTTAGAACATGGATCATAAATTGATTGTGTAAGCAGGACTACAACCTTTCTGTGTCGTATGTTTGACAGCACTGATCTACAGTATATAATTTTTATAAGTGCACATATAACTGCATTCAGAGAGCAAAATTTGATCTTGTTATTAAAACAACCTTTTATTTATTGTTGCCATTGCAAAATGAACATATTAGGTATGAAGGAACACATTAGGAAGAAGCTAAATAATAAATTTGTGTGACAAACCATTTCTTTGTAATTGATCCAGTGCCAAAATGCATCATTTTGCTATATTTGATTTAAGAAGAAATATTGATTTAAGAAAGAATATGTTTGACATCTGTTCTAGGTCTATAAAGGTTATGTAGATGACAGCCGGAACACTGATAATGCCTGGGTGGAAAGCACTGTAATAACAGTTCACCTCGAAGATGAGTGGCGTCTGATGATGCGTGGTGGTGATGGTGAGGTAGGAAGCTTTTATTCTCATCCGCTACACTGACTCACCTAAAGTTCAAGTTTAATTCTTATTTAAGTATAGAACATTGAAGCGTTGTAAATTCAGTATACAGCAATGACATTCTTATTCACTTACAAACAATATCAGGTGTGTTTATGACATTTGTACATGCAACAAAAATATACACTCCTTCAAGAGACATAGTGCAAGAGGAATGCTGCATGTAGTTTAATGCATAACAACACACGTAAATAATTAAAAGTGCCTGACAAACATAAAGTGATTATGGTATAGAAAAAGAAGTAGAGGAGAGTCTTTACATAAGTGCAACAGCTTGTAAAAGCATGTATTCATATTCCTTTCAGTCAGTGAAGTCCAAGCTTTGGAAGAAATAGCATACAGTGGAGGTCATAAGATTACATATGCCTTGCAGAATCCGCAAAATGCTAATATTTTTTTTTTAAAAAGAGGGATCATTAAAATTGCATTTTGTTTTTTATTTAGTGCTGCCCTGAATAAACTATTTCACATAACAGATGTTTACATATAGTCCACAAGACACAATAATAACTGAATTTACACAAATGAGCCAGTTCAAAAGTTTACATACACTTGATTCTTAATACTGTGTGTCGTTACCTGGATGATCAACGACTGTTTTTATGTTTTGTGATGGTTGTTCCTGAGTCCCTTGTTTGTCCTGAGTAGTTAAACTGCCCACTGTTCTTCAGAAGAATCCTCCATGTCCTGCACATTATTGTATTTTGCAGCATCTTCTGCATATTTGACCCCTTTCCAACAGTGGGCTATATGGATATGTTGATATCCATCTTTTTACACTGAGGACTACTGAGGGACTCGTACACAACCATTACAAAAGGTGTAAACATTCACTGAAGCATGTAAATATCTTATGTAGCTTCTGAAGGGCAGTAATAAAAGATCAATTTACACCGATCATCCTGTTCAAAAGTTGTGTTGCATTCATGAGCATCAGTGAATGTTTGCACCTTTTGTAATAGTTGTGCTTGAGTCCCTCTGTTGCCCTCAGTGTGAAAAGATGGATCTCACCATCATATAGTCACTGTTGGAAAGGGGTCAAATATGCAGAAGTGGTATGAAAGTGTATTTTCTCAACCAGCTTCATGAGGCAGCTTCACCCACAAGTTCCCAAATAGGCCGGGCTCCTCACTGCTTCTCCTAAGTTTTTGATTACTACTTGTTTGGGGAAATAATTCAATTTAAGTTAAAAAAAAATAATAATAATAAAAAATAAAAAATTAAGTAAAAACTAACTTTTTAAAAATATATTAATATTCAGAAATAAATTTATACATGGACATACTGTACATTTCACTATTTATATTATGTCAAATTTCAAATTACAAATTTCAACCATAAGCCCTTAATTTACAATATCTTTAAAACAATATAAAATATTTATTCAATTTAGCATATCTGAATTTTTTTTTTTTTTGACTGGTACTGTATACAGAATATAATGTTGTACTCTCTCTTTAGTCTCTCGGCGGCACTGAGAACCTTCAGTGGAAGGAGGTGAGCGGCAAAACACCCGTGAATCCATACCAACGAGAAGCTCTCCGTACCATTGCCCAAAAACACAAAATTAAGTTCTAAGGAAACTTCAGACTCTCAGGAAAGTGGACAAACAAATGTCTCATCTCCAAACTATGTACTGTACCTGGTGAGGGAATTCAATAGTACCAAATCTGCACATATGTAGTTCTGTAACAAGGAGTTATGCAACTGTTTGCACATTTGCTAATGAACTAATCATTCACCTGTTTTTCCCCTTTTGCTTCATTTCCAATAATAAGAAACTAACATTGTGTTAGTTCTTCAGTTAAAAGTCATCTGTGCATTAGCCAAAGTATCCAGTGTAGCATTGTCTTCATAATCACATAAGCAGGATCTGAACTGTGACTTTGTTCTTCAGCTAATCAGGTAGAATCTTGTTCTCATCTGGATCTTAAGCAGAACTGAGAGCTATACCTGAGCCTTAATGGACTTCAAACCATTTTAGTGCTATGATAGGCTGCAAAACCTGAGAAAAATGTTTTATTTATGTTGAGACAATCATTTAACTAAATTGTTTTTTCTAGAATGGAAAGTTAGACCTTTGATTTACATTGAGAACACAAAGTGTACAGCAGGGTTCATTTTCTTTTCTTAATCAGGGGTTTTACAAGCAGTTTCGAGAATAAACTTTGATTGTCAGAATGGCAGTATTTCAGCATGTTAGCAGATAACGAACTGAAAATTGAATGTGTTTGACTGGCTGCGGCATACAAAACCAAAAATATTTCTTTTTCTGTACTCAGTTTTATTAACATGGTGTAATCAGACACGAATGCAACAATACACAGTCCCTGGAGTATCTACTGTAAATGAACTTAGTACAATCACTATGAACATGTGAAACTAATTAGCATGTGTGTGCAAATAAAACATTTCCGTGAAACCAGTTCAGTGTTGCTTCATTTTTGTTATAGTTTCATTATAGTATTTTATTATTATTTTTTTTAATCACTGGACTTTTGATTGATTACTAAACTGACATAAATCAAATTCAGCAAGCTCCTATGATAAAAAAAATTACCATATTGTACATGAATATCAAATCCAGTACTGGGGTCATTACACAGCAAAATGTCCAGTGTTGAATTAGCATCTACAATGTTGAATTGATGTTTAATTAACATATACAGGTGCATCTCAATAAATTAGAATGTCGTGGAAAAGTTCGTTTATTTCAGTAATTCAACTCAAATTGTGAAACTCATGTATTAAATAAATTCAATGCCACAGACTGAAGTAGTTTAAGTCTTTGGTTCTTTTAATTGTGATGATTTTGGCTCACATTTAACAAAAACCCACCAATTCACTATCTCAACAAATTAGAATACTTCATAAGACTAATAAAAAAAACATTTTTAGTGAATTGTTGGCCTTCTGGAAAGTGTGTTCATTTACTGTACATGTACTCAATACTTGGTAGGGGCTCCTTTTGCTTTAATTGCTGCCTCAATTCGGCGCGGCATGGAGGTGATCAGTTTGTGGCACTGCTGAGGTGGTATGGAAGCCCAGGTTTCTTTGACAGTGGCCTTCAGCTCATCTGCATTTTTTGGTCTCTTGTTTCTCATTTTCCTCTTGACAATACCCCATAGATTCTCTATGGAGTTCAGATCTGGTGAGTTTGCTGGCCAGTCAAGCACACCAACACCATGGTCATTTAACCAACTTTTGGTGCTTTTGGCAGAGAGGGCAGGTGCCAAATCCTGCTGGAAAATGAAATCAGCATCTTCAAAATGCTGGTCAGTGAAGGAAGCATGAAGTGCTCCAAAATTTCTTGGTAAACGGGTGCAGTGACTTTGGTTTTCAAAAAACACAATGGACCAACACCAGCAGATGGCATTGCACCCCAAATCATCACAGACTGTGGAAACTGAACACTGGACTTCAAGCAACTTGGGCTATGAGCTTCTCCACCCTTCCTCCAGACTCTAGGACCTTGGTTTCCAAATGAAATACAAAACTTGCTCCCATCTGAAAAGAGGATATTGGACCACTGGTCAACAGTCCAGTTCTTCTTCTCGTCAGCCCAGGTAAGACGCCTCTGACGTTGTCTGTGGTTCAGGAGTGGCTTAACAAGAGGAATACGACAACTGTAGCCAAATTCCTTGGCACGTCTGTGTGTGGTGGCTCTTGATGCCTTGACCCCAGCCTCAGTCCATTCCTTGTGAAGTTCACTCAAATTCTTGAATCGATTTTGCTTGACAATCCTCATGAGGCTGCGGTTCTCTCGGTTGGTTGTGCATCTTTTTCTTCCACACTTTTTCCTTCCACTCAACTTTCTGTTAACATGCTTGGATACAGCACTCTGTGAACAGCCAGCTTCTTTGGCAATGAATGTTTGTGGCTTATCTAGTGAACCAAACTGAGAGACCATTTTGAAGGCTCAGGAATCCTTTGCAGGTGTTTTGAGTTGATTGGCTGATTGGCATGTCACCATATTCTAATTTGTTGAGATAGTGAATTGGTGGGTTTTTGTTAAATGTGAGCCAAAATCATCACAATTAAAAGAACCAAAGACTTAAACTACTTCAGTCTGTGGCATTGAATTTATTTAATACATGAGTTTCACAATTTGAGTTGAATTACTGAAATAAACGAACTTTTCCACGACATTCTAATTTATTGAGATGCACCTGTAAATGGCAGACTCTCTTATCCAGAGCAACTTTCAAAACATGCAAAAAGTTGAAGGAGCAGCAACACAAAGCATCTATCACATCAGTTTTGTCAAGATTAACTCAGACGATGGGTTATCTTCCAGGAAGAACTGTTAGAAAGGCAGTCTGTTATCTTCTGAGCAAGTTAGGAGGCTGATGGAGGAAAAGAGATGTAAACTTGTGCATCATTGGCATAGCTGTGATAAGAGAAGCCATGAGAACTGACCATGGAGGCCAGTGATTTAGTATAAAGGAAGATTAAGAGTGGACTAAGAACTGATCCCTGAGGGACTCCAGTAGTAATACTGGAGTCAAGAGAGCAATAATGTTTTGTTTGACTTGAATTCAATTCATTTCAAATCAGTTTTATTTGTGTAGTTCTTTTAACAATAGGCATTGTCACAAACCAGTTTTACATAATATTTAGATTCCTAATGAGCAAGCCAGTAGCAACAGTGGCACAGAAAAACTCCCTGAGATGGCAGGAGGAAGAAAACTTGAGAGGAACCATACTCAAAAGGGAACTCATCTTCTTCTGTGTTGAAAGGATGTTCAGTCTGAGCATATTGTAAATCAAGAGCCAGTTTTTATGATTACAGCAGCAGTTCTTAAGTACAAGCCTACATTATGCAGGTGAGATTATCCACTGAAGAAAGGGTTAGACCTGGGCCTAAACTGTTTTTGGGGAAGTGCAGAAGTATCAAGGTCCAGATCCCCCCCTTATAGACCTACAGACCTATAGTCTAAGTGTTTATCCTCATACTGTAGGCATACTTTATGCTGCCCTCTAGTGTATATAATACGAATAATGCCTTTCTGAATTCTTTTTTTCAGGGATATTTATTTGAATTCAATTATACAATTCACAGGAAAATAGATATTATATGAGTCATCTAATAAATTTATGCAGTCGAAGTTTCCTGTACTGCGGCACCAACGAATTGCCTTGATATTTTGATCATCTGGGCTCTCCCTGCTTAACAAACAATCAATCAAACAAACAAACAAACAAAAAACCCAATAGAAACGCGTTCTATATACAAAACCAGCTTGTAATGGTTTTAATGGTTATAAAGGGAATTGTATTGGTTTTAATGGAAACTGTAATGGTCCCTGTGGGTCTCTACTGGCAATTTGTTGCCTTCTATTTAATGGTTAGCTGACGGTTTGTAAAGATATTTGTAGTGGAAATCATCAGAATTTCTGTGATGGTTCCTATTGTTTTGTTTTTTTTCAGCAGGGTTTGCTGCCAAAACAAGGGACGAGCTGTACACGCGTCCTCTGATTGGTCCGCAATATGCCAAGACACGCCTCCTGTCAGTACCAACCCACAGCTGTCAATGAGAGTTAAAAAACCGTCAATGTTGTATTTAATATTAGCAGTGGAGGTGTATCATATGGGAAGAAATTAACCTCATAAGCTCAGGCTTTGTTGCACTTAGTCTTTTACAAAATAGCTATTAAAGTGTATCAAATGAGGGAAAATGAAATGTACATTTATGCATGAACTTACCTGCTGTAATGTACCGTGTTACAATAAATATATATTTTTAAAAAAAACATTTATTCGTGAGCTAAACCCATTTCTTGGACGTAGGTAAAACTATTTTAACTGCTCAGATATTTTATAAATTACGGTAGAAAGTGCGTAAAAATATTACAGACGTATAAAATCTTTCTACGGTTTTAAACCAGAATGCATGTTTTATATTCATCAGTAGGCTGAATCCCAAATCGGGTTTTTTTCTTTAACCATATAGTGCACTCCATAGGGTGTATGAGTCATTATTTTTACCTTTTACTGTATGTAGTGCACTCGTGTAGGGAGTAGGGTACTATTTGGTTATGCACCCGTCGTCGCCCTCGCGCAAGGTTACAGGTGTATTAACGTCAGGAGGGGGAGGGGGGAAATAACACGGAAGTGACGTGGGCGCTCACGAGACTTAGAATCAGATTAAACCATCGGATTCCCGTAAAAAAAAAAAAAAAAACCTAAGCAGGAGGCGACGACGGGAGAGGAGCAGGAATTAATCGGTATGCGCGTATTTTTAGTTTGTAGACCTCGTTGTTTCTCGTTTTAATGTTTCCGTGGCTTACATTAGTCGGGTTTTGTGTTGATCTTGGCCAGGGTTTACATCAAAACACCGGCAGCGCAGGGAGACGTGGAGCTGTGATGTTTTGCATGTTCCTGCTCTGTGTCTCTCTGCTTTCTGTTTCACAATTATTAACCTTTAGGACGCTTTTAAGATTGCGTGCTTATGTCTATGTATATGCACTATTAATATAGTAATACTCGCATCCCAGTCATAGGTTGATCGATATTCATGTGACGTTACTAATAACATGGGGCGGCTGATATGAGGGAAAATATCGCGATAATTGGAGGCACGATATTTGTCCCAATGTTCGGTTTTGCTGAGAGCAGTGGAGATGTATTGTAGGAAAAGTTACACGTTTAAAGATTGTGCTTTTGTACAACCTTTTACAAAATATTAAAGTATTTATGTGCATAAATTGAGGAGAAAATGAAACAGTTGACATAAAAATAAACTTTAATACCTAATTTGTTGCCTGTCAGTGAGTTAAATGGAGTTTTAAGAGCCTAAACATCCGATAAAACGGATGGTGTGCTGAAAAGCGCGTGTTAATATCACAGTATCACTTTTTAATAATGTTTCTGTGCAGTCCTACTGACTGATGAGATGTATATAATTTGTTTGCTTGTTTGTTTTTGTTTACATTTCGTAAATATCTTCTGAAATAACCATTCCCTGATGGTCGGCACCTCACAGCTCCAGTGTCCCTGGTTCAGTCCTGAGCTTTACCGTAGTGTCTGTGTGGAGTTTCCGTGCACGCTCGCTCTGTGAACTTCAGTTTCCTCTGGGTTCTCCAGTGTCCTCTGACCTGCCAAAATCATGCTAGTATGTGGATTGGTGGCGCTAAATTGCCCGTAGGTGTAAATCAGTCCGTACAGTATTTATTTATTTTTTATTTTTTTTGAGATTGTTGCGGCCAAAAATGCTTGATTTCACTGCGGCTGTCTTCAGTGTTTGCCATGCTACAAAATATAAAACTGAAGCTGTGATCTATTATGGACCTTGATTCGAGGGTCCTGGTCTCATCACGCAACATATAAATCAAAAGCAAACCTTGTCAGCCAGGTTTAGCAAGGAATGCGCATATGTTAGCTTCAAAAGATGTAAGGTTGCGTTATTCTGAAAATATATAACTGTAATGATTTAAACCGTTAATAAATAATTGCACAACAAGACCGCTATGATGCACTGCTTATAGCATACAGTACTCTAAGTAGTGTATCGTATCGTGTCTACCTTGTTAAGTTAAGTGTAGTTTTTTTTCTTTTGGCCTCTATCTGTTTACCAGTCCGTACAGGATTTCATGGAGTTTTTTTTGTAATTGTTGTGGCCAAAAATGTTTGATTTTGCTGTGGCTCTTTTTCAAAATTTGCGATGCAACTTGCAGAGTTTTTTGAATTGGCGAAATTGCAATTGCATGAAATTGTTTTACGCGGTCTTTCGCAGTGATGATTGTTGGGTGTATTCCCATCTCACACCCAGTGTTCCTGGATCCACCACAAACTCCGTTCTCCGGCTCTATTGCAACCCTGACCAGGATAAAGCGCTTAATTAAGATGAATGATGACTCCTGTGATGATGATGATGATGATGATGATGAGGGTGGTGGAAAAGCAGATCGTATTCTGTTTTGGGGAAAATCTGCACATTTAGCTCAGTTCAGATATTCTACATATTTGAACAAGAGACACAGCTGATGTTGAATATGTTCATTTTCTGAATGAGCAACATTGGAAACTTGTGTTACTAGTTCATGGAACAGCCCAATCCCCTGTTATTCCCTGAGTGAGCTCTTATGCTCTTCATTTGTGTCCAGTTGGACTTCAGATGCGGGGGCTTTTTCTGCACTCAGCGATTCGGTTATCTTCATTACAGATTCATTACAGATCGGACAATACAGATTTCCTTTAGGAGCAGCTGCACAAAACAGCACTTCACGACTCCTTGTTTATTGCGTCGTACTGCTGATGTGGCCCGGCCTGTATAATTGTAACCTGCGTAGTCAGCAGTTGCTGGTAGCCACTTACAGGATCATACACCGTGGACGTTTTAAACTTAAGTGTCTCGTAAATATACTATATTCTCCAGATGACTTTTAGAGAAGGTGTGTTGCATTTTAATAACTCGTTTATAACCCCCCAGGAGCTCCGTATAAGGTTTTAACTGTTTTCACTTTAACATCATGTTGGTTCCTGGAACTAGTGGATCCCCCCCTCCATGTGTTTATGATCTGTTCTGAATTCTGTATTATTTTAATTTGACTGCTTTACTATATGGAGTGAAATTCAATGTGCATGCCCATTGTGGACTAGAAGACACATGCTAACCAATCCCATCTAAAAACTGGGAAAGTCCCACCTTTAAATTGCAAGGTTTTGTTGTGGTCTGAATAAAAACCCACTTCTCTTCTCAGGCAGTGCCACCCAATTTCCTGGGAACTAAACTCTTCTTAGAATTTGTGCCTTTGAGTCAGCTATGTGAAAAGCAATCATGGATTGCTTGTATTGTTGTGGTTGTAGTGCTGTGTTTGGTTGTGAGGTGGTAATAATAATAATAATAATAATAAACTTTATTTCATAGAGCACCTTTAAAAGCAGCTCCTCAAAGCACTGTACACAAAATAAGCAGTACATAACACAATAAATAAAAATAAACACTGACAAGCAAATGCTAGTTTTGAAAAAAATATGTCTTGAGTTGAGCTTTAAAAATGTCATAAAAATGTAAGGAATTAACAACGCAGATAAATAATGAGGAGCCAAGCCATGTAATGCTCTGTATGTCAGCATCATAATTTTAAAATCGATACGGAACCTGACCGGGAGCCAGTGCAAGGACTCCAAAACAGGAGTAACAGATTGCATGTCCTGGTCCCAGTCAGGATCCTGGCGGCTGGGTTTTGTACATATTGGAGCTTGAAGTGTGGATTTAGAAACTCAGGGTAAAAGGGCATTACAGTAATCTATCCGAGAGACAGAAAATGAGTTTATCAGCTTTTCAGCTACAGAGAAATTTAGCATAGGGTGCAATCTTGCTATATTTCTTAGGTGAAAAAAGGATGCTTTAACAGTGCTTTGTACAAAAGGTAGGAAGTTGGTTGTTGGTCGTGATGTACGCAGTGGCGGACTGTAATATGTATGAATGTAACTTTTTCAAGAAACAAACAAAAAATATTCAACGAGAGAAAAACACTCAATAAACTCAGTGGCAAAAATAACAGTAACATGGTCTTCAAATAAAGAGCATTCTTTGTTAACAGGTTTCTAAGCTTCGTTTTCGCTGATCATGGTTTGTGAACACGCTGCCAGAGTTTCCGTTTACGCTCCGCAAGTTTACGTTCGCCATTCTGGCATAAACCTCTGGTGTGGGTGGGTTTAACAGCGATTTACTCTCATTGGCTACTTAGATTTGGGTCGACAGCTCAAGTGTCCAGCTGAAGAGGAGGAGGAGGAGGAGGATGATGCTCCCTGCCGTTCGTGAGAGCACATCTCGAAAAAATAGTCATATGAGATTACCCAAACCTCAAATATGAATTACGAAGTAATGTACTGATTAAGTAAGTAAGTAGTTTCCACTACAAACTACAAACACTATAACTATACAGAGAAGTCTCTACTTCCAGGTCAATGAGCTGTCGATCCAAATCCCTCTAGCCAATGCGAGTAAATCGCTGTTAAGCCCCGCCCACGCGAGAGGTTCGTGCCAGAATGGCGAACGTAAACGAAAACTTTGAAAGCATAAACGAAAACTCTGGCAGCGTATTCATAAACCATGATTATCGAAAAGGAAGCTTAGAAAACTGTTAACAAGGAATGCTGTTTATTTGAAGGCCACGTTAAATTTTGCCACGGAGTTCACTGTTTTCAGTTTCAGAATGTTTTTCTTCTTTCTGATTCTATATGTGTTCGTTTCTTGAAAAGTTACGTTCAATACTTTTGCCTCACATTTAATTTTATTAATTCCGTAGATTTGTAAGAGTTCGTCTGGCAGACACCTGATCAATAAAGATTACTGACCGTAACAAGACGTTGCCTGTCCAGTCCAGTTTGCACAGACGAACGTAAGCGATAACTACAAGGTCATTTCCAGAGTATGAGTGCACTGGGTTGTGTACCATGCACGTTATCTCCAACACAGCAGGTGCTCTGGTTTCTGCAATGGTTTGCAAAACCAAGAAGTACAGTACTGTGCTAAAGTTTTAGGCATCCTATTTTTTTTTTTTTTAGTACAAACTTTGTTATAGAGTTTTTATTTTATGACTTCTACATTAGCAAGTCAGTACAAAAAACATTTTCGTTTCCCAAATAGTTATCTAGCACCAAATTAAATGTTACAGAAAAATGTTTGTATGTCGTTAAAGAAAGCAGTATATTACGTAAGAGACCACTTTTCAGACAAAAAACACAATGAAGGCTGCTGGGTTTTGCTGCAAAAATAAGAAGCGAGTGCGAAAGTCAAAGTCTCCAGAAGAACTGTGGCTGGTTCTTCAAGATGCTCAATTAAACTTACCAGCTCATTTCCTTATAAAACTGCACAAATTGTACCGGAGACTACTATTTTTTTGTTTTTTTTGTCACTATTTATTGACGTTGTTTCATTTACTACTGTTTTCTTCTGTTTACTGTATACTCCTGCTCTTTACGGTATATATATTTTTTAATGTAGAAACATTTCATTTAATTATTTTTGAAAGACTGAGAGTGAGAGACCGAGCGTGAGACCAAATAGGAAGCTGATTCTTTTTCTTTTTAGGTTTTTAACCACTAGCATATTTCTAATTATAATAATGACGATTGAATTTAGAGAGAAAGAGACTGGGGAGAGAGAGCGAACGAGGGTGAGAAAGACAAACACAGAGCCTCTTTTTTTTTTTTTTTTCTTTTTTAGCCACTAGCATATTTTTATAATTATAATAACATTTGAAATTGAAGAGAGAGAAATATTTTCATCATTTCCGCATTCACGTGAAAATGCATCTGATTATTATGTAATGACTCGCTCACGCGCTTCACCGAGTCGTTTGTAAATAGGACATGTAACAGGTCATGCTGACCTGATGTCCAGGAGGAGCTCCACTTCTGGGGCGGGGAAAAAAAAAAAAAAATATATATATATATATATATATATATATATATATATATATATATATATATATCTCTGAAAACCATAAAAAAAGTCATAATGCCTTTTTTTTTTTATTTAAAAAAAATCATTAATATTGCATTTTATTTTTTATTTAGTACTTTATTTCTTCTTTTTTTTTTAAATAAAGCATGGTAAATTAAATACAGTGAATGTTTATGTCTACGTGGTAAAGGAACAGTGTGTTTTAATTGTGTATTGGTGAGATCGTGAAGCAGGGTTCGATACTCCAGTGTCAAAGCAACATCAGTTCACATAATTTGCAAACGCTGGCACCAGACACCAGTCCACTAATCTCCCCTCGGAGAGAGACACCATCCTGCCTGTCTCTCTTTCACTGTCTGCTGCTGCCTTCATTTTCTCTTTTTGAAGATAGCCGATCATCAAACTTTTTGTCCCGGCTTGTTTATTTAAATGCCTTCCTCAATATGATGTCTATTCCCGGTCATGTTGTCATGTAACCTAATTCTATAACTTTCCCAATAACGGGAAGTATTAATGTCTCGCCACAGGAATTGTTTCCCTCATCACACGGGGCTGTTGAACAGAAGTTTTTTTGGTTTTTTTTAGAATTCTGTTCACTTCATTGTGTTTAATGTTCCCCATCAGCTTGAGAGGAAACTGACTTAAATTGTATTCTGATGTGTAAAACATCCTTCAGCTTGATCAAAACAATCAAAGTAAACAGTTGTTTATTGGAACTGCTAACATGCATTGTGTACACGTGCACACACACACACACACACACGCGCGCTGGTGTTGCAGTGGTACTGTACTTTCCGTGCATTTAAGCGGAAACCAAACAAAAGGCAAACCACTGACCAAAGTGGTGGTGTGTGTGCTTCCCTGCCCCTTTGTCTCTCCCTGTGTGTCTCACTTCCTCTCCTCCCCCTCCATTCCTCCTCACTCTCCTCACATGGGCTCCATCTCTTTCTTTCTTCTTTTTTTTTTTTTTCCCCTGCTGAGTGACATTTCAGTAATGATGCTGTCTCTGTCCTCCTCTCCCCAGGGTCAGGGCTGTGTAGGGTTTCTCAGAGCCTCCCCTGAAACAGATTTGCTCATACGCTCGTCTTCAGTCCTCACCATGGACCAGGAGTCTCTTGGACATCTCTCACCCAATATATTTTTCATAAATACATAATAATGGTGATTCCTGCGCTCCTTCAACAGCGGATGTTCGGTGTGCGGATTCTTCTGGAGTTCGGTTCTCCGTAACGACCTGAATTGTAATTTTTGTTTGTCCCAAGATAAAAAGTCTCTGCATCTGCTGTCTAGCAAGTTGTGCATAATCAATCTAAGCATTTGTACTTGCTACTGCATGCTCATGACCATAGTCATCTGAGAGGGTTAGGGTCTTATTGTCCATAAGCTTTAAGCAGATGTTGTTTAGTTACGCTTGGGAACTCATTAGTGTTGGTTACACTATTTTGCCTGGATTTAAGCGGCATCTTAGGCTGTTCCAGAAAACAGACTCCATATGCAGTCTGAGCTTTTTTTTTTTTTTTTTTTTTTTTTTTTTTTTTTTCCTGTGAGTTTGTTTTACTCTGCTTTATTTTCAAGTCATGGCTAGAGTGTGCTAAAGTTACCAGAAACTTTATAGAACTTGTTTTTTTTATTGATAAAATCCTTATAAAAAAATTACAAATAAGAGCTCGAAATGTCGGTTTACCACTGAGAAATGTGACAGGAGAGTATTATTATATAATAACACATAAGAGCCAATCATGTTTCAGTATGCAAATACAGTTGTGCTCATAAATTTACACACCCCTTACAGAACCTGCAAAATGTTAATAAATTTTTTTTTTTTTTTTTTTTTTTTTTTAAAGCGGGATCATTCAAATTGCATTTTGTTTTTTATTTAGTGCTGCCCTGAATAAACTATTTCACATAACAGATGTTTACATATAGTCCACGAGACACAATAATTAATAACTGAATTTACACAAATGAATCAGTTCAAAAGTTTGCATACGCTTGATCCATAATACTGTGTGTCGTTACCTGGATGATCAACGACTGTTTTTATGTTTTGTGATGGTTGTTCATGAGTCCCTTGTTTGTCCTGAGTAGTTAAACTGCCCACTGTTCCTCAGAAAAATCCTCCAGGTCCTGCAAATTATTTGCTTTTCAGGCAACTTCTGCATATTTGACCCCTTTCCAACAGCGGCTATATGATGCTGAGATCCATCTTTTCACACCGAGGACAACTGAAAGACTCGTACACAACTATTACAAAAAGTGCAAACATTTAATTGATTCTCAAGAAGGCAACATGATACATTAAGAGCCAGAGGGGTGTAAACTTTTGAACAGGATGATCGGTGTCAATTTTGTTTATTTTGTCTTCTGGAGAAACACGTAAATACCTTATTTAGAGTCTGAAAGGCAGTACTAAATTAAAAAATAAAATAAGGTCTTTAAACAAAATAATAACAATTTACACCAGTTCAAAAGTCCCTCAGTTGTCCTCAGTGTGAAAAGATGGATCTCAGCAATCATATAGCCGCTGTTGGAAAGGGGTCAAATATGCAGAAGATGCTGGAAAAGCAAAGAATGTACAGGACCTGGAGGATTTTTCTGAAGAACAGTGGGCAGTTTAACTGATCAGGACAATCAAGGGATTCATGAACAACCATCACAAAACATAAAAACAGTCGTTGATCATCCAGGTAACAACACACAGTATTAATAATCAAGCACATGTAAACTTTTGAACTGGTTCATTTGTGTAAATTCAGTTATTACTGTGTCTTGTGGACTATATGTAAACATCTGTCATGTGAAAGTTTATTCAGGGCAGCACTAAATAAAAAAACTAAATGTAATTTTAATGATCCCTCTTTTTTATTTTTTTATATTAATTAACATTTTGCAGATTCTGCAAGGGGTGTATAAATTTATAAGCACAATTTTCTTATCTACTGAATCCTGATTTATTAATCAAATAAAAGTATAGGTACTTCACATCCTCCCTTTTTCTGTTGTGTAATTGTGAAACTGCCTTTTATTTTTATTTATTTATTTTATTTATTTTATTTTTTGTGTGTGTGTGAGTTTTGCTGTGAGTGTTTTGGTGTTATTACAGCCGTGGCTGTAACGCGAATGCGGTAGCACTGAAACCTGGAAGGATGATACATGAGCGATTAATGTGTGTATGTTTGTGTGTTTTTATATGTTAGCATCATGTGGAGATCTGTATATCGGTGTCGAGGTGATCTAGATGCCACTACATGTGTGTATTCTCCTGTGCTGGTGTTTAGATGATACTGTTGATGCTGTAGCGTTCGTCACAGGTCAGTGTGCTGCTATAATTACTCCTGCCTGCAGCGCCTCATAGGGAGCGTATTAAGACACACACACACACACACACACACACACACACACACACACACACACACACACACACTCCTGTCTTTCTTCCTCTCCTTTCCTCTTCTCTACTGTCCTTTCCTTTTTCATTATCATTCATCCCATCTCTGTCACTGCCTCATCTGCCTCATCTACCAAAAAAAGTCTTTTTTTCAAAGGCAGGGTCAGTTCTCCAGATTGATCTCCATTCATATCTTTCTTTTTCACTCTCAAAACAGCATCCTTCTCGATCCTCGTCCTCGCCCTGCTGTGGTATGAATTCCCTGTAGAGCAATATTACTTTTTCCTTCTGCATACTCTCATTTAGTTGTTGACACAGTTGACAAGAGGTTGGACTTGAGATTGGATCGGCAGGCCATCTGGTATTGGACACGTTCTCTCCTGAGGAACATTTATAACCTGGTTACATAACTCCCAGGACAGGGGAATCTGTATCTGTATCCGACTCGTGCATGTCTAATGTCTTGCCTGTGTTGAACCACTGATGAATACCAGATGACTTGATTGCACTTGATCTGTGCTGTATTGTGTGTGTCTGAGTGTGGGGATTGATAAGTATGTGATATGCCATTGTTTCGAATCACAGAATTCCAAGTGCAGTGCCGTTATTTATTTACGCATTTGCTTCACAATGCTTGTTGCAGCTGATCAGTGACTGAGGACGTACAAAATTTATATTCATCCAGTTGTCAGAGTTGATTATCAGACTTATCCTTGATTCATTACTGCTGTCCTCGAAAGCCAGTCTGATTTCAGGCCCCTTTTGAGATATTTACTTGTCACAATCACAACAAAAGCTTGGCTGAATTCAACAACAGACTGTGATAATGTGGTGTCCATGCCAGATTATATATATGATGAAGATCCTCTTACGATAAACCTATGATGTATTTATTTTATTTTATTTTATTAATTTATTTTTAATCAGCATGATCCGATCTCATGCAAAACAGCGTCATGTAAACACAAACATTCTTGGGGGGGGGGGGGGGAAGCTTGCGGTAATAAGAATATATTCTTCAATCCTTTAACGTGTTTTGATTACGTTTCCCCATCGCCACTATAGTATTTGTAGCTATCCCGTGAGTTTCACATCATCCCGTGCTTTTAGACAAGCGTCATAGGAGTGTCAATTGAAAATTTTGCACCCCGTCCAACAGGCATGTTGGGTTATGTGTTCTAAGACCAGCAGTCTCATATCGCCACCAAAGAATTCTCTTATGAAGCACTGTGACTTAGTTATCAGCATGTCTGCCTCGCCCCTCTGGGGTAGAAGGTTTGATTCCCACCTCCGGCCTGTGTGCGCGGAGTTTGAATGTTCTCCCCATGCTTCGGGGGTTTCCTCCCCCAGTCCAAAGACATGCGTTGAAGGCATACGTAGAGTGGCATCTCTAAATTGTCCGTAGTGTGTGAATGAATATGTGTGTGTGTGTGTATGTGTGTGCCCTGCGATGGGTTGGCACCCTGTCCAGGGTGTCTTTCACCTTGTGCCCCGAGTCCCCTGGGATAGGCTCCAGGCTCCCAGCGACCCCCATCCCAGTGGATGTTTACAATGTGCGATGTTTGTATGCGATGGAAAAAAATTGTGATATTGCGGTCAATTTAACACACAATATCCATCATAAAATCAGTGGAGCAGATAGGAAAGTATGTCCAATCCAATTCAGTACTAATCCAGAGCTTCAAGCCAGTACTGGCCCTGATATCAGTACCTCTGAGAAAACCAGCAGAGCAGTATAAGAGTATGAGACATGGCACAGACAACATGTTCACTGCATTTAATGTGCCAGCTTGGTGATTTTATTCATCCTGTCTGCTGCTTAATCCTCTGTTACTGCAAATAACACTGATGCGTGTTTATAAAAGTCATATAGTGATATATAATTTATTGTGGTACTGATATTTGTATAATCGTATCGTCTAACCTAGGGCACATTTTCCATAACTTTAGTAGAGCAGAGCAAATTCCTTCCTATTCCTCCCTACATAGGACCTGTGTGTGTGTGTGTGTGTGTGTGTTAATTTCATGCAAGGGACACAAGAGCTGTCGGTACGTATGTTCCTATCTTGCTGAAATAGTAATGAGAGAGTGTAACAGAGCTGGCACACGGCTGTCTCTCTTTCAGCCAGCGACTGCAGCCTGAAGTGATAGGACTGATATTACTTTTAGAGACGTTGTTAAGGTGGATTAGACACAGTTTGTGGTTTTGAGGACAGGTAAAGTGTGTAATAAAAAGAAACAAGCTGGAAAGTCCCTGACGCATTGACACAATTACACAATAGGCTGCATGTCAGGTTGAACATACTGTGTATCAAAACCTAAAATTGAAATGCAAGGTTTCTTTTTAAAAAAAACTGTTGTCATGATGTCAGTCTTCTTGCTGATTGTGTGTTTGGATAGAAGGAGCTTTGGAATCCTAGCCATGTTGTGCATCAGGACGAGCTTGCCTGCTTGCACTCTCACACCACAGACAAGCTCCCAGAATACTTTAGTCAATATTCAATTACAGGCCTCTTGTACCTGTAACATTGGTTGTTTGGTTTTTTTTGGGTTTTTTTTTTCTTGGTATGAAAAGTTGGTGTCATGGTGTCAGCAAGATAATGTTTTAGTTAAATAATGTGTGTCTACATAGGGTTCTGAGTCCTCATAGATCTGAGCATGTGTGTGTGTGTGTGTGTGTGTGTGTGTGTTGGAGTGTTTTAGTTGTGTAATGATTAAATGTATACCTTTTTAATAAAACTAGAGATGGCAAGATTTTTCAATACTGAACCTTGAGTGTCAGCCAGTATTGATATCCATCCAATATCCTTTAAGAACTACTGAGTTTTACAATGATTATATATATATATATATATATACACATACACACACACACACACACACACACAGTGGGAGGAAAATGTATTTGCAAAAAAGTTATAAATTGATTTGCATTTTAATGAGGGAAATAAGTATTTGACCCCTTCGACTTAGTACTTGGTGGCAAAACCCTTGTTGGCAATCACAGAGGTCAGACGTTTCTTGTAGTTGGCCACCAGGTTTGCACACATCTCAGTAGGGATTTTGTCCCACTCCTCTTTGCAGATCCTCTCCAAGTCATTAAGGTCTCGAGGCTGACGTTTGGCAACTCGAACCTTCAGCTCCCTCTACAGATTTTCTATGGGATTAAGCTCTGGAGACTGGCTAGGCCACTCCAGGACCTTAATGTGCTTCTTCTTGAGCCACTCCTTTGTTGCCTTGGCTGTGTGTTTTGGGTCATTGTCATGCTGGAATACCCATCCAAAGACCCATTTTCAATGCCCTGGCTGAGGGAAGGAGGTTCTCACCCAAGATTTGATGGTACATGGCCCCGTCCATCGTCCCTTTGATGCGGTGCAGTTGTCCTGTCCCCTTAGCAGAAAAACACCCCCAAAGCATAATGTTCCCACCTCCATGTTTGACGGTGGGGATGGTGTTCTTGGGGTCATAGGCAGCATTCCTCCTCCTCCAAACACGGTGAGTTGAGTTGATGCCAAAGAGCTCGATTTTGGTCTCATCTGACCACAACACTTTCACCCATTTCTCCTCTGAATCATTCAGGCAATCTTCAGACAGGCCTGTACATGTGCTTTCTTGATCAGGGGGACCTTGCGGGTGCTTCAGGATTTCAATCCTTCACGGCGTAGTGTGTTACCAATTGTTTTCTTGGTGACTATGGTCCCAGCTGCCTTGAGATCATTAGCAAGATCCTCCCGTGTAGTTCTGGGCTGATTCCTCACCGTTCTCATGATCATTGAAACTCCACGAGGTGAGATCTTGCATGGAGCCCGAGACCGAGGGAGACTGACAGTTTCTTCCATTTGCGAATAATCGCACCAACTGTTGTCCCCTTCTCACCCAGCTGCTTGGCGATGGTCTTGTAGCCCATTCCAGCCTTGTGTAGGTCTACAATCTTGTCCCTGACATCCTTGGACAGCTCTTTGGTCTTGGCCATGGTGGAGAGTTTGGAATCTGATTGATTGATTGCTTCTGTGGACAGGTGTCTTTTATACAGGTAACAAGCTGAGATTAGGAACACTCCCTTTAAGAGAGTGCTACTAATCTCAGCTCGTTACCTGTGTAAAAGACACCTGGGAGCCAGAAATCTTGCTGATTGATAGGGGATCAAATACTTTTTTCCCTCACTGTGTGTGTGTGTGTGTGTGTGTGTGTGTGTGTGTGTGTGTGTGTGTGTATGTGTATGTGTGTGTATATATATAATATAATATAATATAATACCTGCTGCAAACGAGATGCATAGCCAGACACCAGGTTCTGGCAGAATTCCTGAGGAATCTTAGCCCATAGCCCATTAGATTTTCTATGGGGTTCAAGTCAGGTGACTGTGAGGGCCCTGTAGAATCTTCCAGGACTTCTGCAACTTCCAGGACTTCTGAGGTATGCTTGAGATCATTATCCTGTTGGAAGGTCCAATGACGCCCAAGCTTCAGCTTCCTCACAGATGGCATGACGTTTTCCTGATACTTCAATGAATCCATCTTGCCTTCCACACGCTGCAGTTTTCCAGTGCCAGAGGGATGCACAGCAGCGCCAGAGCATCACCAAGCCACCACCATGCTTGACTGTGGACAGAGTGTTCTTTCTGCATCCTTCTTTCTCCAGACATCTTGCTGATCCATCATGCCGAAAAGTTTTGTTTCATCGTTCCACAGAACAGAATCCCAAAAGTGCTGTGGGTTATTTATATGGTTTTGAGCCATTTCTTGTGCTTTTGGGTCAGTAGTGGTGTACATCTTGGAGTTCTGGCATGGAAACCTTCTGCGTTTTGTACGCGCCATACTGTGCTCACTGAAACCTCAATGCCTTTTGCCACCAAGTCTTGCTGCAGGTCTTTTACAGTCACGCAAGGGTTTTTCCACAACCTGCCTTCTCAAAAATCTGGTTGCAGCCATTGATAGCTTCCTTTTTCTGCCCCGCCCAGGTATTTCATGTATTTTCTGTGTATATATATATATATATAAAGCACTACTTTAAATAAAAAAAAAACTTTGCCAAATGCAGTTCCAATCTTTTCTATTTGTTACAGAATCAGATCAGATTTATTCTTATTTTTCTCTTGATATTCGATCCAGCATGTGTGGTGGTTTTCTTTTTTTTTTTTTTTTTTTTTTTTTTTTTTTTTTTTTAACCAAAACTGATCCAGGGTATCAAATTGGTGCCATCTCTGATTAAAAGTATACCGTTTTAGTAAAACTCATATAGTCTGATCTCCCTTATTTTGTCCAGGTGGAATATTTATTTTCTTATTTGTTGTTCTTTGCTCATCAGTGCAGAACTAATACAGCAGCTGGTGAATTATAACTAACAGACTTCCTGGTTATTAAAATTCCTGATTCAGTAGCTCCTAACTATGTGTTTTATTAGCATGTCATTAAAATAATTAGGTATTTTTTCGACACATGATTCACTTTTTTTATGAATCAGACGTGAAACTAGCACCACTTTCATGAATCATATACAATATAATCATCAACATCTATAAGCTCTTTTGAAATGTAAGTTAATTCTAAGTCTATAAATGCTGGTTTCATGGCGAAATTCCATAAAACCAAGCATGTGGTGTATGTCTTTTAACTGATCCACTTTCATTTACAATTTCATCATTAATCACAAAGGCAGCAGCAGTCATGTGTGAAATGACTTATTTTAATGTAATGGCTTATTTCGTTGCTCATGTGGCGTGACTAGGGAGCACACACCAGCCCCTTAGGGTGTGGCTGGGGAGCCACCGATTAGACATGGTGCTTTCCTCATTTTCAGTAGAGCCCCCCTCTCTCACACACACACTCTCACATACACACACGCACGTACCCCAGAGGTTTGTGTCAGGCATGAGCAGCTGTTCAGTAGCCCAGTCCTACAATAGAGCAATCGTTCACCTCTTCTGTATAGTCGAAACTAGACTTTCCTCATATCTGCTGCATTCATCTGTTTGCCTTTCTGTCTGCTAGGTTGAAGGTTCGGTAAATAACATTTTGCGTTGGCCTTGTAAAGCACACTGCTGCACACTTCTGAGCACATTTCAGAGCCTTTTTCTTGTCTGATGTTATGGATGTACAGATTTGAGTAGGACTAGGTGATATGATGTTGTAATATTGATATTGTGGTAAATCGTATCACAATACATTATGTTAAAATCTTATATTTTCATAAACATTAGATAGAGTATCATTGGGCTGTTTTTTATTTTTTTTTTAATGCAACACTACTGTTTTGCTGGCAGTTTGTTACAGACCTATAGGCTATATTGCGATGCATATCGTGCATCATAGAAATGTCTTTGAGAATGATGATATTTTTGTCATATTGTATAAGATTTGAGTCCGTTAAATTAACTTCTACACTCTCTACACTTTTTTCGAAGTAAGGACATGATGGGACGTGCTGTTATACGAAAATAATCAACGACAAGGAAGCCTGATGTGGCCTGATTTCAATTTGTTTGTTTGTTTTTTTATTTTGTTTTGTTTTAAAGAGGCCAGGCACCAAAGGTGTCTAGGCACCCTACTATTACTCTACCTTTTCTTAGTATTATTCTTCTGCATCATCTTCTTCTGGCTAGGATGTCTTTGGCAGCCCATAGAACCATCTGGTAAAAAGTTGTGAAATTTGGCACACTGATTGGGAAGGGTATAAGAAACGTTCTGACCAAATTTGGGCCAAGGGCTGCCAACACTCTAGCACCACTATTGGGTCAAGTTGGGCCTAATTTGGACATTCATGGTCATAACTTTTCAACCCTGTGTCCAAAATTTAAAAGCCAGGCATCCCTGGATTCCCTATATCGAGACAAATTCAACTTTGGCACACATAGTCTTCAGAGTAAGCCTCACAAAAGTTACCTAAAGAACTTTGATACTCCAAACGATTTGCCCATAATGCGCCAACGAATCTGACAGCAAAGCCACCAAATGGGAAGTGAGCCTGTATCTCAGCAATGACTTTTCACATTGAAACAAATCTTTGTAGGCATCTTCAGGACCATAACCTCAGACTATGCAACACATTTTGTGCCAACGCCACCTACTGATCAAATTTGTGCCAACGCCACCTACTGATCAAACTGACATTTTTGCTACTCCTCCTCCAAATTTTGTCCAATCTTCACCAAATTTGGCTCACATCATCTTGAGAACTGTCTGAACAAATGGAAAGGAATTTTGATATTCAAACTTACTGTTCTAAAGCGCTGACACGGGAGACTCCTTCCATAAATACATTTCTTCCAGAATGCTTCAGCATATCAGCGATCATGTTTATCTATGCTTTTCTTTAAATAACAAAGCCTTTTATTCAGTTTGTTATTATTTCAGGTCCCTGAGAATGTGCATCACTATAGAAAATGAGCACATTAATATAAAACTGATCAGACTCAGGAACTCAACAGCGCTGTGGTATAAGCTGTCTTAATGTCTATTGTTGGTTATAATTCCTGGAATCTCCCTTTTCTCTTGTCCTTGTACTTTGTTCTTGTCTATGGAGAATCTGAGTCTGTATTTAGATCTGGGCTTTCCCTGCTTTATGGGTCTATACTGTACAAAACACTAACTCATTGTTGATCCAAGACACACACCCACACAGACTCACCTCTTAGTCTTTACAGTCAACACACAGATTACAGAAAAAACTTTTTCTTTTCCTGTTTTAGTCCTGAGATTGTCGTTTCTGGCCTGTGACCGCTGGCCTTTGCTTGTATGTTTGCAGGTGAAGTGGAAAGCGCAGAGCGCTAAGAAGAGGGGCTTTGAATCTGAGCTTTCTTCAGACGTAGCTGTGAGACATGCTCACCAGCCTCACCACAGGTAAAGGTCTTCACTATTTTGTTGCCATTCAGGAGCAGATAGTCGCAGTGAAAATGGCAGCAGTCACGCTGTGAAGTCTGTCAGCTTTCATATGTGACTGATGAGAAATGAAGTGCCTATTTGTGCATGTGCTTCTGCTGTCTGTGTTTCCTCAAAGGTGGACAAATGATAAATTCATTAGCTAGCCTACCAGGAAAGTGGAAACTCCAGTCCCATGCTTTGGTTGCCCGGAAACTGGGCTAAAAAGTGGTAGCCAACAATGTAATAACGTGTGACCAGCTAGTTAAGTACATTAATACAAACTAAGGGAAAGGAATGAGTAGTACCTACTATTTAAAGCCAATTTCTACTTGTGTGTTTGCGTCTTTGTGTCACAATGCAGAGAAGGAGATCATGGGTAAACGTGGCATGCAAATACACAGAGACGCACTTTTGGTAGGTACTAACCCCTGCATGCCGGGAACACCCCACAAGACCTGCCGTTTCTGAGACACTCTAACCCAGTCGTCTATCCATCACAATCTGGCCCTTGTCAGAGTCGCTCAGATTCTTACCCCTTCCCATTTGTCCTGCTTCCAACACATGTGAGAACTGACTGTTCACTTGGTGCCTAATATATCCCACCCCTTGACAGGTTCCACTGTAACAAGATAATATTATTCACTTCACCCGTCAGTGGTTTTAATGTTATGGCTGATCAGTGAAAGTTTTCTGGACCTATCAGCTCTGCAGCAGTCTACCACAAACTGGATAATTCAGGTCGATTGTTTGTGCATTTCATGAGGGTCGTGGTGGTTGTGATTAACTCAAGTAGAAGATTCCACAACCAGAGGCTCACCTGCAACCTGAATCTTGAATGCCCACATTTCTGCAGCTAATACAGTACTGTGCAAAAGTTTTAGGCACATTCAAAGAAATGCGTTAGAGCAAAGATGCCTTCAAAATGATGAAATTAAATGTTTCTACTTTTAAAAAAAAACAAATGCAGTAAACAGAAGTAAATGAAACAAAGTCGATATTTGGTGTGACAAAAAAATTGAAATAGTAGTCTCCGGTACAGTTTGTGCAGCTTTATAAGGAAATGAGCTGCTAAGTTTTATTGAGCATCTTGCAGAACCAGCCACAGTTCTTCTGGAGACTTTGACTTTCGCACTCGCTTCTTATTTTTGCAGCAAAACCCAGCAGCCTTCATTGTGTTTTTTGTCTGAAAAGTGGTCTCTTACTTAATATGCTGCTGTCTGTAATGACATACAAACATTTTTCTGTAACATTTAATTTTGTGCTAGAAAACTAATGTTTGGGAATCTAAAATGTTTTTTGTACTGATGTAGAAGACATAAAATGAAAAATCTATAACAAAGTTTGTAATCAAAAAATAGGGTGCCTAAAACTTTTGCACAGTACTGTATGTGTGTACAAAACCTCCACTGTCACTAAAGAGAAAGTTCTGGCATGCAATGCAAATACTGTAATCGTAACATTGCATTGTATCCAGTAAAAGCAGTTAGTTAGCTATACTGTAAGTAACACATTTTCTCTCAACATTGAACCATGGTGAAAAAACGCTGCTTACTTGAATACTATATAATAACAGCTTCATACTCAAGAAGTGGTACTAAATGAAGAGCCGTTTGGGAGCCGAAAGAGCCGGTTCTTATTGCTGAGCTGAGCCAAATGATCTGGCTCACTAAAAAGAGCCGGAATTCCCATCACTAGTATATATTATTTTTTCGATATAGTGTATAATTGTAATCCCCTTTATTCCTATAATTCTTATTCTTATTGTTCTTTCATCTATATATACATATATTGTATCCTTTTAGATTTTTAAAACCTTGCACAAATAGAAGGGTACCCAATAACGCCGGTTATTTATTTTCCTTTCCTCATTTAATAAAACAACAAACTTGTCCTCGCTGCTGCTGCTGGTAGAGAAATCCATTTTCTTTCTTTTTTTCTGTGCTCCTTAACAGTCTGTGTGCCTTGTGGTACTATGCGCCAACATTTAAGTGATCCTTCTTCTCAGTGGTCAAATGCAGGCGTAAAATGCATTCTCAGTCAGCGCCACCTATCATGCAGGCGTGAATTAGCCGAAGGCGATCAATCGTTTCGCGCTTGGTGTGAAAGCATCGTTCATCAGCGATTCACTTCGCTTCATCAAGTCGCGCTCGGTGTGAAAGGGCCTTCGGATGAAAGTTGAAGCATTGGAAGCTGATCTGTTTGAGCAGCGTGTACAGATGTAGAGGTGAGAGGGCTGGACAGATTAAAAGACAAAAGCGCTGCTGCATCACTCTCTTTAGGTCAGCATGCAAGTCCGACTGGTACGATTATCAGCAGGTAGGCGCACCGTATTGTGGGTAACATAACCATTAACCAAATGAAAGTAGACCAACATGTTGACAAAAGAAGTTTAAACTAAAACTCTTCACAAAATAAATCTTGGACGCCACCGGAGATCACGTGTTAATTATAAAACGTAATGCGCAAGTCAGGATTGATTTTCCTTTCAGAAGCTAACCAGGAACTAGAAATCAATTCAATGTGATGATGGTGTTTAATTTAACAGCCATCTGTCTGTCCACGTAAACTCAGAGTTTTTCTTTATCGCCAAAGCACTTAAGTCTACTCATGTCTAAGCTATGCCTGAAAAAGAAGCCTGGTGGAGGTGAGTTTTGATTTGCAGGGTCATTGGGGTCAAGCCCTGACCTTTGTTTATACGATGGAAACAGGAGTAGTAGAAACAAAAGGCGAGTTTAAAATGTCTCAGTACAAAACAGAGCTTAGCCATAGCAGTTCCATGGGAAAGTGCATGGTGGCACGTAGTCCTGCACCAGTGTTTGTTTGGCAGTAGTTAAACTGATTACACTCCCTCTTCCTGAGCATGTGTGTGACAGTTTGGGAAAAACCCGTCACATGTCACTGCAGATGAATTCTGGCAGCCGGGTGGAAAAAAATCAAGTTTTCACCATTTCTGCCCATAACTTACTTTTAATATTCTTGGTTTGTGCCTGTGCAGGTGCTGATATTGCATTAATCATGATAATTATCAGACCTTTAAAAAAAAAAAAAAAAAAAGTTTATGATTATTAAAATAAATACATTTAAATAATAGATATTTGATGGAGTCTTCAGTGTCATTGTTCAGGGTGTAAGGATTGGGTGATCTGGATCCATCCATCCATTTTCTGTACCGCTTATCCTACACCGGGTCTCGGGGAGCCTGGAGCCTGTCCCAGGAGACTCGGGGCACAAGGCGGAGGACACCCTGGACGGGGGTGCCAACTCATCGCAGGGCACAATCACACACATACACACCCATTCACACACCAATTCACACACTATGGACAATTTAGAGATGTGAGATGCCAGTCAGCCTACACAGTCACTGTGAATGTGAATGTTTTACAATTGAGTCATTTGTTTATTTGCAACAACTCACAGCTTAAAGATTTAAAAAAAAAAAAAAAAAAAAAAAAAAAATCCAGGGATATTTAGCCAACTGGTTTTGAAGGCCTGTACTGAATAACCATTTGCTTAACATAAATGTCAGCATAAATAACTGTATAAAAGCATGCCTAGATTTCTTCATCAGGGTAGAAATGTAGATTCTATGAATATGCAAATTGGAAACACCCCTAACATGCACCCACCTATTTCTCCTGTTAAGCTGTGTAATATCAGGACATTTGCATGTTGAAACATGATTGGCTCTTATATTTTATGATGCACTAACTCTTATCTGTCATGTGTTGAATACTTTTCAGTTAGATTTTTTTTTTTCTCGAGACTATAAACCCAGTGCAGTAACAATTTTCACAGCCTGCACACTCAAATAATTTAGCTGAAAGATTTCAATAAATAATAAAACATATTTCTGCATGAATTAATACATTTCCATCAAAAAAGTTATGATTTTTTAAATTACTTGAATTAGTTAATAAGTAATAACTATATTACAAATTTTGGAAAAAAAATTTAGGCGGGGTAAATTGTTGGTAAATTGTTGTCGTATGGCAACAATGTGCAGTGGTGGAAAATATATCATATAGTCAAAAAAAAAACACAAAATAATGTGTAATGTTTTCCAATTGGGACAGCGTTAATCTTCGCACTATGCAGAAGTGTCATCCCTAACAATGCCTTGCATTTTAAATATTGTGGTAGATCAGATGGCTAATTCATGGCACAGCATTATCCCAGTGTAGTCTTTCAAGTCTTTTGTTATCATGTAGTTTATAGTAATTATGTCATTTGAGCAGATCCAGCGGTCTATTTCTGGCTGTGTTCTAGCCTTAAGGAGAAGCTCTGTACACTCAGTCTCGATCAGTTTCATAGAAAATGCTGTGTTCCAGTGATTAAAGCCTACCCTGACGTCAGAGAGCAGTTATTAATCATTGTGTTGGTTTTGGGCAGCATTAGAGGCTGAAGCAAGCTGCGCAGCCTGTTATAAATAGCTGCAGAGAGAAAATCCTAAAGGATTGAGGCACGTGTGTACACTTGTGCAAATTGGAAGCAAGACACATGCAAGATGCAAATGCATACTGCTGGAGTCTGATCCTTTTTCAAGTTAACTTGATTGACGCATACACACACACACACGCTACACACACTGCACACACAATCAGCTTGATATAAAAGCACACTTGTGCCCAAAAATTTCTCCTCTCCTGTTCTCCTCTGGTCACCCCTCCCCTCCTGTCCCCTCCCCTTCCCTCCCCCGTGTGTGTGTGTGTGTGTGTGTGTGTGTGTGTGTGTGTGTGTGTGTGTGTGTGTGTTTGGTGCTGCGTCACGCCTGCGTCACCAGGCCCCCTTCATTCATGAAATGTGACGCAAGCAGCACCAGCTCTGCTCCCACCCACTCTTTCACGCCGACACTGCAGGCTCTCTCTTCATCCATGCCTCTCTCTTTCTCGGCTATTTTCTCCTTTGCTCATCCTCTCCTTGAAAACCGACCATGTATCCCGGCGCTTTTATCTGTAAGTAATCTGCTGCAGTGCTATTCTCTGTGTGTGTGTGTGTGTGTGTGTGTTTAGAGAAGATACAGTACCTTACTGAATTGGTTTATTTCCTAAGCTGGTTCTACAAAGGCTGTGTGAATACATACAATGTGTGTACATATACACCGATTGATAACCCAGTTATTAAACCAGTGGATGTGTGTGTATGTATATATGTATGTGTATATATATGTAAGAAATGTAGCTGGAAATTGTGGCTCTGTGTGTGTGTGTGTGTGTGTGTGTGTGTGTGTGTGTGTGTGTGCACGCGCATGTGCGTACTTGCGCTATGTTTGGCTCGAGCAGCGATGCTGAGGTCTGATGCAGTAGTTCTCTTCCTGCTGTCCTCTGCTGAAGGACAAACATCACTCTCTCGATCTCCAACACACCCTCGTTGTATTCATCTGTGCGAGAAATGAGCTTTGTGTGTATGTGTATGTGTATGAAATGTGTAATATAATATATATTTGCTGTGTCATTCATTCACAGCTCAGTTCCTTTCTGCCTCTCTCTCTCTGCTGAGGTGGAGGAGTGTAGCTCAGTTCATCTGTGCCTCCTCTGCTTCGCATGTTTATATAATGTCATCTTCGAGAGAGAGAGTCAGAGTCTCCGAATGACGGAACTGATGAAATGATTTAATAACGATCAGGATCATCCTTAATTAATAAATCACCTAAGTCAGTTAAGTGGATATCGTATACAAAATTGATAAAAAGATATCACATTATTCACGAGCTCTCAGAAAAGCGTACTATGACCTCATTTGTCACAATATCATATCATCATATCTCCCAGCCCTAGTTAACACCACATAATTGTGTTTATTGAATAGTGTGGCGTAAAGTTTACTCATTTGTATATGTAGCATTTCATAGATTAATACGTAATCATGTGATTGAAGAGCATTGTGACAAAGACGTAAAGGAATACTGGAGTATTATGTACAATGCAAAGTACAATTTCTACAGTGTTTTCTGTCCATTTATAATGAGAATGTGACGAGGAGATATAATCACATGAGCGATTATCGTGCAGCCCTGATATTACCCATATAGCTTCCGTTTAGTTTTAGCTCCGGTCCCCGCTTCACTCGTGTGTGTTTTAGTGTGTTTCTGTATGGTTATGTGTATAGAAAGGCAGCAGCCGTAGTCCAGTAGATGATAATGGTAATGGATGCTTTAATGTGAAGTATTGATTCTTTTGCTTATTTAGAGGTTTTAAAAAGCTCAGGAAGACGTGTGTTGCAAAGAGAGACCGAGACGGTGAGACAAGCAGGGAGACACAGAGATGCACAGAAAGAGAGACAGAGAGAGGGAGACACAGAGATGCACAGAAAGAGATACAGAGAGAGGGAGACACAGAGATGCACAGAAAGAGAGAGAGGGAGAGACAGAGATGCACAGAAAGAGAGACAGAAGAGAGACAGAGAGAGGGATAGAGAGAGAGAGACACAGAGAGACAGAGCGAGAGATGCACGGAAAGAGAGACAGAGCGAGAGATGCACGGAGAGAGAGACTGAGCGAGAGATGCACGGAGAGAGAGACTGAGCGAGAGATGCACGGAGAGTGAGACAGAGCGAGAGATGCACGGAGAGTGAGACAGAGCGAGAGATGCACGGAGAGTGAGACAGAGCGAGAGATGCACGGAGAGTGAGACAGAGCGAGAGATGCACGGAGAGTGAGACAGAGCGAGAGAGACAGAGCGAGAGATGCACGGAGAGTGAGACAGAGCGAGAGATGCACGGAGAGTGAGACAGAGCGAGAGATGCACGGAGAGTGAGACAGAGCGAGAGATGCACGGAGAGTGAGACAGAGCGAGAGATGCACGGAGAGAGAGACTGAGTGAGAGAGAGACTGAGTGAGAGAGAGACTGAGTGAGAGAGAGACTGAGTGAGAGAGAGACTGAGTGAGAGAGAGACTGAGTGAGAGAGAGACAGAGAGAGAGAGACACAGAGCGAGAGATGCACGGAGAGAGAGATGCACGGAAAGAGACAGAGCGAGAGATGCACGGAAAGAGACAGAGCGAGAGATGCACGGAGAGAGAGATGCACGGAAAGAGACAGAGTGAGAGATGCACGGAGAGAGAGATGCACGGAAAGAGACAGAGCGAGAGATGCACGGAAAGAGAGACAGAGCGAGAGATGCACGGAAAGAGAGACAGAGCGAGAGATGCACGGAAAGAGAGACAGAGCGAGAGATGCACGGAAAGAGAGACAGAGCGAGAGATGCACGGAAAGAGAGACAGAGCGAGAGATGCACGGAAAGAGAGACAGAGCGAGAGATGCACGGAAAGAGAGACAGAGCGAGAGATGCACGGAAAGAGAGACAGAGCGAGAGATGCACGGAAAGAGAGACAGAGCGAGAGATGCACGGAAAGAGAGACAGAGCGAGAGATGCACGGAAAGAGAGACAGAGCGAGAGAGGAGTACAGAAAGAGAGAGGGAGAGAGACATGACGCACAGAGAGACACTGAGATGTTGGCATAGAGAGAGACAGGGAGACAGAAGACAGGGAGACAGACAGTACTGGGACTCCTGTGATCCTAGTAAACGGCTGGTTTAAAAGATCATGGTCGTGTGTGGGTCTGTGCATGCATGTGCGTCTGTGTGTGCGCGTGGGTCTGTGCGCACGTGCGCATGTGTGTTTGTCCCTATCTCTCTAACACACTCCCTCTGAGTGTAATAAGCACCACAGGCATCCTCCTGTGCTATTCATGCTGTCCAGCACTCTGGCTTTTATGTGTGTTGATTTAAAAGCTATGTGCTGATTGTTAAGGGAGAGCAGCTGGTCAGCTGTGGCCTCTCTCCTCTTCCTCCTCCTCCTCCTCTCCTCTGTCTCTCCACTCATCCTCCCCCTCTCTCCCTGGCTTGCGGCTCTGTTCACATGGAGCCAGCTCCTCTTGTGTCCTTTGTAGTCACTCTGGGATCTTTTCCCAATTGGGCTGCTCTCGTATCAGTCCAGCAGCAGCGTTACCTCCTTCTGTCTCTTCACTGTCTGTCTTATTCTCTTCTTTCTCTCTGGTTGTGTTTCTCCTTACACACGTACACGCGCGCGCACACACTTCTGTGCTCCGAGATACATTTTTATATTTCTAGATTTCCATGATCACAACATGATAATTGGTTCTAGTCAGAAAAAATTCTTTTTGATTAATGAAATAAAAATGTATTTTGTGTCACGCACAGAACATATGGTAATATGCTAATGTAAATATATCACGCTGTGCTCCTCAATTACCTTGCTGCTGTTCACATCAATCTTCTTAGCAGATGGGATCTACTGTGGGATTAAAACTTGAGACATAACACATGATGCAGCGTTGAACCAAACGCGGTCGGAAGAACATGGCGCAGATCTCGCATATAAAGCAGCCGACTTGTTTTCCTGATCCGGCTGTAATCGTGATAACTTTTAGTCATTGGTAAATCGAATCGGTCCCGCTCAAATTTAGACCTTCTCGAATGTAGATCAGTAGAGCTGTACTTGAAGAGTGCTTTAATATGTAATAAGAGATTTGGGCCTGGAGTAAAGCCTGTGAGTACTCTGTTTGGTGTGTAGAGGTAGGATTGTACGGCAGAAAGCTCCACTCTTTCTGTAACAGCTCTCTTTGTGTCATGTTTTTACCCACAACCATTCAAAAGCTCTTGATTTTGATTCTGGCTTCGGAGAGGCGCATGAGTAGGATGTGAGTGGATGATGATCGTTAATTATAAAGCATCACTTCTCACTCGCATGTGAGCGCACCTTTGGAGTTTTAAGTGGTCTTGTTGCTCCAGGAACCGAGGAACGATGTTACAATGCCACACACTCCGAGCTGCGTTCTCCCTCGTCTGTTGCTCTGTGTGCGTGTGTGCGTGTGTGCGTGTGTGCGTGTGTGTGTGTGTGTGTGCGCGCGGTGGTATTTTGGAGCATGACAGCGTCTCTGCATGTGTGACTCACGGCACTCACTGCCCACTAACCACGTTTACATTTGACTTCATATCATCACATTAATGCGCTCATTTCAGCAAGGCCTGTGCGTAGGCGTGTGTATTGACGCCAGGCCCTGATTAGCATCAAATTACAAATAAACAGCGATCATAGACGTTTTTAGTAAAGGCTCTTATGGAGAGGATCATGCGTGAAAGTAAACATTCCTCTGCTAGGCCAGGCGTATACGTCAGTTTACCAAGTAAACAGAGTAGGAATGGTCCTAATCTCATTCCTCATGCACTGCGCATGCAGCTCGAAATGTGTGTGTGTGTGTGTGTGGTTGTGTGAGATTTGTGCCAGGTGTATCTCAGGTGCCAGTACCTACAGAAGTTGGTAATGTGACCTTTTTTCAGACCAGTCTTTACTTTTTCAACGTAACGTAGTTGGTCCATCTACTAGTATGTTTTTTAGACAGAGAGCGGAAACCAGAGAACATGGAGGAAACCCATTGGACACCCAAATGAGAAGAACCTCCACAATAAACTGAGCTCAGGATCGAACCGGGGACCCCGGTGCTGAATCCATCCTTGTTTTATAGAAATCACAGTAATCGCATGGCTGCATGGGTAAAATATTGAAAACTACATATAGACTTAATGCAAATCAGAAAATGTTGTTTCCACCCCATTTTTTTTTTTTTTTTTTATTAAGGCACTTTTTCAGAGTAAGATTGACATTTGCATGAAATGGTTAGTTAGTGTGAATTGTAAAAAATAAATAAATAAATAAATAATAATTTTCACTTGTTGCACAAATGTGGCTGCTAACACTGACATAAGCTGTGGGATTAAATCAAATGGGGATAAAAATTGGAGTATTTCCATCATTTGAAGGTGCTACTCTGTAATTTAATTTGTTTTTCTACCTCCTCCCCTGTGAGAAACTTACAAATCAAATCTAACCTAATCAGCCTGTACAGGATTTCGCAGTTTTTGCAGAAAAGTTTCGTTGCACAAAATTGTTCTTCGCTATGACCTTTTAACTGTACTCGTGTTCGACGCACGTGAATCGAACAGGGCTTTCCCTGAATGCACATTATGATGTCACGTGACACGTCTTGGCCGGAATCTACAGAAAATATGCGGTAATTTTGAAAAATTGCAGGCTCCTGCGAATATTGCAGCTTGATTTTTGCGTTTATTTCTGAGATCGCAAAATCCTGGAGGGACTGCCTAATATTTTTAACCTTAATGTTGGAACGAACACGTCCAGCATTCTCTGTTTAAAAGGCACCAAACCGATTACTCAGATACTGTTCCAGTATTGAGGGGAGAAAAGTTAAGACTAGCAACTGATAGCAAATTCATTATTCAGGCTCTCCATTCCAGTAGGTGCATTAGTGTCAAAGCAGGATAAGGTGTACTGTCTCAGTCCACACTGTCTCAGGGATTTTTTTTTTTTCTGTCTCTCCCGTTTCCTTTTCTCTCTCTCAGCACCGAACACTGCAAAACTCTGTATGCCGAGTCACAGTCATGGGTTGCGCCGTTGATTTTATAAGTATACTCTAAAGTGGAACGTTTATCTCCGAAATTAACCGGAGGTCATTTTGCGGTGTATAGAACTGAAAAGATGATGACGAGTTGGAGTGTGTCTGGGTCATGTGTTTTTTTTTTTTTTTTTTTTTTTTTTGCACAGCAGCCAGGTTATTTAGTGTTTGCACAGTGTGCTCCGTTAAGAACAGATAATGTATTTACCTGCCTACCTCAGTCCACTGCTGAGAGCGAGAGAGAGAGCGAGCGAGAGAGAGCGAGCGCACAGGACAAAAGCAGCTTTGCACATCAGCCCATATGTTAGTCTGCAAATCAGGATGCAGGAAGCAGAGGAAAGTCCCATGCGGCTGCACTCCCACACAAGCCCTAAATATTCCAGGTTGTAACCTGCTGAAGCACAACACCACCAAGTCTGTGGTAGACTAGAGCAGTGAATGAACCTCTGAATGAAGCCTGGTTTACTGGAAGACTGGAACAATAAGTTGGTGGTGGTTTATTTTGTTTTTTGTTTTTCACAAAGAGGATTTTGTCATTTTTAAGGAGATTAGTAATCCATATAGTTGGGGTGTAACCAAATCTGAATACATTATTCAGATTGAACAGATGATGTCTTGTAAACGAATAGGAAAACAGATATAAAAAATAATAATAATAATATGTGGGGTGTTTGTTTGTTTGTTTGTTTTTAGATAGCTTGCCAAGTTCAGGGACTGGGATCAAATACTACTCCTGGAAGTAGAAACTTTGGGCTGATTGACTCATGATTTATGAGCCTTTTCATTTTTCACATCCAATTGAAAACGATTTCTTGTTTTTGATGAACTGTCTGATTCAGTTCAACCCACTACACAGCATTTTGATTCAGTGATTCAACCTGTGTCCATAGTCATTCTCTGTAACAGTATGACCTTTAGCTTTTTTTTTTTTTTTTTTTGCAAATCCTTTGGCTGCGTCCACATCAGTCCGGATAAATCTGAAAACACATCTTTCTCTCTACGCTTTGGCCTTCCGTCCACACTGAGACGACATTTTTGTCCAGTGAAAATGGAGATTTTGCTGATGCCAGTCTTGTATGATGCCAGTACCGAGCTCGGGAAGAAGTCTCCCAGAAACAGAGTTCAGTGAAAGCTTCTTAGTTTAATGCTGACGTAAGCAGAGTGTATATATCCAAAAAAAAAAAAGGACTTGGGACAGAAAGTTTATCGTGTCAGGACAAGTACAGCAGATACAACAGGGACAGGTAATCAGATAAGAAGATGAAAGCACGGTGATTAAAAAGCACTCGTACACAAGGTGCCTGCAGGAGAGAGAAATGACACCATATATGTACATTCCTTAAATAGACGCCTGACGGAAATGACGCGGGCCGAAGCTCCTTATGTTTTTACGCATGTGCAGTATAGGGATGTAAGCGTTTTCAGATGTTTCGATGCGGACGAGGAATTTTGGAAAACGTTTGAAAACGCCAGTGTAGACGGGGAGCGTTTTTAAAATGGAAATGCGGTTTTCAGATCTTTCTGGATTAATATGGACATATCCTTTGACCCCAGCGCTTCTACTTTCGCTGCTTGCTGATCCGAATTTCCCGTGAACGATTTCAGCTAGTGCAAGCACCAATTCTTTTTCCGCACAACTACACAGTTTTCTCACGCCGCCAAAAGTCCTTCAACTCTGTTTAATCACATCCTTTTTAAACACCGCATCTAGTGTATGTGCAATGTGAGGGATGGAGGAGGTAAAATCAGCTGTCAGACCGGCAGTTTCATGTTTCTAGCACGTCTGTTATGAGAACTTTATTCATGTGTAATATATTTAACTCAGAACGAGCCTCTCGCAGTCATTTTTGTGCGTGCTTTATTAATTACTTGTGTAGTGGAATAATTTTGCATTTGGTAAGTCGATGCATTGTAATTAAAACAGATTTCTTCCTTTCCACCAAAATGGAAATCGACTTTTCAGTCAGTATAAACAAATGAATTATTTTATCGCCGCAGGTCTGTTATAAGATTAATCAGGACACTGTTGGGTTGCTGTGTGTAGAGTATCGTGACTCTGTGTTCAGCTGCTGGCGAGCAGGGCGAGGGGAGAGGGGTGTGAGCCCCCTGCTGGGCAAACTATTCACACCTCCACAATAACATTGGTGCAGAAATAAAACAGACAGCACAACTAAAGCTTTTTTTGATAGTAAAACACCGTATACAACTGCCACAATAAATGTATAACATTTTAAACTTATTAGGCTAGGTTAAAAAAAAAAAAAAAAAAAAGAAGAAGAAGAAATACTTGTGGAAAAACTGCAAATTCTTAAAGCTCCAAGTATTTACTTTTCATATGAGCCATTAACCACTACTGTGGAGTGTAACATCATAAATGTAATTCAATTATGAACACACAACAGGCAGAAATAAAAAAAAACAAAAACAAATTGGCCTCTGGTGAAAAGACTTTTTTTTTTTTTTCAATGAGGAAATTGTGATTGGAATCTGCCTACCATCAGATTTGTGCTGCGTTGCGCTCTGATTCGTTAGTTTTTCCACATACCTTCACGATCCTGATTCAGGGTGTACATCGTTATCGTTGTCGTACACGCCAAACTGTTCCGAGTAGGAAAAATGGTTCCAACAAGAACACTGAATAACCGGTGTGTGTAGTACAGCGGGCGACGGGATTCGGAATGGGTAGCGTGGGCTAGAGTTGGAGCATCGGGATGCGTCACACCACCATGCGGGGGGAAATAAACACCACCACCACCAAAAAAAAACTAAAAACCAACCTGTTCTAATAGCCCAGACATGAAATGCGCTTGTTTCAGTTGCCCAGACAAGTGATTAGGCCACCCCTGATGCATAAAACATCCCAGACTCATGAGACATGCTAATCACACGAGTCGAGTTTGATATTTCCAACTAAAGTCTCATTTGAGAAGGTTTTTTTTTTTTTTTTTTTTTTTTTTTTAATATTCCTGCTGAGTGGGCTGGATGCAGTGTGGGCAGATGGAGTGAGGAGGCTGCAGGGACTGGGCTTGTAGAAAAGTGTTTAATAATGACGTGTAGTGTGAATAAGGTGATGATGGTGCTCAGGTGCTGTGGGAGGCTGCCATGGCTAATTGGCGTCGTAAATCATGCCGAGCGATTGAGCGATTTCTTGTCAGCGTCTCGGCACGGGACCGGCGCAGGGACAGACTGGAGCTGGAACTCTCAGCAGGGGGATCTGATCGATTTTGGAAATGTAAGAGGAGAGAGTGCAGGCAGTGTCTGGAAAAATGGACAGGGAATCTGAGACTCTGTGTGCGTGTGTGTGTGTGTGTGTGTGTGTGTGTGTGTGTGTCAGGCAGACAGAAAGAGGGTGCATGGCTCTTTGTCAGAGGCTAAATTGGCTCTTTGTTGCATTTCTCCAGCTGGTCCCTCTGGAGTGTACACCCTACCCCATCCCCCGGACCCTCCTGCCTCCCCCAAAGACCGCCCCCTGGGCCTGCAGCTAATGAGGCCTAGGGTTACGGGGACACAGATGCTGAGTGTGTTTGGCTGTGGGTGTGACTGCGTGTTTATGCCGCACATTAGATTGATGGGAGCATATGCTTCTCCTGGAGTGTGTTTGCTTGAGGAAGATGGCTTATTTAGGCTCATTTCAGTGAGTATGAGCTACATGCTGGAGCTATTCTAGTGTATGAAAACAATAGTAGTTGTGTGTTTTTGTCTGGCACACGTTTGCTGAGCGGCACAGATTGTAGGACCTTCTGTATCATTGGGATTAATTGTTCTTGTCTAATGAGTGTGTGCGTGTGTGTGTGTGTGTGTGTGTGTGTGTGTGCGCGTGTGTGTGTATGTTTAGGGTGGGTATGCAGGAAGCCGATCCCCCGACCCCAGCAGCTGCTCCTTCCATAGTGTCCATGTCCAATCCCTACTGAGTGGAGAAGTCTTGTAATAAGTAGTAGGTGGATTCTTGGTAAGCTTTCTTTTTAAATGGCATAAAATCACCTTCGATGTAAATCAGTCCCTCCAGTATTTTGCAATTTTGCGATCGCGGAAATGAACGAAAAACCAAGCAAACTCCGCAATATTCGGAGGAGCTTGCAATTTTTCAGAATTACCCCAGATTTTATGCAGATTCACGTGCGCCGAGCATGAGTACAGCTAGAAGGTCTCATTTACCAACAAACATCACTGTTGAAGACAATTTTGTAATTCAAGTAGTTTTCCGCAAAAAAGCACAAAAAAAACTCCATGAAATCCTGTACAGACTGGTAAACAGATGATGTACGCCGAGGCCAAAAGAAAGAAAACTACACTTGACTTAACAAGGTAGACACGATACGATACACTACTAATACAGAGTATTGTATGCTATAAGCAGTGCATCATAGCGGTCTTGTTGTGAAATTATTTATTAACGGTTTAAATTATTACAGTTATATATTTACAGAATAATGCAGGCTTACATCTTTTGAAGCTAACATATGCGCATTCCTTGCTAAACCTGGCTGACAAGGTTTAGTGCTTAGCAAGGTTTAGTTTGCCTCGCACCTCTGGGGTTGAGGCTTCGATTCCCGCCTCCGCCCTGTGTGCATGGAGTTTGCATGTTCTCCCCGTGCCTCGGGGGTTTCCTCCGGGTACTCCGGTTTCCTCCTCCAGTCCAAAGACATGCTTTCTAGGCTGATTGGCATTTCCAAATTGGCTGTAGTGTGTGATTGTGCCCTGCAATGGGTTGACACCCCGTCCAGGGTGTCCCCCACCTTGTGCCCTGAGTTCCCTGGGAGAGGCTCCAGGTGTAGGCCCTGTGTAGGATAAGCAGAAGATGGATGGATGGATGGATGGATGAATAAATAAGTATGGTGTATAATATAATAATTATATATATATATATATATATATATATATATATATATATATATATATATATATATATATATATATATATATATATATATATGGGGACTTGTTCAATCAGAACTGGAGATCAACATAACTTGTCTTTGGATTGAATTCAGTAGGACTTTATACGCTTTGGTTTGTGATGATCTGCAGCTTCGTGGTTTTTCTGTGGCCCCGTGGATCCTCGCAGCTTCACACGGATTATAGGTTAAACTTTAATAAGGCACATTTTAATATTGCTTCCTTCTGTGAAGGCTGACTAGAGCTGTTTACCCTCCAGAGCTCAGCGGATGAATCAACTCCTCATAATTCTGCTTACTCATTTCTTTCCATGTCTCTTTCATTTTAGTTTTCATTTTCCGTCCATTTGCATCTCTCTTTATTTCTGTCTCTCTCTCTCACTCTGTTTTTCTCTCTATCCATTCTCATCACTTCTGTCCCCATCAGCGATCTATGGACAGAACATCACCCTACATACTGTTTATCTTTCATGCTTCATTGTGTGTGTGTGTGTGTGTGTGTGTGTGTGTGTGTGTGTGTGTGTGTGTGTGTGTGTGTGTGTGTGTGTGTGTGTGTGTGTGTGTGTGTGTGTGTGTGTGTGTGTGGGAGAGAGAGAGAGAGTGAGTTTTGGTCATGCAATCCTGCCCATCAGGAGTGTTCACCGGTCAGAACCAGGTCCAAGTGGCGTGTAAATTAGCCGGCTGGGTCAGGCCCTGTGCCGATAAGGTACAGACATTATTTATGGAAGGCCAGACAACCAAACCCATGAATAATTCACAGCGCAGATTGAGGAGGCTTTTGTTCACATGGAGGATGAGCAAGCATTTAAAACCTGTCTGTCAGCACAAAAAAACAGCCAAGTTCAACACTGGAACCTGTCTCGCCCCAGTTCCCCAAAAACTCAGACCATTTTCATGTTTGTTTCTTGAAGTGATGGTCTCTTCTGTTTTATAGTGAGTTTTATAGTGAGGGATGCGTTTGTAACAACTTTCTTCAGACATGCGTAGGTCAAACAATGTCGATGATGTGTGCAACTTGAGGTTTATAAATACTGGATGCTCTTGCACATGCTTTGTTTTTGGTCATAATAATCCTGCGCTACAGAATCCAGGCTAATGTTTTGGCCTGTCACAGGCCTTGACTTTTCTGTTGACTTTATGCTGCTCTCTTGCTGCGTTTATCACTCGCAAGTTGACGTTCATAAAACTATCCAACGTATACATAAGGGTGTCCCTTCCAGGGTGTATTCCCGCCTCACACCCAGTGTACCCAGGATCCGGCGTGATGCTGAACAGGATAAAGCGCTTACTCAAAGTTAGTGAGAGAGTACTTCATGCCCAACTTATGAAAGATGTGTAAGTAAAAGAGAATGTCTGCCTTTTAGACATGACATGCACATTATAAATAGTGTATTTCTTCCCCCCCCCCCCCCCACACACACACACATTTTGTTACATTACAGACTTGCTATAAAATGATTTTTTTTTCCCCTCATCTCTCGTAAAAATTACTCCATAATGAATACATGTAACACAAGTTTTGCTAAATTAATTTTACAAATACACGACATATTCCGACTCTTTGCTGGGGCACTTGATTTTTAATACAATTAAACCTAGGGCTGCTCAATATTGAAAAAAAATGCGATACGTGAATATTTGTTAAATAATGCTACAAGTGTGTAAAATCAATTTAAAATTTATATATTTATGTATTTATTTATATATATATATATATATATATATATATATATATATATATATATATATATATATATATATATATATACAACAATAACAAATACCTTCTGAGAGTAAAACTACAATAACATAAAAAAACGAAAACAGTGAAGGGATGTGAATACGTTCTGAATGCACTGTATGGGAAACTTGGTACTAAAATGCACGAATAGATGAAGTTGTAATGAATGTGCTGTAGAAAAAATGTTTATAGGAACATTTTAAAAACAAAAACGTGCTGTAAATTATTTGTCTAATAATCCATGCTAGTTTAAGTTGCTTTAAGTGCATACTGTATATAAAAAGTTCAATGCCCATAATAATAATAATAATATATATTTTTTTAAATGCGAACATGTGAAATGATATGGAAATAGGAGCATAGAATCGCAATTGTGAATGCTCAGTGCTTATTTCTTGTGAGAGGTCTGTTTCTGATTTTGTCTAGATTAAGCTCACATGTTGGGCAGTTGGGCTGCACCAGTTCAGTACAGTTATGCCATCAAAGTGTCTCGTTTCTACTGACATGACACAGATTTATTGAGCATAAGAAAGAACTTGGCTTAGAGCTCTGATATTTCACATGAAATGGCACAGCGTCAGCTCGATTACTGAAAGGATGCGAGTATCGGATCTACGTCGGATATGGGCTGATGGACAGCTGATCTCAGTGTCGTATGGAAAAAGTGTAATCTGTACATTCCTAACAGTGTAGGAGTGTGTGTCTTACTGCATTGGAGGCGTGTGTGTTTGGCAGGGCTTCGGATAATTCACCCAGGGTGTAATGCAGCTCGGAGCATCTGCACTCGCCCCAGGGTGGAATTACACACACACACACACAGACACACACACACACACACACTGAAAAGGATTTCTGTGTTACCTGAGAGAGAGAGAGAGAGAGCACTCTGGTTGTGTCCTGCACTCTCAGTTGTGCGCTGAGAGCTTGAGAGCTGAGCTTGCATTATTGATGCCTTCTACTGGTCCATCACTCACACCCACTGATCAGGTTACACACACACACACACACACACACACACACACACACACACACACACAGTTGGTAGTGATGGGGAGAGGCACAATGGTGTGTGTGTGAAAGGAAAGAGTTCTATCCAGTTACTCCCCTGTGCAGATTAATGCTACTGGAAACCGAGAACCTATTCTTCTGGGAAGAGGAGAGACAGTTCACTCACCTTGTACATGTGCATGCATGTGCATGCATGTGTGTGTGTGTGTGTGTGTGTGTGTGTGTGTGTGTGTTAGTTTAGAAATGCGTGTGCGATTGTGTGTAGTTCATAGGTCCTGCTCTGATTGCACTGCTCAAACAAAAGGACAGGGCAGTTTACCTCTTTGGCACAACTCTTTCCACTCCTCCCTTTGCCTCTCCTATGTTCGTGTGCGATAGACGTCGCTCGGTCCAGTCACATTCTTCTTGCCGTGGCCTTGTTTCACAAACTCACCCATCAGGACGTGGCCTCATTAGCTCTAGCTCCCACAGAGCTTCATATGTTGGTTTAGACAAGCTTCTACATACCTGATTAGTATGAAAGTTTCATCATAACCCACAAGTACTGGATTAAACATTAAAAACACATTGCAAAACTTTCCTTCATCCAGGGACAGAATTTAAGACGTGAGATGAGTTGCTACGGATGGATTAGTTTTACGGTGAATAAACTTCGTTTAGAAAGCATTGTGTCACGTCACCGCTTGTAGTGCAGGACTGTCAGTGTGTATGTATATATATTAAACACAGATGAAAGGAAAATCCGGTGCCGCTCTGTTATCAGTCCCTTCAGGATTTTGCGGTCAAAGAAATGAACGCAAAATCAACCAGACACCACGATATTCGGCGGAGCTTTCAATCTTTCGAAATGACCGCAGATTTGGGCCAAGACAGGTCATGTGACCTCATCACAGCACGCATTCAACTAAAGTCCTCTTCAATTCACATGAGTACAGCTAAAAGGTCTCATTTCATCACTGTGAAAGACCAATTCAAGTAGTTTTCCGCATGAAAAGCACAAAAAATTGAACACGGTTTGGGTTTTTTTGCATCGCAGTAATCGCAAGCAAGTTGCCTCGCAAATTTTGAAAAATGCCGCAGCAAAATCAAGCATTTCTGGCCACAACATTCACAAAAAAAACTATAATCCTGTAATCAATCCATTTTGATTAACTTCACTTATTGCAAATCAATCCAGCGATCTTCTGACTGATCAGCTTCATCCCTATCCCATGATGAAACATTTCTGTCATAATGGACATGTTTTTTTTTTTTGTTTGCGTGTTTGTTGGTTTGTTTGTTTGTTTTTGTTCCAGCATGACTCCGCCCCCATCCGCACTGCTCAAGAGCTCAATGAATGGTTTGATGATGTTGAAATGATGTAAGTTATACGCTAGGGCCTTCACAGTCATCAGATCTCAACCCAAACAAACGCTTACGGGAGATTATTAGACAGCGCTCTCCACCACCATTATCAAAACACAGACTGAGGTCAAAACTTTTGGAAGGAAGATATAGAGTTAATACATCCAATCCAGTTCCAGAGAATTATTTTATGGATATTGACATTTTCCTCACTGCGCCTGGGAAGAAAAATACCCTCGCACATACTTCCTGGTTGTTTTATTACTAATCCCATAATATTGACCTTTTTTATGAAGGTGAACAAACTTTCATTTCATTCAGGATTCTGCAGATCTTTACTATGCACATGAATGACTAAGGGAATTTGACCTCCTAAACATTCAGGGAACTATTAACTGATCCAAATTTATATTCCATAAGCATAAGGGTATTTCTTTTCTTACTTCAGTTAAAGATTAGATTTGTCTCATAGAAACATTTTTAAACCATTTCACCCCCCTTTTGCCAAGGGTGCCAATAATTCTGGAGCTTATGTATATTGCTGGTATGCGATTACAGCAACAATTAACTATGTACCTCTATGTGCAGAGGTACATAGTTAATTGTTGCTGTAATCGCATACCAGCAGTGCAATCTCCTTTATATATGTGCAGGCATTATGTGCTAAACTCTGATTATTAATTATTAGTGGCCACACATGTCCCATGTCTGCAGCTTTTCTCTTGTCATTCTTGTTCCTTAAAGATGGACTTTAGCCTGATTGTACTCCTCCGTGTTTACACAAGACAGCAGGAGGTGCGTTGTAATCAGTGTTGCTGTGTTCTACAGCCGAAACTCCTGTTGTTTAATAATAACTCAGGGGGTTGAGAATAAAACCCATACATTGGCTGAGAACATGGCAGCTGTGGGGGCGTTCTCTGCCCACATCCTCTCGGCCCAGCCTACATCCACTTTAAGTGCACTGCTCATGGGTTTACCTCGGGGTTTATTTCTCGTCTTTTTGGACGAGACCAAAATAAGCTTCCTTCTGGGAACCTGCGTCTTGTGTAAACCACACAAGCTGATAATGTAGTGTGTGTGTGTGTTTCTGTGTTAGACTACTGGTTGGACAGTGTGCGCCAGATGTTTAGCCCCTCATTCGCATGGCTGCTTAATCCCTGTGCTGCAGCAAGCAAACCAGCCGAGTATAGATTCGGACAAACGCTTCCTGGATTCTGACCCTCTATCCCTCACTCTCCCTGTTCCCTCTTTCAGGTTTAAAAAGATAATCATCATCATTAATATAAGCTCTTCCAATCCATTAGACCATGGATATGAGATAACACTGGAGATTAAACTGGTTCTGTGGATAAAATAATATCCTATTCCCTATTCGCTACAAGTGCACCATCACTGCTGTGTATCCTGTAGGCTATATTGTGTGGACACTAACCCTTTGCAGCGCATTGTGGGATTTCAGGAATGTAATGGACAATCTACGCTATGAGAAATGATTTATAAAATGGTGAAATTCAAAAATTGAATAATGTAGTATGTAGTAAGTGTTCTCTCTCTCTCTCTCTCTCTCTCTCTCTCTCTCTCTCTCTCTCTCTCTCTCTCTCTCTCTCTCTCTCTCTGTGTGTGTGTTTAGGTCTCCTGATCTCAAGCCAGAGTTTCCATTATTAAAGCCTCTTATCCTACTCTCTCTGTTGTCGGGCAGCTGCCCATGCACATGCACGGCACCATGGGTAGCTCCCCAGAGGTGCTGTCCTGGACCTCTTGCCCCAGCCTGTTGGTGGGAAAGCTCAAAGAAGAGCTCAAGCTCACCGTGGTGGGAGACGCTCTGAAGAAAGCCAATACCAACAGTTCCCCTTCTCCCCAAGCCGCACCACCCGCCCCTCCTCCGCAGATCATCACAGACCTGGCTCCGCCTACCAGCCTCCCCGTGCCCCTGCAGCCAGGCCGAGACGATGACCTGGGCGTGAGCGGCAGCAGCCCGCCCTGCACAGCGCTCAGCGAGGACTCGAGCCGAGAGCAGGGCCACTTCGAGAACAGCGTGCTGCAGCTGCAAGAGCACGAAGAGGAACACAACGCTGAGCACGAAGAGCACGGTTCCTGCGGGGAAGAAGGCAACGAGGACGGAGGCTGTAACATGGAGCACGCTGACCAGCATCATCACGATGACATCAAACTTCAGTTCCACCGAGCTAACACGGGCGGAGGCGGCTTCCTGGAAGGCTTGTTCGGCTGCTTAAAGCCTGTGTGGAATATCATAGGGAAGACGTACTCGACAGATTACAAGCTTCAGCAGCAAGGTGACCGCGTGTTTCTAGTGTTTGCAAGTCTTACTCGCGCGCCAATTATAGAGATTATTCAGATTTTTTTTCAACACATCTTTTTAGTACTGCCATGAAGTCAAATAGTCGCAGATTTGTTTGGCGTCTCAGCATTGAACCTTAACTCTGCATCCAGAGATGTAGATTCTTAGAGGATGATGTGGTACCTGGAAACTCATAGCTCCGAAACACACATGCTTAGATAGCTTGCTTGATAACTTGGATATTGTTAGTGATACTATGTTGTAACAATTTTGGTTACATTTAAATAAATTTCAGAAAATGTCAATATAAATCCTAGTTGTGTCTAGGGCTGGGCGATATATCGATATAATATCGATATCGTGATAAATGATTCCACGATACACTTTTCTGAGATATCGTTGGTATAGTGATGTGTTTTTTTCTTTTTTCTTTTTTTTTTTTACATTTTAATATTAATTACAAATTAAATGGTACTGAATGGATGCTGCTGATTTTTGTCTTTGTAGGCATTAAAGAGAAAAGTATCATCAAACTCAGTTTAACATGTTTTTTTTTTTTGGTTCATTTTACTACTGTTTTGCAGACAGTTAGCTAAATCATATATCGTGATACACGTCGTGTATCGTAGAAATGTCCTCAAGTATCGTGATATGATATTATTGTCATATCGCCCAGCCCTAGTTGTATCTACCTGTGATGAATACAAACTAGCTTACAAACAATTAACTAGCCGGCTATGTTGACAGATGTTAGTGATATTAGGCTATGAGGCATAGTTGTGTAAACAAAGAAAACGGTTTAATCGTTGATGGTGTGAGGTTTTGTTTGAGGATATATTTATTTAGCATTTATGGAAGGAGTCTCCAGTGTCGGCACTTTGTAATGGTCAGTAAGATTTCAGCCACAGGGGAAGTCTTCAGATTTTGTGCTTCCTGGAGACTTGCTTACATGTAAAGCTTTGTTTTTTTGTCTTATTAACTTCAAGAGAGAAAAAATAAGAGAGGATGGTGAGGGAACAGCTGTTTTGTAGCTGCTATAAAGTAAGTGATAACAGGAACCAAGTCGTCTCGTGGATATAAATGTTGATTATTTTCCTATAACTGTACGCCCTGCCTTGTTTTATTCCTTACACAATAGACATACTAGCCAGCTTAGATGAGGTAGTAAACGGGCTCCGTGTAATCGGGTCAGATTTGCTCTTGACCTTTTTCCGTGTACTTGGCTTCCAGCAGTTTAATTTAAGCACCCTTTCTGATTACAGTTTGCGTTTTTATGGCCGGAAATGAAAGATCGCATTTTCATTCACGTCGATGCGATGACCTAGAGAAACCAGCTGCGGCAGAATTCATTGTCTCGATTGGTCGGATATGTGCTAACACCGTTCGTTGTTCGGTTTCTAGATGTTTGGGAGGTCCCATTCGAGGAGATCGCCGAGCTGCAGTGGTTGGGAAGTGGAGCTCAGGGCGCCGTGTTCCTGGGAAAGTTCCACTCCGAAGAAGTGGCCATCAAGAAGGTCCGAGAGCAGAAAGAGACGGACATCAAACACCTCCGCAAACTGAAGCACCCCAACATCATCGGTTTCAAGTACGGCCCACGAATGAGTTTTGCGTCTTTAAATAGCAATCACTTTTTGTAAAAGGCACATTTTCTGACTTGCGCCTGTTGCTTTATTTCTCTCCGTAGGGGTGTGTGCACACAGGCTCCATGTTACTGTATTATCATGGAGTACTGTGCTCAGGGGCAGCTGTACGAGGTACTCAGGGCAGGGAGGAAGATAACTCCCCGTCTCCTGGTGGACTGGGCATCGGGCATCGCCAGCGGCATGAACTACCTACACCTCCATAAGATCATCCACAGAGACCTCAAATCACCAAAGTAAGCTCCTCTTAGCGCTTAATGGACACTTGTCCACAAATATATAGCTGCCTTATAGAGTGCTGTAGGCCAACCTGGAAGTTAGCATCACCTTCGACAAAAAGCCAAAAGGATTTTTCCATTAGCTTTTAGATTATAGCAGGAAATAAGCTCTATGACCAACAAAAGATTGATTGATACACGTTTTGTTCATCAAGATAATCTTCACAAATGAACACGACTTTTATGAATTTTGAAGCCTAAATACATAATAAGTATTTTCCGATAAATGCGCCTCCAGGAACTCTAAAGTTTTAAAATCCATCTCATTGTGTCATTATATAATGTTTTCGCATTCTTATGTACAGCCGTGGCCAAAAGTTTTGAGAATGACACAAATATTAATTTTTACAAAGTCTACTGCCTCAGTTTTTATGATGGCAATTTGCATATACTCCAGAATGTTATGAAGAGTGATCAGATGAATTGCAATTAACTTCAAAGTCCCTCTTTGCCATGAAAATTAACTTAATCCCAAAAAAACATGTCCACTGCATTTCAGCCCTTCCACAAAAGGACCAGCTGACATCATGTCAGTGATTCTCTCGTTAACACAGGTGAGTGTGTTAACGAGGACAAGGCTGGAGATCACTCTGTCATGCTGATTGAGTTAGAATAACAGACTGGAAGCTTTAAAAGGAGGGTGGTGCTTGAAATTATTGTTCTTCCTCTGTTAACTATGGTTACCTGCAAGGAAACACGTGCAGCCATCATTGCTTTGCACAAAAAGGGATTCACAGGCAAGGATATTGCTGCTAGTAAGATTGCACCTAAATCAACCATTTATCGGATCATCAAGACCTTCAAGGAGAGAGGTTCAACTGTTGTGAAGAAGGCTTCAGGGCGCCCAAGAAAGTCCAGCAAGCGCCAGGACCGTCTCCTAAAGTTGATTCAGCTGCGGGATCGGGGCACCACCAGTGCAGAGTTTGCTCAGGAATAGCAGCAGGCAGGTGTGAGTGCGTCTGCACGCACAGTAAGGCGAAGACTTTTGGAGGATGGCCTGGTGTCAAGAAGGGCAGCAAAGAAGCCACTTCTCTCCAGGAAAAACATCAGGGACAGACTGCTATTCTGCAAAAAGTACAGGGATTGGACTGCTGAGGACTGGGGTAATGTCATTTTCTCTGATGAATCCCCTTTCCGATTGTTTGGGACATCTGGAAAAAAGCTTGTCCGGAGAAGAAAAGGTGAGCGCTACCATCAGTCCTGTGTCATGCCAACAGTAAAGCATCCTGAGACCACTCATGTGTGGGGTTGCTTCTCAGCCAAGGGAGTGGGCTCACTCACAATTTTGCCTAAGAACACAGCCATGAATAAAGAATGGTACAAAAACATCCTCAGAGAGCAACTTCTCCCAACCATCCAAGAACAGTTTGGTGACGAACAATGCCTTTTCCAGCATGATGGGGCACCTTGCCACAAGGCAAAAGTGATAACGAAGTGGCTCGGGGAACAAAACATCGACATTTTGGGTCCATGGCCAGGAAACTCCCCAGACCTTAAATCCCATTGAGAATTTGTGGTCAATCATCAAGAGGCGGGTGGACAAACAAAAACCCACAAACTCTGACAAACTCCAAGCATTGATTATGCAAGAATGGGCTGCCATCAGTCAGGATGTGGCCCAGAAGTTGATTGACAGCATGCCAGGGTGAATTGCAGAGGTCTTGAAAAAGAAGGGTCAACACTGCAAATATTGACTCTTTGCATAAACTTCATGTAATTGTCAATAAAAGCCATTGACACTTATGAAATGCTTGTGATTATACTTCAGTAACAGTTAGTAACATCTGACAAAAAGATCTAAAACCACTGAAGCAGTAGACTTTGTGAAAATTAATATTTGTGTCATTCTCAAAACTTTTGGCCACCGCTGTATGTTTGAATGATTGTGTACCGTGTATACCCCTGTTTCTAATATAAATAAATAAATTGATTTAGCTTACCTCTTCTACAAAAGAGCACGGGTATAAACGCGACAAGGCTGCAGCAGATGAGTTTTCCTGTTCGGCGTGATGACGTTTAATGTCCCCGACAACCTCTGTATTCCCATTTAGCCATTTTCAAGACACGTAAAAGCTTTAAAATAAAAAATAAAATAAAAAAACACGAGTGGGGTATTACTGATGTGTTATAAAACGTGAAAATATCTTGAGCTTGTGTTAACCACGGACCTCATTTCAGGCATTTAAACAAATACCCATTCAAAAAAACCCATTTGTAAAAAGGTAAGCGTGTATGTCAAACCAGAAGCTCGCCCGTGGGAGCAAGATGTTCAGCTTGTGATCTGGAATGTTGTAAATACAAACAGCATTTATTAACGAACAGTAAACGAATCAGTAGATTTTGACCTTGTCACTTCTTCTTTAGTTATTCAAGGATTAAAACAATAAAACATTCATCAAAAAACACGGTTCGTTCTCTCTTTAGTGTGTTGGTCACTCACAACGATGCTGTGAAGATTTCCGACTTTGGGACATCCAAAGAGCTGAGCGATAAGAGCACGAAGATGTCATTTGCTGGTACGGTGGCCTGGATGGCTCCAGAGGTGATCCGCAACGAGCCTGTATCTGAGAAAGTAGACATCTGGTAAGTGTCCCTGAATGCCATGCATTAAGAAATTCAGTGCTTACATTATTTCTGCCTCACCGAGCTGACCTTGTTTACATAACAGCAATTTTTTTTTTTTCACATGGCTCATTAGTGCCATGTAATCAGCTGGTGTTATGTAAGCTCACAAGTCCTTGGAATGCAAGTGTAAATGTTTCCTGTTTACTCTCTAGGTCATTTGGTGTGGTGTTATGGGAGCTCCTGACTGGAGAGATCCCCTATAAAGATGTGGACTCCTCTGCTATTATCTGGGGCGTGGGGAGTAACAGTCTGCACCTTCCTGTGCCCTCGACCTGCCCTGACGGCTTCAAAATCCTCATGAAGCAGACATGGTGACTGCAGCTCCTCTGATCAAATCGTATTGATTGATTTTTTTCATTGATTTTTCTCTCTCCCTCTTTTTTTTCATATATTCATCCCTTTTTTCATATATATATATGAAATCTGTGTAATCGAACACAACGTTGAAAGCACTAGTGAAAAATAGATACTATTACACAAACCCTGCTTCCCAATTCGCTTACTGTCCGTACTAAATAGTATCCGAGATGAGAATTAGTGTGCCCAAATCGTAGTATGTTGAAATGAGTATCCCAGAGGTACCCGGATGGTCGTCTGTTTCCGGTAGATTTTCGAAGCATGGATAGATGGACACTTTTTCAAGCGAATATCGCCCACAACTCCACGTGCTCGCTTCGCCAAATCCAAGGACGCATTTTAGAGAGGTGTAAATGAAATGTGGAAAGATAAATCAAGGAAACGGTAAATTAGATATATTTATACAGTATAATTTATATAAGGAATAATGAATGAAGAAAAGCTGAAATGCAACGAGGGGTTTGTTTACAGTGACGGTGCTCTCTTCCAGGCAATAACGTTCTCTTCCATTACATGATGTGTTAGTATGTCCCCAGTACTTGCATACTCTTTTGCTACACCCTCCAAAGTATGTACTTTTTCTTCACAAAAAGAGTACATACTTTTAGTACATAGTATAAGTAGGCGAATTGGGATGCAGGGAAACACTTGGGCATGTTACAGTGAGGGGAAAAAAGTATTTGATCCCCTGCTGATTTTGTACGTTTGCCCACTGACAAAGAAATGATCAGTCTATAATTTTAATGGTAGGTGTATTTTAACAGTGAGAGACAGAATAACAACAAAAAAACACATTTCAAAAAAGTTATCAATTGATTTGCATTTTAATGAGTGAAATAAGTATTTGACCCCTTCGACTTAGTACTTGGTGGCAAAACCCTTGTTGGCAATCACAGAGGCCAGACGTTTTTTGTAGTTGGCCACCAGGTTTGCACACATCTCAGGAGGGATTTTGTCCCACTCCTCTTTGCAGATCCTCTCCAAGTCATTAAGGTCTCGAGGCTGATGTTTGGCAACTCGAACCTTCAGCTCCCTCCACAGATTTTCTATGGGATTAAGGTCTGGAGACTGGCTAGGCCACTCCAGGACCTTAATGTGCTTCTTCTTGAGCCACTCCTTTGTTGCCTTGGCTGTGTGTTTTGGGTCATTGTCATGCTGGAATACCCATCCACGACACATTTTCAATGCGCTGGCTGAGGGAAGGAGGTTCTCACCCAAGATTTGAGGGTACATGGCCCCGTCCATCGTCCCTTTGATGCGGTGCAGTTGTCCTGTCCCCTTAGCAGAAAAACACCCCCAAAGCATAATGTTCCCACCTCCATGTTTGACGGTGGGGATGGTGTTCTTGGGGTCATAGGCAGCATTCCTCCTCCTCCAAACATGGCGAGTTGAGTTGATGCCAAAGAGCTCGATTTTGGTCTCATCTGACCACAACACTTTCACCCAGTTCTCCTCTGAATCATTCAGGCAAAACTTCAGATGGGCCTGTACATGTGCTTTCTTGATCAGGGGGACCTTGCGGGCGCTGCAGGATTTCAGTCCTTCACGGCGTAGTGTGTTACCAATTGTTTTCTTGGTGACTATGGTCCCAGCTACCTTGAGATCATTAACAAGATCCTCCCGTGTAGTTCTGGGCTGATTCCTCACCGTTCTCATGATCATTGAAACTCCACGAGGTGAGATCTGGCATGGAGCCCCAGACCGAGGGAGACTGACAGTTATTTGTGTTTCTTCCATTTGCGAATAATCGCACCAACTGTTGTCACCGTTTTTCTGGATTTTTTTGTTGCTATTCTGTCTCTCACTGTTAAAATACACCTACCATTAAAATTATAGACTGATCATTTCTTTGTCAGTGGGCAAACGTACAAAATCAGCCGGGGACCAAATACTTTTTTCCCCCACTGTACTTACACTGTACCACTGTACAATACTGTCATATTGAGAATTTGAAATGAGGCTACAAACCTGCCACCACATCCTTCAGTAATTACACAGTTACATTATTTGTATGTTGCAAATCTGATGGATATTAAACCAATGAAAAGTGAAACCGTGCCCTTATAATTCCCGTTTCCTGTCTACAGGCAGGGAAAGCCCAGAAACAGGCCATCATTCAGACAGATCCTGCTGCACCTGGACATCGCCTCTGCAGACGTGCTGGGAGCCCCCCAGGAGACGTATTTTAAATCTCAGGTTTGTCTCTTTAAATATCAACAGTGCACATACAGCTTAGATTGCCAGGATGAAGAGCTGGAGTTTAAGATAGTAAAATTATGTATTGGCACCGCAGCTCCATGGTAAAAAAGTCCTGAGCTCACGTTTCTCTTTGTGTGGAGTTTCATATGTTCTCACCGGGTCTGTACGAGTTTCCTCTGGCTTCTTAGGTTTCCTCCTACCTACCAAAAGCATGCCAAAGTAATTTAGTTGACTAGTTGCTCAACAGTAACATGCATGTGTTTGCATGTGCTTATCAGGCGGAGTGGAGAGAGGAAGTGAAGAAGCATTTCGAGAAGATAAAAAGCGAAGGAACGTGCATCCACCGCTTGGACGAGGAACTTATACGGCGCAGAAGAGATGAACTCAGGTCAGCCACTGACCCTGCTGATACAAAATACTCAGTGATTTGTGAAGTGCCACCTTTCCAAGACTCTCTCCAACCCTGTCTCGTGGTATATTCTTTTTGATGTCTTAGGCATGCACTGGACATTCGAGAGCATTATGAGAGGAAGCTAGAGAGGGCGAACAACCTGTACATGGAGCTGAGTGCAATCATGCTGCAGCTAGAAGTGCGAGAGAAAGAGCTCATGAAGTAAGCGCACCTCACCAACTTAGTTTCTGTTTTCAAACACTGTTTGACTGCACTGTTTTAGCTGGAAATCTCTAACATCAGCAACACTAAAGTTACACTACAGTTTAAATCTATAACTGTAACCTAGTGATTAGAGATTGGTGCTGGTGTTCAGAAGTTCAGTCGAGAACCTGCAGTTGAAGACAAGGAGACAAAAACTTCCAAAGCATCCATTTTGTTATTGTAGGAATTATTTATGGTCTCCAGTTTTCAGAAAATGTACATAAACTCGACAAAGTGAGCGTGTTAAAGCATCACATGGATAAACCACTAACCCAAAGACAGTCTTGTACAGACTAATGTGTGGCAATAAATTAGCATGCTGTAATAAACAAACAAACAAATATCACACAACTTGATAAGGATAAAATGACATTTTACATGTTCCCCATGTAAAATTTAACACTATCACAGGCCTATTGTTGTGTTTTTCAAAAAAAAAAAAGTGCAAACACAGATTACTTTTTACTTTCCAGAGCTAATCATACATACTTTAGTACCTTGGGAAAGGAAAAAATAACAGTTAGATTCTACTTCTTGAGCTGTATGTTTTTGTCACGTGTGTGTTCAGAATTCATTTTAGGTTTAATGACTAGGAGATTTAATACAAGTGCATAAATCTCAAGTGTGACCAGTGCTGTCCCTGAGTCCAGACGTCTCAGTGCAATTCTAAATGAAATTAATCTCCTTACACATCATCCCCAGCTTAGCCTCATCTCAGACTTACCCTTAATAAGACAGTTTATTATTATTATTATTATTATTATTATTATTATTATTATTATTTATTCCCTAGGATTGCAAATCTTCACCTTTCTGCAATTATTGTTAGCTTTGTCTTTAAAAACAGTAGCTGTGTTTGTAAATGTTATTCTAATTACTGGCCCTGACTCACCGTGCTGTTGTTTCGAGCAGAAGGGAGCAAGCTGTGGAGAAAAAATACCCCGGCACGTACAAACGCCACGTGGTAAGACCCATCGTCCGACCCAACGCCGTCGAGAAGCTCATCAGGAAGAAAGGCAGCATGAACCACAAACCTGGCACTCAGACTCCCAAGAGGTAGCTATTATGCGATGTATTTGTTTAAGTCAGTTCAGAAAATGGTTTTCTGCACACACTGCTTCAGAACTGGATGTCAGGCAAAGTAATCATGCGGTTTGTAATCCTGTGGTTTTAGAGCTGTCTGCTGTCTCTGAGGTGAAATGCAATTACAATTTAAAAAAATAAAAAATTAAAAATCTGACAGGCCTTTGCCTTCCCACCCACCTGCCCCTGCCACTTTGGTGAAACTGTGTAGGCCTTGTGCCTTGTGTGAGTCGCCTAAAATAAAGACACTAGGACTTACACATTTTAAGATAACCTATTTAAAATAATATTTAAAATGTATAGAAACACTGCAAACTGCATATTTAAATTTTGTCTTGCTCTGTCTGAATGGTTATAATGCCAAATACTTATCATCTTAGGTTTTAATGTATCACTATGAGTCATGTGTTGCCTCCTCTGTAGGCCTGATCTGCTGCGCTCTGATGGAATCTCCAGTGTGGAGGCTTTCCCAGTGTCCTCTCCTCTCTCAGGCAGCCCAAGGGTTTCCACTCCTCCTGGGAAAGCACGCTACCGCAGCAAACCACGCCACCGCCGCACCAACAGCAAGGGCAGCCACAGCGAGTTTCCCGGGGTCCTGAAGCCCAGCGTCAACATGGCTGAGGAACAGCAACCACTGCAGCCTCAGCAATACCATTATAATCATCATCATCACCACCACCCTCATCAGCTACCACCTGAGAGCCCTCTGCTCCCTTTGCAGAGGCGAGACAACGCAGCAGTCACATGCGCCAGTGAGCTGCGCTACTTCGGCCCTGCCGCGGCTTTACGCAGTCCTCACACTGAGCACCTTCAGCGCTCCAGCCCTGACCTCATCAACACCACTCTGGAGGCCGACGCACGGCAGCACGCAGCTACCAGGCCAGCTGCACTCTGCCCCTGCTGCCAGGGTCATCCACTGCCTGGGTGCTTGCGGTGCCAGGACATGTTGCCCGACTGCTCTCTGGTCAGTACACATGAGGGTCCAGACAGAGAAGGTATGGAGGGACAGCAACAGCCAGAGCAAGGTGGTTCTCCACAGAACAGCCTCCCACGCACCCTCAGAACCCTCAGCAAGGTGAGCCAGCAGTGTGTAATGTGTATAATGGTAATGGTGTGATATGAATATATTGTCACCCGGATGGTGGCCTATGTGCTCCAAAGGTTTGTGGACACCTGACCATCACACCCATAGGAGCTTTTTGAACATCCCATTCCAGATTTACTCTGACTTTGCTGTTATAATAACTTCCACTCTTCTGGGAAGGCTTACCACTAGATTTTGGAGCGTGGCTGTGGGGATTTGTGCTCTTTCAGCCACGAGCGTTAGTGAGGTCGGGTGAGGAGGCCTTTTGCACAGTCAGCATTCCAGATCATCCCAAAGGTGTTCAGTGGGGTTGAGGTCAGGGCTCTGTGCAGGACACTCCTACCTTGGCAAATCATGTCTTCATGGAGCTCGCTTTGTGCACAGGGACACTATCATGCTGGAAAAGCTTTGGGGCTCTTAGTTCCAGTGAAAAGAAAATGTAATGCTACAGCACACAAAGACATCCTATATAACTGTTCTATATAATTGGGCTTTACTGATTTCGAAATAGAAACAACATGCTTATAAGTGGCTTGTTTTTTTTTTAATTAAGGGATAATCCACGGCTAGGTGTGTGTTACACGATTTTAATGCGTGATGTGGAGGCAAAGAACCTCCACGGACACCTAGCCGTGGATTATCCCGCTTATACCATGGTCACTTGCCAGCATTGACCGGTTAAAGCTGCAATTGATGTTTGCAGTGCAAAATTTGACTGAAATGATAAAAATAATGGTTAATTTTTGTTAGTTACGTTAGATACGGGTCGTTAGATCTAGAATTCTGCCCGCTCCAAATCATACACAGAGAAAAAATAGTGCGATAAGATTACATTTATTTTAATTCATTTTAATAAATAGTTATTAGAGAGAGAGAGAGATGACCTGCGTCTGTGCCGCGTCTCTACTAATAATGAAGCTGGGAGTTTAACTACTGTATGGAACTATAACTGCATGTTACTATGGTTACAGCTGTTTATAGGCAGCACATTCATTTAGAATTGTGATTAAACTGACTGGAACTTCCTGTGCATTATACGGTCTTAACGCACACCTTCCAGCCAATCAGAATCGAGTATTCAGACAGACCATGGTATAAATACTTATAACTTTCAAGAAGCAAAAAAAAAAAAACCATACAATCTCACAATGCTCAGGTTTCAAACAAGAGCAAAAATGAAAAGCACAACGTCTGACGCCCGAGTGGTGCCTACAAAAGGTTTCATTGTCAAAACACAAGGTTCCTTGTCAAAAATTAGCGAGTTAGAATCCCTACAATGCAATAGCCATGCAATAAACCTTACACAAGTACTATTTGCACACACACACCCACACTTCACACAAATCACATTCTGGAAGCGATTAGCACCCCCTAGCACCCTATAGTATGTTGGCTGGATATTCAAAATATCATCACATTGATGTTTCCTATAAAGAAATATCATCTGTGCTTTATTAGCATGAATTCCAGAGATGTTATGAATATTAAGTCTATGGAACCTTAAAATCAGTCCAGAATTTTCAGGTGTATTTCCTGTTTCTTTCCTGTGTGTGAGATAGGTTACCGTAAAGGATAATGTTGTCTTGGTTAAGTGTGTGTGTGTGTGTGTAGGTACAAGAATGAGCTAACCGTCTGCTTCCTTGTCAGGCTGGGGATGACTCATCTGAGGAAGAGGAGGGAGAGGTTGACAGTGAAGTGGAGTTTCCACGGAGACAGAGGTGACTGGTTGCACTGCATTTATTAATAATTGACAATCAGTATGCTCTTTATGAGCGCTGACTTTTCTTCCAGGCTGCATTAGAAACGCTGAATTAATTCCCACTGATCAAACCCATACAGTACATTTACGTGCCGTGAATAATATAATGCAAAAACATTAAAAAGCAGTACGACTGTGTTTTATTTTTTCCGTACAGATCTAGGATTATGATTTAATGTGGCATTATAAACTATTCAATCCTGTAACGCTCACGTGACTGCTGTGTGACGTCTACAGGCCTCACCGCTGCATGAGCAGCTTTCAGTCGTACTCGACGTTCAGCTCGGAGAACCTGTCCGTGTCGGACGGGGAGGAGGGAAACACGAGCGAGCACTCCCACAGCGGCCCTCTAGAGGCACTGAGCGCCAGTCAGGAGGAGCAACTGGACGAGCTGCTTTCACACACACCAGAGATCCCCATCGACATCTCCACGCAGTCTGACGGCCTCTCTGATAAAGAGTGCGCCGTGCGCCGGGTCAAGACTCAGATCTCCCTGGGCAAGCTGTGTGCCGACGAACATAGTTATGAGGTTAGCACCTCTGCACCACTGTTTTAGCTTAATACAGGATTCTCGCCTGTTACGGTAAATGAGAACATAAATGATCAGGTGTTCTGGAAAAAATCTAAAGAGACAATGCACTAATGCAAATTAGAGCAAGCTTGGACCTCGTTGCAGTGTGTAAGGTTACAAAAGCCATTATTTAAGTAAGGAATAATACATGACGGGGCATGCTGTTATAGGAAACTAATCACCCTGGGGTGTTGTGGTGCAGCCCACCGCAGAGCGCCCCACCTCAAAGTTGTATATTTTCCAATAACAGCACATTCCGAAGTGCTCACCATCAATCTGCCAACGATTGCAATTTATTAAAGAACAACACATCATACTTTTTTTTTTTTTTTTAATTAATTTATAGTTGCATTTAATGTTTAACACCTACAAGACAAGTAACTTTCTGTTATCACTTATGTTATAGCAGCCATAAACACCTCTATCGACTCCCTTTTTTTTCCCCCCCTCTCGCATGAAGAATAAGAAATATCCATGAAGCACTTTGTCCTGAAGCCTTTCCTGTTTTGGAAAGCTTAAACTAACAGCTTTTCCTCTGACTGTTTGCTCCGTCAGCAAAGCGCTGGCACTGGAGACTCCTTCCAAAATACACGTTTTTTTTTTTTTTTTTTTTTCCCCGTTTGTGCAGTATCCACCATACTCTGTCTAATTTGTTACTTTATAAGCAATAACAGATTAGCACAAGAGAATTAATATAATCCTGTGAAATTTGTCTTATAGCCAGAACTCCTGTCAGAGCTGCTGTTTTAAAGAATTACTCAACACCTACGTTCTGTCCAATCAGAATCGAGAATTCAGTTGCACGCTAGTATAAAATGCAAATACTGGTCATTGCTGATTAACTGCTTAAAATGCATAAGCATCACAAATATTGGCACAAATGTGTTGCTTATCAGCTGTTTGATACCATTAGCAATTTTTTTTGGGGGGGCGGGGGCTAGCTAATGCCAGACAGCTGTGCTCCAACTGTGTGTCATTCATTCCCAGCTCGATGAAAAATAAAATGTTATAAATGGAAGTGTAGGCTATTATTTATGCAAGTCATGTACTGTACATGACAGCTGTTGCTTAGAATAAGTCATGGGAAAATATCCCGGAAAATTATGTCTGGAAACCCTGTAAATATCCCCTTATCATTATGATTGTGTAGCAGATGTTATATTATGACATGCTGAGTATAACAAGACAGAAAATGCATTCAGAGGCAGACATGTTTGTATTTTCACATAATTAAATCTCCATTTCCATCTCTCTCTCTCTCTCTCTCTCTCTCTCTCTCTCCCTCCCTCCCTCCCTCCCTCAGAATCCGCTGCACTTCGGCGATTCAGACTGCGACTCTTCAGAAGCCGAGTGCTCCGACACCACCATCAGGAACAAGCAGCCATGTGCTCCCTCTTCCTGGTGAGCTCCTCCCATATTCCCATCTTCTGGGGAGGAGAGCCACCGCAATAACCGGGGCCCTGCTGTAAAAGACCACGCCCCTTTGCTCATTCAGTCCCCGCCCTCAATCTCAAGCCCCACCCATCCGAGTAAGCTCAGGCAACTCCGGACTGACAATGTAGCTAGTGTAACATTCATAATTTATTTTTCTGCATTCGAAGCGACGAAAAAAAAAAAAATCAGGAAGTCTTTTAAATTCTAGCCTAGAACAAAAGGACAAAAATGGGCGAGTGTGCTGGGTTGGAATGGAACAAAAGGTGCAAACTCTCAACGAGAAACTTGGCGATCAAGCATTGTGTGTGTGTGAGAGAGAGAGAGAGTTGATGGCGGTGGAGAGTGTAGTAAAGATCACTCTGATTAAACATGGGACCCTTTAACAGAATCGCAAGCAGCCAGATCTGCCCTTTTTGGCTAAGAAGCGAAGACTCGCTAGCTACCTGGTAAAGCTTGAGATTATAATAAATGATGCCCTGGGATTTCAGGGTCACTTCAGTTTGAGCACCAGCATGAACAGCACCTGTCCTTCCTCCTCTCGGTTTTTTGTTTTTTTTTTCCCCATCTCTAACACCACAAACCCATCCATGTGGAGTCTCAGCATGCCAGTTGGACAACCAATCAGACTTTGCTGCTGAGTTTCTCAGACACACGGTGGAACATCAAAATGACGCGCAAACAGAATTTGTGTGAGAAATCCCTGAAATCAGTGTTGAAACTGGAGAAAACATGTCCACCCAGCTTTCCTCTCACCTCAGGCCTTGAACTCAGAAGGATTACGAGACTGGAAGACGACGAAAGCACGTTTCATGTGCGTACCTGTGTCTTAGACCAAGGTTTCTCAGAAAGCCCTGTACTCCTGTACTTTAATCTCATCTCAGTTTTTCCTTTATAATATTTAATGATTTAGTTGATGTGAAGATGCAGCAGCCCCTGAAATCCCTCAGGACTTGGCGTAATTTGTTCCGTTTTTCTCCGTATATCGAGTGAGACTGAATGTCTAATGTGAGACGAGCGCCTTCGGACACACTCTAAAGGTTCAGCAATAACGCAGGTTCCGCTCAGGCTTAAGAGAATCTCGCTCAGGAGGACTGTCTAGCTGGCTGGACAGACGCACTGGCAAGTTGTAGTGACACAAGGTAGTTCTAGGAAAATCCGCATTTTAAAAAGCGTCTATTTTTGTTGTTGTTGTTGTTGTTGTTGAGACTTTTGTGTTGCTCTAAAATCACGTCCTGCGTTCTGATGATTTGATGCTCAGGTGAAGAAGTTGAATGCACAGTGCAGCTTTTCTTCGGCGTACTAGCAGTGGCACTCCACTAGGGGGAGACAGATCTGTGCGATGTGTTGCTGTGATAGAAAACCAAGCAACATTCCTTTTATATTCGAGTGTTTTATTAGGATTAGCACTAATCGTTTAGATTCCCTACTAATATAAGCAGTTTTTATGTTCACAAAATGAGGGACGCTGCATCTTTTATCATTGATAGTATACTGTATTCATTACCCGTGTGTGTTTTTGGTTGTGTGCGTGTGTACGTGTGTATGTTTGTGTAAGGATAGTTTAGACAGGGTGCCAGTTGAATTTTTAAATGGAGTAAGTCAGGTTAGACTGACAGATAGCTGATGAGAGAGAGAGAGAGAGTGAGGATTTCTATTTTATTTTCTTGATTTTACAGGGTTCGTTTATATGTCAGTCTTACACCCGATTGCATTTGCGGCAAATGAACAAAGCAGGAAGTTCAACACTTAACCCTGTTTACTTAATCCCGTTTGAGACGAATCTCATTCCCAGTTTGTATTCTTCCGACCAGCACGATTCAGACCGGATGAAAAAAACGATTTCAGTCTGAACGAGAAGGACTTGTGAGGCTTTGTCTTGTACCCAGCGAGCCAGGACAACTTACGGACACACACCAACCTCATTTCTCTTGTTTACGTCTTTCAAAAGCTTCTGTGATTTATTCCACAGAAATCAGACAGGTATTGAGAGTAAAGTACAATAATGTCTTTCCATCCTCAGCACTACAATGTTTTCTGTATAGTTACGATTATTTGTCATGTTAATTTAATTTAATTTAATTCTCCTTCCTTTTCTTTTGGTAGCTGGCCTACACGGTCTTTGGATTAATTTATTTTTGGACTACTAGCAAGTTTAGAATTATGTTAGTTTTCCTAATCATATCGATGGTTCTTTTTTTTTTTTTTTTTCTTTTCTTCCTCATATTAATAATTTGTGAAGTATTTCTGGAACGAGAGTGTTCAGTCTTTTTCTGAGTGAACAGCTTTGTTAAAACTAGAGCTGGAAAGAGTTGAGACCCTGAAATCCTGTTTCACTCTGCTTCAGTATTTTGGATCTGGCTATTGTTTCTTCCAAGAGAGCTTGAGGAGTAAAATCCTCCTCAGGGTCCGTTCCCAGAGAGATAATGAAATCATCAGCACCTGATTTTGACTGTAGGTTTAACACCTTCGACGAGGACCTGCTTTAAGACATTCAATCTTTATTATCAAGCGGTATTTGACGGCTTAAGTACTGAAGTCTAGACTGAGGTGCGAGCAGAGTCCCAGCATCAGTGCTGTTTAATTAGCATATATAATTCTAGTAACATGATCAATTACTGAGTAACAGTTTCTTCTCAGTGCTTGACCCACACAAGTCTGGGTATTTTGCTCAGTGCTGTTGGTTTAGTAAATTAGCTCAATATTGTACTAACGATATAACGAATAACACAAGGGGTCTCTTATTACACCTGTAAGCAAAAATTGGATAAAAGTAGACAGAGTTCTCAGTAGTGTGTTATTTGCCATACTGTCTGTATTTCATAATCTGACAGATAAAGTCTGAATGCTCTCAGTATTTAAATCAGAATGAAACTGTACTATTAATTCAGATTTGTACCAACTTTTACAAACCTCTCGCTGTATCACATTTCTCTGTTCCTCGGTGCACTCATTTTATTCCTTCCCACTTTTTTCTCATTCCGTTTTCAACTAAGGCATAAACAGCTATTTTGTTATAAACTATTTTTGTGCAGGACGAGTTCACCTCTGAGCTATTTTTCTTCTCCTCCAGTATGTTTCTTACTCATGTCCCGCTTCCCCTTTCCCTATCTTGAATGGCGTTCTGATCAACCAACCCTTGACGGTTTCCTGTATTAGCCTGTGTACAGTGCAGTGGGAACAGGAAGGAATAAAATCAAAGCAAACAGCTGCATGGAATAAAACGCTGATGTACTGTATCAAACGCTGTCCCTGTTTTGTTTTTTTTTTACACAGCCTCTGTAGAGGTGATCTTCAATCATCTGGTGTTTGCAGTAAGAAATGGAAAGACCTTTAGATAATACTGATATCCACTGATATGGATTACTGCAATGTCTCCTGATCAAAGTGTACAAGCTTTATTGCTCTGTTGATAAAATATAGACTACAGTGTGTTCTTTGTGGACAGGATTGCCTTCTACAGCATGATCCTAAGTGTTTTAACCCCTTAAACTCGCAGGATGTGTCAGCAGGTCCAGCTTTACTCTCCTCACTCTTGTAACTACAGACCTTTCCTATTAGACTCAATGTAATTACTGAATAATATGCTTTATGATGAGTATTTGAAAACAATCAGCAAGTTTAAAGGATTCATTGTTTTCACTGGAACTGGGATTGTTTAATATCAGTCTCTCACTTTCAGTTTCTCACATTGTCTAATTACCTTTTCATTCATCCATTCATCTTCAGTAAGTGTTCGTTCCTGGTCAGAGTTGCAGTTTATATGGAATATACCCTAGATGGGGTGAAAGGCCATCACAGGAAACCATGCACTCTCAAATTCACACACACATTCACACTAGCTGACCCTCCAAATCATAGGTTTGATGTCCTGTCCTGCTCATGTCCTGGTGAACCCCCAATACCAGTGGTTTTCAAAGTGGGGTCCAGAAAACATCAGCAGGGGTACATCCATCTGTACCACTTATCCCAAGCCTATCCCAGGGGACTTGGGGCACTAAGCGGGGGACACCCTGGACAGGGTGCCAATCCATCTCACACAATCACACACACACACTATGGACAGTTTGGAAATCCTAATCAGACATGCCTACAATGCATGTCTTTGGACTGGGGGAGGTAACTGGAGTACCTGGAGGAAACCCCTGAATCGGGAAGAACATGCAAACACACAGGGCAGAGGTAGGAATCAAACCCCCAACCCTGGAAGTGCGAAGCAAACGTGCTAACCACTAAGCCACCATCACACCACACTCACAACTCACTTTATCAAAGTTAACTAAGGCCTAATGTGCTCTGTTGGTGTAAATTTCAGGCCTAGAAAGCTCTATGGCTTTCCAAAAAAATATTATTTGAAAATTTTAAGTTATGTTAATAAAATAAACCTATACTGAGGGGTCTGTGGAATTTATTTTACAGTTAAATGAATTACAAGAAGTTTGAGAACCAATGCCCTAAACATACACTGGGCTCCAAAAGTCTGAGACCACTAGTGAAAATGCTTCTATTTTACATTCTTTTCTAATTAAATACAATTTTTGTTACAAAATTATATTAAAATTATATTGTTATTGAGATGGGTGAAAAGTAGAATCTTTGTAATATTTACATGAATTTAAGAGTTTCTTATTATTTGGTATGTCCCCTTTGGCATTAATGACAAGTGTGCACTCGAGCTGGCATGGACTCCACAAGCATGTGCAAAACCATGCGATCCGTTTTAGATCAAATCCATTGGGTGTCGTCTGAACACATGCTTCAATAATAATAATAATAATAATAATAATGTAATAATAATTCATTACATTTATATAGCGCTTTTCTAGACACTCAAAGCGCTTTACGTAGTGTGGGGGGGGAAATCTCCTCAACCACCACCAGTGTGTAGCATCCACCTGGATGATGCGATGGCAGCCATAGTGCGCCAGAACGCCCACCACACACCAGCTATAGGTGGGGAGGAGAGGAGCGTGATGTAGCCAGTTCAAGCATGGAGATTATTAGGGGGCCATGATAGATAAGGGCCAATGGGGGAATTTCACCATGACACCCAGGTGATACCCCTACTCTTTACGAGAAGAGGGAGAGGGATTTTTAATGACCACAGAGAGTCAGGACCTCAGTTTAACGTCTCATCCGAAAGACAATAGAAGAGATGAGGAAAATCTGACCTTTTGTACAAAGTATTTAGAATGGTCAATGAGGCAGTGGTAGCTCAGTGGTTGAGACGTTGCACTACTGATCGGAATGAGTGCAAATCTGGGAGTGCAAATCCCAGTACTGCCAAACTGCTACTGCCGGGCCCTTGAGTAAGGCCCTTTAACCTAAACTGCTCAGTTGTATACACTGATCAGCCATAACATTAAATCCACTGACAGGTGAGGTGAATAACATTGATTATCTTGTTACCTGTCAAGGAGTGGGATATATTAGGCAGCAAGTGAACAGTCAGTTCTCGAAGTCGATGTGCTGAAAGCAAGAAAAATGGGCAAGCATTATATTAAATATTCAAGATATTGAATATTTCCTTTCCTTGTTTTAGATTTCCTTGTGGTCTCAGACTTTTGGACCCCACTTTATATCCAACACCTTTTAGTGTTTGTCCTACTCTCCGGGGCACCCGGTTCAACGATTAAGGCCACCTTGGGTTACTGATCAGAAGGTCAGGGTTCAAGCTGCCACTGTTGGGCCCTTGAGCAAGGCCCTTAACCCTCTCTTCTCTCACCCCAACTTCCTAACAAGCTGTGACATGCGAAGAAAAGAATTTCACTGTGTTGTAATGTATATGTGATAAATAAATGCTGCTTCTTCTACTCCCAACACACATCATTCAACTAATCAGCCAATGAGTAGGAGCAGGGGAAAGGAATTGTGGTTCTGTGCTGTTAAGCTACAGTCGTGGCCAAAAGTTTTGAGAATGACACAAATATTAATTTTTACAAAGTCTGCTGCCTCAGTTTTTATGATGGCAATTTGCATATACTCCAGAATGTTATGAAGAGTGATCAGATGAATTGCAATTAATTTCAAAGCCCCTCTTTGCCATGAAAATGAACTTAATCCCAAAAAAACATGTCCACTGCATTTCAGCCCTTCCACAAAAGGACCAGCTGACATCATGTCAGTGATTCTCTCGTTAACACAGGTGAGAGTGTTAATGAGGACAAGGCTGGAGATCACTCTGTCATGCTGATTGAGTTAGAATAACAGATTGGAAGCTTTAAAAGGAGGGTGGTGCTTGAAATTATTGTTCTTCCTCTGTTAACTATGGTTACCTGCAAGGAAACACGTGCAGCCATCATTGCTTTGCACAAAAAGGGATTGACAGGCAAGGATATTGCTGCTAGTAAGATTGCACCTAAATCAACCATTTATCGGATCATCAAGACCTTCAAGGAGAGAGGTTCAACTGTTGTGAAGAATGCTTCAGGGTGCCCAAGAAAGTCCAGCAAGCGCCAGGACCGTCTCCTAAAGTTGATTCAGCTGCGGGATCGGGGCACCACCAGTGCAGAGCTTGCTCAGGAATGGCAGCAGGCAGGTGTGAGTGCGTCTGCACGCACAGTAAGGCGAAGACTTTTGGGGAATGGCCTGGTGTCAAGAAGGGCAGCAAAGAAGCCACTTCTCTCCAGGAAAAACATCAGGGACAGACTGCTATTCTGCAAAAATTACAGGGATTGGACTGCTGAGGACTGGGGTAATGTCATTTTCTCTGATGAATCCCCTTTCCGATTGTTTGGGGCATCTGGAAAAAAGCTTGTCCGGAGAAGAAAAGGTGAGCGCTACCATCAGTCCTGTGTCATGCCAACAGTAAAGCATCCTGAGACCACTCATGTGTGGGGTTGCTTCTAAGCCAAGGGAGTGGGATCACTCACAATTTTGCCTAAGAACACAGCCATGAATAAAGAATGGTACAAAAACATCCTCAGAGAGCAACTTCTCCCAACCATCCAAGAACAGTTTGGTGACGAACAATGCCTTTTCCAGCATGATGGGGCACCTTGCCACAAGGCAAAAGTGATAACAAAGTGGCTCGGGGAACAAAACCTCAACATTTTGGGTCCATGGCCAGGAAAATCCCCAGACCTTAATCCCATTGAGAATTTGTGGTCAATCATCAAGAGGCGGGTGGACAAACAAAAACCCACAAACTCTGACAAACTCCAAGCATTGATTATGCAAGAATGGGCTGCCATCAGTCAGGATGTGGCCCAGAAGTTGATTGACAGCATGCCAGGACGAATTGCAGAGGTCTTGAAAAAGAAGGGTCAACACTGCAAATATTGACTCTTTGCATAAACTTCATGTAATTGTCAATAAAAGCCATTGACACTTATGAAATGCTTGTGATTATACTTCAGTAACAGTTAGTAACATCTGACAGAAAGATCTAAAAACACTGAAGCAGTAGACTTTGTGAAAATTAATATTTGTGTCATTCTCAAAACTTTTGGCCACGGCTGTATAATTCATCAGTTGGGATTTTGCAATGTGCAGACCGGAAATTCCAGAGCAAACGACGGAGCAATGGCGCCAAGCCACACCCACTACGGGCGTGGCCATACATATACACAGCTTGTATCCCCGGAAGGTCATTAGGTCGCGCTGCTCACAACAAAGGATTTAAGTATTGAAGGCTGCTGTGGACCACTGAGTGCCATAAACGTTTCAGTAACTGTTAGAGTGTTAGGCTTTTTGTTTAACTCGTTGGAGTTTCCGTGTTTACTCGGATTTAAAATGAATTCTCAGGGTTTGGAGCAGCTCCGGATGACGGGTGCTGGGAAAGCTATAGCCGTGCTGACCAGCGGAGGAGATGCGCAAGGTATATGCGCACACACACACAATGCAGAATGTTGCGAATTATTTACTGCAGTGTAACAGATGTACACAGTTGATGAGGAAGTTCGTTGCCACGTGATACAGGTTGCACGTGAAACAATGTAAACAAAATGTAAAAAACAAACAAACAAACAAAAAAACACAATAGACACGTCCTGCTCAATTAAAAGTTTAACATTTATACCGGTAAGGTACAAAATAACAATTCAACCTCCTGTATTTCCATCTCATTGTGGTTTTAAGGTGGCATTTGTGCCCTAATCATTGTGTCGTGTTTTGTAACGCCTACTTTACAAGCCTAATACAACCATATATATTAACTACAGGCCGAGTTCTGCTATTACACACTACTTAGTAGTATGCACTTTTGAGACGTAGCCATGGCAACCCGTGTGAACGTAACAGATGGCGACGAACGGTGTCTACTTACTAAACAGTATGGAAGTATGTGTTTGGGAGCTGAGGGCGTGGCCATCTGTATAGTACGTGCAGTCAGACACGTACTCTACTATACAGTCACCATCACACTGCACTATTCACTTATTATCAGATTAACACCTGTCACAGGGTAACAATCAGAACATAATCAGAAACAGACAATCAGAACATAATCTGAAACGATCTCCAAAAAGAGTTGACATGGAAATTAAATCACTGTGAAATATAGGATCAGGACTCCCTAATGGTATCCACTAGACATAACATGCCACCAATAGAAGGCAACAAATTACCAGTAGAGACCCACAGAGACCATTACAGTTTCCATTAAAACCAATAAAATTCCCACTATAACCATTAAAACCATTACAAATTCTATAAGGGTTTCTATTGTTTTGTTTTGTTTGTTTTTTTTTTCAGCAGGGCTGATTTGATTGACAAGCTATCAAAATGCATCAATGTGCTTGTTATTTCACGCTCGCATTCAAACAGGGGACTGAACTGTACCTTGTTGCCGAGAAAGCACCTTGATGGATACATATTTTTGCCTCTTTAGTATGTACATGGAAAGGTGCATTTTTGCTCTAAAAGCAACTTAATTAAAGGCAGTACTTGGGTCTAGACCATCCATCCATCCATCCATTTTCTATACTGCTTATCCTACTCAGGGTTGCGGGGGAGCCTGGAGCCTATACCAGGGAACTCGGGACACAAGGCGGGGGACACCCTGGACGGGGTGCCAACCCATCACAGGGCACAATCGCACACACATTCACACGCTATGGACAATTAAAATGTCTTTGGGGGAGGAAACTGGCGTACCCGGAGGAAACTCCCGAAGCACAGGGAGTGGAGGTCGACCGATTTATCGGTTTTGCCAATTAATCGGCACCGATAATTGATTGCTGGAACTATCGGTTATCGGCTAAAATCCACACACTGATAGTTTTTCCCGGATGCATCTGTCGCGGGAGCAGCTGAGGGTCCGCTGTCATTATACAGTATGAGGGCACTCTCTAGAGGTGAAATAAAAACTATCACTGACAAATTTTGTTACATTATTTGAAGTCTTTTTTGATTCATTTTGGATGTCTCTATTTTTATTTGTTATTTGGAGTGTTACGTTTTGGTTCAGTTTGGATGTATATCTTTTATTTACTTTAATATTTATTAACAGTTAATATATATTAATATTTATATATTATTCAATTTTAAAAAAGTACAGTACATTTTCATGGTACAGTCAGTACTGTTTATTTTTGTAATAAATTTCAGCAATAATTTGCTTTAAGTGTGATGTTTTCTAGAGGTGTAATCAAAACTCTGTTTGTTGTGTTATTTGAAGTGTTTTTGATTCATTTTGGATGCCTCTATTTTTATTTGTTATTTGGAGTGTTACTTTTTGGCTCAGTTTTGATATATATCTCACATATATTTACAATATTAATTATTAATATTTAATACAATAATGTTAATTCATAGTGAATATATATATATTAATATTTATATATTTATTTCATTTTAAAAAGTACAGTACATTTTCATGGTACAATCAGTGCTGTTTATTTTTGTAATAAAGTTCAATAATATTTTATATAATAATTTAATATAAAACACTTTGAGTGTTATGTTTTCATTCTGAATCAATTTTAAAAACTATCGGTTGATTAATCGGTTATCGGCAGGCACTGCCCGACTTAGTTATCGGTATCGGTAAAATCCCCTATCGGTCGACCTCTAGCAGGGAGAACATGCAAACTTTGAGCACACATTCAAACCTACAACCCCAGAGGTGCACGGCAAACCTACTAACCACTAAGCCACCGTTCCCCGCTAGATCCAGTCATATACTTTAAATCATTTTCAAGCTGCAAAATAGTTACATTTCCAGCTGAAAGATACATACCAATGACACCAAAGATGTAACCTTGTTAGTGCAGTCCAAGCAACATGGATACATACAGTTTAGCACCCTTTTCCCTAAGAATGTCACATAAACACATTTCTCCGTCTGCCACTAGCCAGTGAGAGACGTTTCTTGAAGGCACCAACACGATGGGCTATAAACTGTATAAAGTCAACATTTATTTTCTTAAGCACTCAGGATGTCAAATTAACCAAAATCACTTCCCTATTGCCTCCTCTCAAAGTAAATCCGGGTGTGATTACGTCACAGTGTCCCACAGGTGATGACACAAGAAGGAGTTTATGGGTCAACTGTTTAAAGGCTTCTTTTTTCTGTTATTAAATCCTTTTGCAGAAATTATTAAGTAACCAAAGTGCAAAGAAAGCTTAACTGCTTTGCTGTAGTGAGCTGAAAATGGTGCTGTAAAATCTGAGGTAGGGTTTAAGAGGTGACCAGCATGAGTTATAGCGAGGGTATAATACTGGAATATGCAAATTTCCTCTGTTATTACATGCGGGGGGGGGGGGCAGGGGCGTCTTTAGCGTGCATACTTATAATAAAAACCTTGATGAGATCAATTGTAGAAGCTTCTGTGGCATTCATTCATAATTTATGTAATATAATTTAATTCACGCAGAATCACCACATCATGTAATTTAAAGAAAGAGCAAACCAGATATGTGACAAAATGATTACTAGATGTCCAGCCAAATAAGTAGTCTGTAGGTAATTGTGTATAAGATTGTCTGATGGGTAAAAATACAGTTATTTTCAAACTATTAAATGAAGCAAAATGTTAAAAACAACAAATATTCTGCATTTTGCCTTTTTAGGGCAGTATTATTAAATGATTAAAAACAATATTCTTCAAAATAAGTTCTGAGTGACTGTAACATGAAAACGCACCTATTAGATTACACATTGAGTTAAAGATGATCAGAGAGCCACGACTAAACACACATGCTGGAGTACGTGCTAGTACTCAAGAGTGCTACAAATAATTAAACAGTGAATAATAAGCTTACAGTAAAATAAATATGCTGTGTCTTGTTTCGCCTGTCTCAGGTATGAACGCCGCTGTCCGTGCTGTCACTCGGATGGGGATATATGTTGGAGCCAAGGTGTATCTGATTTATGAGGTATCTCCTAAGTCTGCTAAATGCTTTTTCCCCTTACCTTTTTCATAACTTTTAGTAAGAGTGGAAGTGAGGGCTCAGAATAGTATGTGGATGTTTTTTTGTTTTTGTTTTTTAGGTTAGACTGAGGTAGGCATAGGCGTTATGATGATGATGATGATGATGATGATATTGCAATATATTAGCATTATTATATATTCTTCTGAGTACTGTGGGTATCACCAGTGTTCTTAGAACTCCATTATTACAAGTAACTGATTGAAATCTGTTTAAATCTGTTTTCCTCAATAAGTTCGTTCATAACATGACCCCACTGTTTTGTTGCAGTTTGTGTACAAAACTAAATATTGTGCGATTGTTTGTGTATCATAAACACAACCTTGACTCGAGGCTAGACTCTCTGATTTAGCCCACAGATTTTGTATCATGGCATTACGTTAGGTATGATTTATATTTTGAATATTATAAATGTACAGAAATGACCCAAGTCATTTGACGTTCACAACTGAAGATCATAACACTGACTGTGGTTGAGCCTTTTCCATGTCCATGTAATTGACAATGTGCTAAATGTGCTAATGTTCCTGTAAGCCGTGTACGCTAACACGCATGGCCTGTTTGATGCTGGCTTAGCCGTGATGTGCTGTATTGATGTTATGCAGGGTTACCAGGGTCTGGTGGATGGAGGAGACAATATCAAACTGGCTCACTGGCACAGCGTAACCAACATCATCCAGCTGGTAAAAATCACTTTATGAAGATGTTCTGTCTGTGTGGACTCTTTTTTTTTTTTTTAATGTATATCATCTTCTCTCTTGTATGTCTAGCTTTAATTCAGTACTGATACGATACCATGTAGCATGGGCGGTGTGGCTGTTATTCAGCACTGCTGAACACAAGAATGCATTTACATTCGATGTCTAATGATGTTATAGACTGAAATATACAAAAACATGTGTTGTAGGCTGATTGACATTTCTAAATTGTCCATAGTGTGTGAATGGGTGTGTGTGTGTGTGTGCGATTGTGCCCTGCGATGGGTTGGCACCCCATTCAAGGTGTCCCCCGCCTTGTGCCCCGAGTCCCCTTGAATAGGCTCCAGGCTCCCCTGCGACCCTGTGTACAGTAAGCGGTATGGAAAATGGATGGATGGATGGATCTGTATAACAGTAATGTAAACCTAAAATTGCTACACTCTAATAAAAGTCTTAATTAATGTTTGAGATAGACATGCGACAAATATCCTACTAATGCTGTTTATATTTAGATTTATACAAGTTTCTCACACCAGAGTAATAATAATAATAATAATAATAATACATTATTGTAAATAGTAATAAATAACAAATGGAGTAAGTCCTAAATATAGTCTTTTTACACACAACTATGCTAATAAACACATTTTTCCCTTTGAAAAATTGTTCTTGTCCATGAGAAAACGAATTAAACAAATTTAGAATTGAATTTACAAATAGCACTGACTGAAAATTTTAAGAAAGCATTCTACACAAATACAGGTGCATCTCAATAAATTAGAATGTCGTGGAAAAGTTCATTTATTTCAGTAATTCAACTCAAATTGTGAAACTCGTGTATTAAATATATTCAGTGCACACAGACTGAAGTAGTTTAAGTCTTTGGTTCTTTTAATTGTGATGATTTTGGCTCACATTTAACAAAAACCCACCAATTCACTATCTCAACAAATTAGAATATGGTGACATGCTAATCAGCTAATCAACTCAAAACACCTGCAAAGGTTTCCTGAGCCTTCAAAATGTTCTCTCAGTTTGGTTCACTAGGTAAGCCACAAACATTCATTGCCAAAGAAGCTGGCTGTTCACAGAGTGCTGTATCCAAGCATGTTAAGAGAAAGTTGAGTGGAAGGAAAAAGTGTGGAAGAAAAAGATGCACAACCAACCGAGAGAACCGCAGCCTTATGAGGATTGTCAAGCAAAATCGATTCAAGAATTTGAGTGAACTTCACAAGGAATGGACTGAGGCTGGGGTCAAGGCATCAAGAGCCACCACACACAGACGTGTCAAGGAATTTGGCTACAGTTGTCGTATTCCTCTTGTTAAGCCACTCCTGAACCACAGACAACGTCAGAGGCGTCTTACCTGGGCTAAGGAGAAAAAGAACTGGACTGTTGCCCAGTGGTCCAAAGTCCTCTTTTCAGATGAGAGCAAGTTTTGTATTTCATTTGGAAACCTAGGTCCTAGAGTCTGGAGGAAGGGTGGAGAAGCTCATAGCCCAAGTTGCTTGAAGTCCAGTGTTCAGTTTCCACAGTCTGTGATGATTTGGGGTGCAATGTCATCTGCTGGTGTTGGTCCATTGTGTTTTTTGAAAACCAAAGTCACTGTACCCGTTTACCAAGAAATTTTGGAGCACTTCATACTTCCTTCTGCTGACCAGCTTTTTGAAGATGCTGATTTCATTTTCCAGCAGGATTTGGCATCTGCCCACACTGCCAAAAGCACCAAAAGTTGGTTAAATGACCATGGTGTTGGTGTGCTTGACTGGCCAGCAAACTCACCAGACCTGAACCCCATAGATTATCTATGTCTTATGTATACTATCTATGTATTGTCAAGAGGAAAATGAGAAACAAGAGACCAAAAAATGCAGATGAGCTGAAGGCCACTGTCAAAGAAACCTGGGCTTCCATACCACCTCAGCAGTGCCACAAACTGATCACCTCCATGCCACGCCGAATTGAGGCAGTAATTAAAGCAAAAGGAGCCCCTACCAAGTATTGAGTACATGTACAGTAAATGAACATATTTTCCAGAAGGCCAACAATTCACTAAAAATGTTTTTTTATTGGTCTTATGAAGTATTCTAATTTGTTGAGATAGTGAATTGGTGGGTTTTTGTTAAATGTGAGCCAAAATCATCACAATTAAAAGAACCAAAGACTTAAACTACTTCAGTCTGTGTGCATTGAATTTATTTAATACACGAGTTTCACAATTTGAGTTGAATTACTGAAATAAATGAACTTTTCCACAGCATTCTAATTTATTGAGATGCACCTGTATGTGATTTGCTTCTCATTCAAGTTGCATTAGTTTCAGTGTTTGCAAACCTAGCTTGTTCATCTGTATGCACTGACTTTGGTGGAAAGCAGTGCACGGCCTTGAGAGAGCTAGATTGTTCAATTCTGCTCACTGCTGCATGGAGAACATGAGAAAGTCGATTGAAAGCTGGTTAACTACACTGGATTGAATGAATGCGCTCGATTTGCTAGTTTGATGCAGATCTTTTCTTCAGGGTGGGACAGTGATAGGCAGCGCCCGCTGTAAAGCCTTCACCACACGGGACGGCCGCCTGGCTGCCGCATTTAACCTTGTGAAACATGGGATCACCAACCTCTGTGTGTGTGGAGGTGACGGCAGCCTTACAGGAGCTAACATCTTCCGAAGCGAGTGGAGCGGACTACTGGCCGAGCTGGAAGCCAAAGGTACACACCAGTCCTGCAACAGACAAACTCGTACTCATTCAGATAATCTTCTTGTTTTCTACTTTCTACTCCAAAAGTCTACTTCAATTGGCTCGCTGGCATCAAACTTCGAATCCCGAAAGACTTTGTAATCCATGTCCACCCTGATTTAATGAGTGGCTCTCAATGATTTGCGATTAGCACTGTTTCATTCAATCACATGGAAAACAGGTCCAAAAACTGGCAGAGTGGCCAAGGAAGGATTTACTCGGACACCCAGTGCTAATAAATTGGCAGCCTGTAAATATGCCTACACTTCATCCTTAGAGTGTGTACTGCCTCTCATTACCCTACATTTTGCAAGCTAACACTTTCTTCATCTCTGTGGATTCATTCTGGAATTTCCACAGTTTCAAGCCATTGTTTAGTGACAGCATTAAATGACAGCAATGGCCAAAGTTCTCTATTTTGACACAAGTAAAAGGAATAAAACATGACAGAGTTCGCTGTTACAGGTGTGGTGCTTCATTTCTACCCTGAAGTGTAGCAATTTGCCAACACTAAGATGTCGTAATTTTTTTTAAATCCCTTTGCAGTTACATTTGATGTTGTGAAACATCTGCATAACAGTTTAGTCCATGTTATCACTTTCTTATCACTATAACCGTCATTTCCTCAGCCGCAGCTTGTTTTTCTCTCTTGAAGATAATAAGACTGAAAATGTCACTTATCATGCTTCCGAGAAAGAACCCCATCTGTCATGAAGACTTTCCTGCTGTGTCAGAAATCTTTATGAAGCACCGACACTGGAGACTCCTTCCAAAAATGGGAAATAACAGAAACCTTCACCACATCAACACCTTTAGACCAGTCAGATTTGAGAATTCCACAGTGGTGTGGTATAAATTAGAATCAGTAGGCTTGACAGAATTTTAACGGTTTAGCGTGCAATCACCTGTAATAATCATACGCTTTAAAATCTGTTTTAGAAAATCAAATTCACACATTTTCATTTTTAAAGCTTTATAATTACAATTGCAAATTTACAACTGCTTCTATAAAAATGGAAGTTGCTTTAAGGGCCGCACTTGTTCACGGTGGCTATGTTTAGCTGGCATTGTTCGACAGCTTGTTCAGAGCTTCAAAAGAATTTTGCTCAGAGCACACTTGTGACACCCATCTCCATTGATAGTTCAGTACTGTTACAAACCAGACTGAATCAGCAGAGCAGATCAAGGTAAAGTTTTTTTTTTTTCTTAACAGGCCAGTGGTATGTATACACAGCTAATGTTCTCCTTCTAGGCACGATCTCTGCTGAGACTGCGAAGCAGAACAGCCACCTAAACATCGTTGGTTTGGTGGGCTCCATCGATAACGACTTCTGTGGCACTGACATGACCATCGGAGCAGACTCGGCCCTCCATCGCATCATCGATATCGTGGACGCCATTACCACCACTGCTATAAGGTCAGCAGCTCCACTATAACTGCAGCCTGGGGGAGAAAATAAAGTAGGAGCTCCAGATATGAACATGACAGAGTAGTAGCGTGACTCTCTGTAAATGCTGAAATACTTTAATCTATCCACTGTATTTGTAGTGTATGTTTCATCACCACAGTAAATTTTAATAATGAACAAAAAAACACAAAATCATTTACTCAAAGCACTTACACTGAACGTCTAAGGGCATTTGTTGAATTCAGTTAACTGATGTTTAAAATACATGCAGCACAATTTTAAAACTATAACCATTACACTCAGTGAGACAGACATGACAAAAATGTCTGTTTAAATCTATGCTCTCATCCAACTTCCCAACACTGAATCAATGCAGTAAAAAATAAAAAAGGAAATGTAGTTATTTAACAGTCTGTGCAGGATTTCGCTGAGTTTTTATGTGATTGTTGAGGCAAAAAATGCTTAATTTTGCTGCAGCTTTTTCCAAAGTTTGTGATGCAGCAAAATGAGTTTTTTGTGCTTTTTTGCGGGAAAACTACTTGAATTGGCGAAATGGCAATTGCACAAAACCGTTTTGCACGGTCTTTCGCAGTGATGTTTGTTGGTAAATGAGACGTTTTAGCTGTACTCATGTTCGACGCACGTGAATCAAAGAGGGCATTGGCCAAATGCACGTTGTGATGACGTCACATGATGCGTCTTGGCCAAAATCTGCAGCAATTTTGCAAGCTCCTCCAAATATTGCAGTGTTTGCTTGATTTTGCCTTCATTTCCTGGAGGGACGGATTCACACTTTACTGAGGGTTATGTGGTATCCATGCACTAGAAGACCAACATAACTCTGTTGTTAATGTATAACTACACATTCCACCGTCTGAAAAAGTAGTCCCGTCTGTGAAAGGAATGAATTATGTAAGGAATAATTAATTTAATGCAACTATAAAGGGATTAAAAAAAGTATAATGTGTTGGTTTTTTTTTTTAATAAACAGAAAACTGAAATTAACAAATTGCTGTGGTATAAACGGAATAAAACACTTGAGGGTGTGTTGTTATTGGAAAGTAATCAGTGACGAGGTGGTGTGATGTGGCCTGACAGGAAGCAGAATTACTGTAACTGCAACATCAATTATTTTCTAATAACAGCACATCCCGAAAGGTTCTATTCCTCTCATACCACGGCAATTTGCATATTGCATTTTTTATTTATTTATTAAAGAATGGTATGTCATACAGTTTATCCTTTGTAGCATTTTCTCCCTGTGCATCAGGAGTTTCCTTTGGGTCCTCTGGTTTCCTCCCCCAGTCCAAAGACATGCATTATAGGCTGATTGGCATTTCCAAATTGTCCATGGTGTGTGCATGTATGTGTGATTGTGCCCTGGGTTAGCCTCCAGGCTCCCCCTGTGTAGGATAAGCAGTACAGAAAATGAGTGGATGGATTATTTATTATCATTTATTATACTTATAGTATACTATATATTTATTATATAAGTCCTCGTGAATTGGCTATAAGTATTCAAATGCACGCATTAATATAATCCTGTGTTTTGACTTGTGGCTGGAACTTCTGTCAGAGCTGCTGTTATAGAAAACTGACCTTCTGACCGATCAGATTTGAGAATTTATCAGCTCTGTGGTATTAACATATTTAGATCTTTAACCTTGGACCCAAGTATACAAGTGTTTTGCAAAAATGCATTTTGACATAAATGCTTAGTAACGCAACAACTGCCCTTAGACTTCCATTATAAATGTGTTTCAAGTCCAGTTTTGATTTTGTTTTCACATTACAGGGAAACATGACATTTCTTTCTATAGATGCAGTGGGTAGAGACTAGGTTGAAAATGCTGGAGTAACTGGAGTTAATTTATTACATTGTGTGCAGAATGGAGGATCACAGCACAGAATGAAAAACATTCTCTATGTAGTTGGAACTTGGGCACGTGCTGTTGCATAATCTCTTGAAGGAATGCACGTTTACCCTGGAGTGACAAAACAGCATCTGAGTCTGAGACAACTGTTTGGTTTCTGAGAATCCTCGTCTGAACTTGCCCTACTTTTACCATGTCCAACTGAAGGTTCATATATGATATGCAGTTAGAAAAAACCAGTTAGACTGTTATAAACAGATAGATTGATTACTCTAGATTTATTACCCTATGTGAAGTTTTACTTGACGTCAACCGACAACAGGAAGTAGAACTCTAAACTCACTGGACTGTTTAAAGACTATCAGTGTTAGAAATATTTAGTGAGTCAGGGAACTTTGGCACAACTGCATCTCCTGTAGTATTTCTGTGTTCATTCTTTTTTATTCCTTTTTTATTTAAACACATACAATAGGTAACAGATGATTATACAGATGTGACTGTACAGCATATTTTGGTTGATACATAATATTATAAACAGCAAGACAGGACTAAAATTAATGGAGTGTTGCATGCTAATATCCTATAATGTCTGTTATTGGAGACTTAGAGTAATACACTATAAGATCAAAAGTATGTGGACTCCTGAGCATCACACCCCTATGTGGTCCTTTCTCAAACTGTTGCCACAAAGTTGGAAGCACATAATTGTATAGAATGCCTTTGTATGCTGTAGCATTACAATTTATCTTCACTAGAACTAAGACGCCCAAACCTGTTCCAGCATGACAATGCCCTTGTGCACAAAGCGAGCTCCATGAAGACATGGTTTGCCAAGGTTGCACTCTAAAAAAAATGCTGGGTTGAGCCTTTTGGGTCATTGATTTGGGTTATTTTCTCAGTCTTGGGTAGTTTTTGTGTAGTTTTGTGCAACCCAACCGCTGGGTTAGTGGCTGGGTCATTTTTACTGACAGTTGAATCAATGCACCCCTCTCCCCACCCCAACGCCTCAGCCTAGCTCACTGGATCAAATCAACTCAGCGGGGACTGCTTGAATTTGTCTCAGGTGGAGGAAGTGGTTTTCACTGTTAGATTTATTTGGAGAAACAAGGTTCGTATCAATATATTTATCCATAAAACCATGACTGTTGTTATGTAATACAAAGGGAGGGCAGGATGCAAGCGCAGGGGAAAGTCACTTTAATAGGAATAACCAAAAGAAATGGAACACAACGGCAGGGTCAAAAAACAAACAAACAATAATTCACAAAAATGCAAGGCAGAAGTTCACACAACAATGAGGCGATAATCCAAAAAGCAAAACATGAATCCGCAAGGGCAAGGCATAGATCCAAAAAGTAACGAGTGAATAATCCACAGTCCATGAAACGCGAGGTAATGAGTAATCCACAGTCCATGAAACGCGAGGTAATGACAAAGGCAACACATTCACTAAATGATAAACCAATGAACGCACAGGGGCGGAAACATGACACGAACCGAAAACAGAGAACCATGAAACAAACGGGGGCAGAGACATGACGTCAAACAAAAACAAAAGAGCACATGGCGGAGGTAAACAAACTGATAGTCTTCAACAGTGGCGCAGAGAATGGAATGCGGAAGTGTTTGCACAGCGAACGACTCCAGGAGTCAGCGTGCGAGGGGTTCTCTAACAACTGTACACTAGAAAAAGCAAAAATGTGCGATAACAGTCCAGTTATCCAGTTACTGTGTCCAGTTAAATGTGCGATAACAGTCCAGTTTACATGACATTAAATGCACTACTATCTTCGTTAGCTTTGGCTTACTTGTTTGTAATTCCCACTGGATTGTAAGTTGGTTACTAAACCTCTCCTTTGATCAAAATCTGACATTTTCGTCTTAAATATATGACTTGGAGTCATTTCCTTCAAAGTCTATATATAAACACCAGTTTAGCAGCTCTAGCAATACATTTCTGAACACCTTCTTGTGTATAAATAAAGGAGATACCATGTTGACATATTTGTTTATAATGTGGTATATTTGACATTTTCAAAGGCTAGAAATAACCTTGAAAATATTAACCCATTTATGAAATAAAATTAACCCAGCATTTTTGTAAAAATGAAACCATCCTTTGGGTTGAAAAACAGCCCATTTGCTGGGTTAAAATTAACAACCCACTTTAGCCCAAAATGTGTTCTGTCCTATATTTACCCAGCTGCTGGTTCAAAAGTAACCCAATTTGGGTTGTTTTTAACCCAGTGTTTTTTAGAGTGTGGAGTGGAACTCGAGTTTCCTGCACAGAGCCCTGACCTCAACCCCACTGAACACCTTTGGGATGAACTGGAACACCGACTGCACCCCAGACCTCTTCACCCAACATCAGTACCTGACCTCACTAATGCTCTTGCAACTGAATGATCACAAATCCCCACAGCCACACTCCAAAATCTAGTGGAAAGCCTTCCCAGAAGAGTGGAGGTTATTATAACATCAATCTGGAATGGGATGTTCATTAAGCACATATGGGTGTGATGGTCAGGTGTCCACAAATGTTTGGTCATATAGTGTATGATATGAATTATTTCTAAAATTATTTATTAAGACAACCTAATTATGCCAGGTTCTGTGATATTCCTATTACACTGGATTTTAGTATTTTTTATAGTGTTTTTCCTCTCATTTCTCCCATATGATCACCCATATCACTTGACTAGCATTTGAATCTACATATAGTTTTTAAAATCTAAAACAGATTTTTCCAGAAGAAAAAAATCATGCATAAAAAATTGTCATCAGCATTTTTATACTGCATGACCAATAACAACATGAAATTTCTATTAAAAATATCTAGTATTTAGCAGACTGTTATCTTTATGCTAGTACAGATTCTAAAGTCTAAAGATCCACGCAAGCTAAGACTCATTTCATTGCTCAGTCTTTTCAAAGTGTTTCCAAGTCACCAGTAAAGAAGTGCTTAATGGTTGTTTTGCTTTACATACTGGCCTGAGGATGTTGGTTTATTAGATAATGTCTTTCACTAAAGAAGCACTTCTAACACTTTGCAAATCTCTTTCCAACTGTTATGCAGCCATCAGCGGACATTTGTGCTGGAGGTAATGGGACGACACTGCGGGTGAGTCGTGTCTCAGTACTGCTGTTCAGTTTCTGTGCGAAATGCATGACTGATTTCTGATGTGCCATGAAAACACCACTGAGCCTGAAGTAAATTCAGGTTTTAATTCATTCAAGCCTTTCTAATTTAGAAAACACACCACTCATGTCAGTGCATAAAGTTACCAATAATTGAAACCAATAACTAAGTTGGGCAGTATCTGCCTATAATTGATTAATCAACTGATAGTTTTTAAAATTGATACTGAATGAAAAAATAACACTCGAAGAAAAAATATTATTGAACTTCATTACAAAAATAAACAGTACTGATTGTACCATGAAAATGTACTGTACTTTTTTAATGAGAAAAAAAATATATATTTATATATTTTTATATATATATATATATATATATATATATATATATATATATATATATATATATATATATATATATATATATAATTATTTATATATATATATATATATATATATATATATATATATATATATATATATATATGTATAATATTATTTATATATATATATATATATATATATATATATATATATATATATATATATATATATATGTATATATATAAGCTATTAATAAATATGATTGTATTAACTATTAATAATTATTATTGTAAATATATGTACAATATACATCAAAACTGAGCCAAAAGGTAACACTCCAAATAACAAATAAAAATAGAGACATCCAAAATGAATCACTTCAAATAGCACAACAAAATTTGTCAGTGATTTTTTTCAGAGTTTATTTCACCTCTAGAGAGAGTTGTCATACTGTATAGTGACAGTGGATTCAGCTCAGCCGCTCCCTCAATGGACACAACCAGGAAAAGATATAGGTGTTGATTTTTGCCAATAACCGATAGTTCCAGCAACCAGTTATCTGTGCCGGTTAACCGGCAAAACCTCTAATCTTGCTAATCATGACTGACCATAAACATACAGGTGCATCTCAATAAATTAGAATGTCGTGGAAACGTTCATTTATTTCAGTAATTCAACTCAAATTGTGAAACTCGTGTATTAAATAAATTCAGTGCACACAGACTGAAGTAGTTTAAGTCTTTGGTTCTTTTAATTGTGATGATTTTGGCTCACATTTAACAAAAACTCACCAATTCACTATCTCAACAAATTAGAATATGGTGACATGCCAATCAGCTAATCAACTCAAAACACCTGCAAAGGTTTCCTGAGCCTACAAAATGGTCTCTCAGTTTGGTTCACTAGGCTACACAATCATGGGGAAGAAAGCTGATCTGACAGTTGTCCAGAAGACAATCATTGACACCCTTCACAAGGAGGGTAAGCCACAAACATTCATTGCCAAAGAAGCTGGCTGTTCACAGAGTGCTGTATCCAAGCATGTTAAGAGAAAGTTGAGTGGAAGGAAAAAGTGTGGAAGAAAAAGATGCACAACCAACCGAGAGAACCGCAGCCTTATGAGGATTGTCAAGAAAAATCGATTCAAGAATTTGAGTGAACTTCACAAGGAATGGACTGAGGCTGGGGTCAAGGCATCAAGAGCCACCACACACAGACGTGTCAAGGAATTTGGCTACAGCTGTCGTATTCCTCTTGTTAAGCCACTCCTGAACCACAGACAACGTCAGAGGCGTCTTACCTGGGCTAAGGAGAAGAAGAACTGGACTGTTGCCCAGTGGTCCAAAGTCCTCTTTTCAGATGAGAGCAAGTTTTGTATTTCATTTGGAAACCAAGGTCCTAGAGTCTGGAGGAAGGGTGGAGAAGCTCATAGCCCAAGTTGCTTGAAGTCCAGTGTTCAGTTTCCACAGTCTGTGATGATTTGGGGTGCAATGTCATCTGCTGGTGTTGGTCCATTGTGTTTTTTGAAAGCCAAAGTCACTGTACCCGTTTACCAAGAAATTTTGGAGCACTTTATGCTTCCTTCTGCTGACCAGCTTTTTGAAGATGCTGATTTCATTTTCCAGCAGGATTTGGCACCAGCCCACACTGCCAAAAGCACCAAAAGTTGGTTAAATGACCATGGTGTTTGTGTGCTTGACTGACCAGCAAACTCACCAGACCTGAACCCCATAGAGAATCTATGGGGTATTGTCAAGAGGAAAATGAGAAACAAGAGACCAAAAAATGCAGATGAGCTGAAGGCCACTGTCAAAGAAACCTGGGCTTCCATACCACCTCAGCAGTGCCACAAACTGATCACCTCCATGCCACGCCGAATTGAGGCAGTAATTAAAGCAAAAGGAGCCCCTACCAAGTATTGAGTACATGTACAGTAAATGAACATACTTTCCAGAAGGCCAACAATTCACTAAAAATGTTTTTTTATTGGTCTTATGAAGTATTCTAATTTGTTGAGAAAGTGAATTGGTGGGTTTTTGTTAAATGTGAGCCAAAATCATCACAATTAAAGGAACCAAAGACTTAAACTACTTCAGTCTGTGTGCATTGAATTTATTTAATACATGAGTTTCACAATTTGAGTTGAATTACTGAAATAGATTAACTTTTCCACGACATTCTAATTTATTGAGATGCACCTGTAACTTCCTTACATATCACCTCTAAATATTTCTACTGTAAACATTTAATGAGCAGAGAACCATTTGGATCACCAGGCTTGATGGTCTTAGGCTAAATTAATGGCACTAATAATTATAGAGGGCACTACTGTTTGAGATAAACACCATTTCAGTGTTACTGATATACAGTACAGATTCATTGAAGCTCATTGAAGATCATTGCTGTGTTACTGGCAGAAGTCAGCTTTACATAGCATTAATATACAGTATTTGCCCCCATCCTGATTTCTTCTGTTTTTGTGGATATCTCATTCTAAATTGTTTCAGAAATTAAAACAAAATCTAAGATAAAACAAAGGCAACCTGAGTAAACACAAAATATAGTTTTTAAATGATAATGTTATTTATTGAAGCAAAAAAGTTATCCAATACCAATTGGGCCTGTGTGAAAATGTATTTGCCGCCATAGTTGCTAATTCCCCAAATCTATGAAACTGCATTCATAATGGGGTTCAGCTGGACTAGACGCAACCAGGCCTGATTACTGTAAACCCTGTTCAATCAAATCAACACTTAAATAGAACTTTTTCAACAGCATGAAGTTGGTTAAAAGGTCTTACCCAGTAACACACTATGCCAAAGTTGAAAGAAATTCCAGAAGTGATGAGGAAGAAGGTGATTGAAATACATCAGTCTGGGAAGGGTTACAAAGCTATTTCAAATGCTCTGGGATGCCAAAGAACCACAGTGAGATCCATTATCTCCAAATGGAAAGAGTAGGCACAGTAGTGAATCTTCCCAGAAGTGGCTGACCTTCCAAAATTCCTTCAAGAGCACAGCAACTACTCATCCAGGAAGTCACAAAAGAGCCAAGGACAACACCAAAGGACCTACAGGCCTCTCTTGCAACAATAAAGGTCACTGTTCATGACTCCACTATCAGAAAGACACTGGGTAAAAATGGCATCCATGGAAGAGTGGCGAGGTGAAAACCACTGCTAACCCAGAAGAACATTATGGCTCATCTGAATTTTTGCCAAAACACACCTTGATGATCCTCAAACCTTTGGGAGAATGATCTATGAAATGATGAGTTGAAAGTGGAACTGTTTGGAAGACAGGGGTCCCGTTACATCTCGCGTAAACCAAACACAGAATTCCACAAAAAGAACATACCTTTGGTCAAGCATGGTGGTGGGAGTGTGATGTGGGGATGCTTTGCTGCTTCAGGGCCTGGACAACTTGCAATAATTGTGGGAAACATGAATTCTGCTCTCTACCAGAAAATCCTAAAGGAGAATGTCCGGTCTTCAGTCCGTAAGTTGAAACTCAAGCGCAAGTGGATTATGCAGCAAGACAATTATCCAAAACATAGGAGTAAGTCCAAGTCCAAGAAGTAAGTGAAAGACTGATCTCCAGTTATCGGAAGAGTTTGGTTGCAGTTACTGCTGCTAAAGGTGGCACAAACAGATTGTAATTTTAAGGGGGCAGTTAGATTTTCACATGGGTGTTAGATGTTGGATTTTTTTTTTTTGCTTCAATAAAAAAAAAAAAGTAAAAACGGTATTGTGTGTTTACTCAGGTTGCCTTTGTTTTATGTTGTATTTCGTTTGTAGATCTAAAACTATTTAGTTTAGTTTAGTTAACTATTAGATATACACAAAAACAGAAGAAATCAGGGCAAATACTTTGTCACAGCACTGTAGCTTAAAATATATGAATTGCTTGATTTCTAAGGTTTTCAGTGTTTAAGAGGATTAATTAAGCTCTATAGGCGTTTTTAAAAAGAGAATAAAATTGTTCTTGTTTTATAAGGCCTGTTCATAGTTATTGGGTTTTTCTCTGTTAAATATACTTTTTCTGAGTAGTAATAATCGTAGATTTACCATAAATGTATTAATGATTATAGATTGCTTCATGCCTTTACAATAAATACTATGTTTTGACGTGAAAATGAAAACTGGCATAACTAACTAACGAAACAAATAAATATTATGTGCTGGAAAATGCTTGAATTTTAAAGGACAGCACTCTGTGTGTGTGTGTGTGTGTGTGTGTGTGTGTGTGTGTGTGTGTGTGTGTGCGCACAGATATTTGGCTCTGGTGTCTGCGTTAGCGTCTGGAGCAGACTGGCTCTTTATTCCTGAAGCTCCTCCAGAGGATGACTGGGAGGATGTTATGTGCACTCGGCTTGAAGAGGTGACCGAGCACAATACACCCAAGATCTATAAATAAATAAAAATCAGCATTGAACCACTTTCAACAAAGTAATCACAGTGCTGTAGTGCTTACAGTTTTCAGTGTGTGTGTGTGTGTGTGTGTGTGTGTGTGTGTGTGTGTGTACAGAGCCGTAGTAAGGGTTCCAGACTCAACATCATCATCGTTGCTGAGGGAGCAATGAACAGAAAAGGCGAGCCCATCTCTTCCAGCTACATCAAAGATGTAAGTAATTTAAAATAATCACCAGCACCAACATGTAAGATAAAGATCCCTTTTGCTTATATTATTTGGAGAAAAAAAAAAAAAAAATATATATATATATATATATATATATATATATATATATATATATATATATATATATATATATATATATATATATATAAAAAATAGTAGGATGACAACATGATTTCTGTTTGTGTGTGTAGCTTGTTGTAAAGCGGTTGGGTTATGACACCAGAGTGACTGTTCTGGGCCACGTGCAGAGAGGAGGAACTCCTTCAGCCTTCGATCGAGTACTAGTAAGCAATTTACACTGAATTATAGAGTTCTAAGAGTAGAGGAGTAAGTAGTTTAGTTGATTGAATCATTTCTGTAATATTTAAGAGCAGAAAATCTAAAGAAATGCTATCGGTCATAAAGAATAAGAACCTAGTATGTATGATGTACACAGTACTGTGAAAAAGTTTTAGGCAGGTGTGAAAAAATGCTGTAAAGTAAGAATGCTTTCAAAAACAGACATGTTAATAGTTTGTATTTATCAATTAACAAAATGAGTCAACAGAAGAAAAATCTACATCAAATCAGTATTTGGTGTGACCACCCTTTGCCTTCAAAACAGCATCAATTATTCTTGGTACACTTGCACACAGTTTTTGAAGGAACCCGGCAGGTAGGTTGGCCCAAACATTTTGGATAACTAATCACAGTTCTTCAGTGGATTTAGGCAGCCTCAGTTGCTTCTCTCTCTTCATGTAATCCCAAACAGACTCCTTGATGTTGAGATCAGGGCTCTGTGGGGGCCATACCATCACTTCTAGGACTCCTTGTTCTTCTTTACGTTGAAGATAGTTCTTAATGACTTTCTCTATATGTTTGGGGTCGTTGTCATGCTGCAGAATAAATTTGGGGCCAATCAGATGCCTCCCTGATGGTATTGCATGATGGATAAGTATCTGCCTGTACTTCTCAGCATTGAGGAGACCATTAATTCAGACCAAATCCTTAACTGCATTTGCAGAAATGCAGCCCCAAACTTGCAAGGAACCTCCAGCAGGCTTCACTGTTGCCTGCAGACACTCATTTGTGTACCGCTCTCCAGCCCTTCAGCAAACAAGCTACCTTCTGCAAAAGACAGATATGTCAAGTTTTGACTTTTCAGTCCAAAGCACCTACTGCCATTTTTCTGCACCCCAGTTCCTGTGTTTTCGTGCATAGTTGAGTCTCCTGGCCCTGTTTCCATGTTGGAGGTACTGGCTACGTACGAGGTACGTTGGTGGATGGCACTGCTGGACAATTTCTGATTGTGAAGGGAAGTAAGCCTGATGTGTCTTTCATCTGCTGCAGTAAGTTTCCTTGGCCGACCACTGCGTCTACAGTCCCCAACGTTGCCCGTTTTTTGTGCTTCTTCAAAAGAGCCTGGACAGCACATCTGGAAACCCCTGTCTGCCTTGAAATTTCTGCCTGGGAGAGACCTTGCTGATGCAGTATAACTATCTTCTGTCTTGTTGATATGCTCAGTCTTGCCAGCAACCTCACCTTGTTAGCTGAGTTTGGCTGTTCCTCACCCAGTTTTATTCCTCCTACATAGCTGTTTCATTTAATTATTGTGTTTCAACCTACATATTGAATTGATGATCATTGGCACCTGTTATATATAATTGTTTAATCAGACACCTGACTATATGCAGTAGATTTTTCTTCTGTTCACTCACTTTGAATTTTGTTAATTGATAAATATAAACTATGAACATGTCTATTTTTGAAAGCATTCTTACTTTACATCATTTTTTCACACCTGCTTAAAACGTTTGCACAGTACTGTATGTGTGTGAGAGAAAATAAAGCTATATTTTGTATGTGAGAGAAAGCATTATTAAGAATTGTATTGTATTGTATACATTCTGAGCACTGGGCTGTGGTTGTGTTCCTAGAGTAGTAAGCTGGGAATGGAGGCAGTGGTGGCACTGATGGAGGCGACTCCTGATACCCCTGCCTATGTGATCAGCCTGTCCGGTAACCGGTCGGTGAAGCTGCCCCTCATGGAAGCAGTGGAAATGGTAAGACCCACACAAAGGATAAGTTTACTACAGGAGCACCAAACTCTTATGCAGTATGTTCAGGGTCCAGAACAGAAACTGGTGATTTTTCTGCTGTAATACACCTGAATAAACATGGCAGGTTTAGTGAGTGTGTTAGAACAGGAGAATCTCTTAATTGTGTTAGACAAATATACAGAACATCAGTTGGGCTGTGGTGAGTAACTTGAAGTTTTTTGTGATTGTTGCAGCCAAAAATCTTGCTGCTGCTTTTTTCAAAAGTTGCGATGTAATTTGCTGAGTTTTTGTGCTTTTTTTGCTGAAAACTACTTGAATTGGTCGAACTGCAATTGCATGCAATTGTTTTGCACGGTCTTTCGCAGTGATGTTTGTTGGTAAATGAGACCTTTTAGCTGTAGTAATGTTCAACGCACATGAATCGAAGAGGGCTTTGACTGAATACGTGTTGTGATGATATCACATGACACGTCTTGGCCCAAATCTCCAGAAATTTGGAAAAATTGCAAGCTCCTCCGAATATTGTGGAGTTTGCTTGATTTTGCGTTAATTTCTGCAATCGCAAAATCCTGGAGGGGTTGACTAATCATAATCCAAACAGACACCACTGCATAAAATTTGTGGCACCACACACATTTATATATAATTAATAGTTTAAAGCTTAATAGCTTAATAGCTTGCTGAGGCTGCACGGTTTGGTGGTTCAAAAGATGTAGGTGTCAGATGTAGGTATTTGCTGCATGGTGTTGCAGCGGCTAGCTTTGCCTCCAGGTTCCCGGTTGATCCTGAACTCGGGTTAATGTCTGTGTGGGTTTCCTCCAGGTTCTCCAGTTTCCTCCCCCCTGTCAAAAGAGATGCTGGTAGGTAGATTGGAGACTTTAAATTGCCCAGAGTGTGAATTAATGCAAAAGTTTTAGGCACATGCAAAGAAATGCTGTAGAGCAAAGATGCCTTCAAAATAATGAAATTAAATGTTTCTACATTTAAAAAAAAATACCATAAAGAGCAGTAAACAGTAGTAAATGAAACGAAGTCAATATTTGGTGTGACAAAAAATAAAAATAGTAGTCTCTGGTACAATTTGAGACATGGCACAAGTTAAGACATTGGGCTACTGATCGGAAGGTCATGAGTTCAAACCCTAGCACCATCAAGCTGCCTAATTAGGGTGCCTAAAATTTTTTGCACAGTACTGTATGTTCAGCATCTCGGTTACTATCAAAGAATTCAGTTCACCGAGCTACAAATGTCCAATAATATTTATGAATCTACATGGTGTCCAAAAATCAGGAACCAATTATTTAACTACATTACGTAATTTTATATTTATTATTTACAACATATGATCTACATATGCGGATCAACATATTTGCTCAACTGGCCCTTGACTTTTCAGACACTCTGTAGCATTATACATTCATGCAACATCTACTCCTTTTTCCGCAGACTAAAGAGGTACAGAAGGCTATGAATGAGAAGAGGTTTGAGGAGGCCATTCAGCTGCGTGGGAGGTACGGCTTGTTATGAAATCCTGTAATTCTGTGAACAACACAGTAAAGTAGGCCCCAAACTTGGTTAGTGGGCCTCTTGCTTTGGTTAATGGTTATGTTAATATATGAATGCTATCAGTCTCAAAGATAACAAACATTGTGTTCATTTCAGGAGCTTTGCGAACAACTGGGACATTTACAAGTTACTGGCGTACCAGAAGCCTGCTCAAGTCACGGTAAAACTTTAGATGTGCCAGCAAAACTCTGGCATTGTTGGGACTGTCAACATGATACAAACATCTCAAACATTCTTTAACAGATTTAAAGAAACAGTATGCTTTTGGAAGCTATTTTAGTAGGTATGTAAATTTGTGTGTGTTGGTTTGTGTAAAGGCTTTAGTCTCTAGCTCAGCGGTTCTTAACCGTTTTGCGAGTGCGACCCACTTTTAAGAATGACACTGTTGCTACTGACCCCCGGGTTAAGAAACGCTGCTCTAGCTGGATGGTTGGTGATTACATTGGGCCTGACTGATAGAAACTATAAGGAGCTAACAGTTCTAAAAATGATTTAAATAGTTTTAGTTAAATAAGATATTAGACTCAAATAAACAACAGAAACAGCAATATAGTACATAAGTCACTTATACAGTAAATAGTTGTAACGAATCAATCATTACTAGCATTATTCTTTTCCACCAGAATAATGTAATGGATCAACTTTAAACATGAAACAAAACAGAAGCGCACGCTTGGATTCGAAGCACCTTTTTAAAGGAGACGAGTTTTAAAGCGTGCCCGCCTTATCTACCAGAATGTGTAGTAACTCGGATGAATCTGCAACGTTTAAAAATATTCTCCACCAGTTACAATTTATGTAACGAATTAAAAAAATGTTTAACACGTTTAAATGTATTCTCCAATTTATATAAGGAATTAGCTCGAATGGCGTCAATTATATCTATATATCTAATCAACGCGTGTTGTGACCAGTTATAAATATACATCAGCCATGAAAGGGAATTCATGTATGTGCACATATACATATAGATAATTAACTACAACGGATTATAATTAATTATGACTATGTATGTGGTCTAGATCAGCTTTTAGGATTAGCTGTAGTCTAGTTTAGAATTATGAACTCCAAGGAGTGAGTTTATCCTTCTGGCCAGGAAGGATTAACCAACGAAGTTTGTTATTAAAATTTAGAGCGGGTAATCGAGATTGCAGCGTTTAATTGACTCATCACGTGACAAAACAGAGACAAATCAAGCGTGGGATAATAGATTTTAATAACTAGATGTAACTATGGATACACACGACTAACTCTAATCAAAACATACATATGTACATCTATATACAAGAGAAGAAAAGGTATAGAGAGAAAGTAATGAAATAAAAGGGAAGCAGACAAAAACACAACTAATTAGCCTTTTTCAAAACCAGCAACGAACTTAAATCTCCTGTAAACGGGTACAATCTTAAACGCAGCTATAGGTCATTAACTATACTTGCATGGCTTCGGTTTGAAAGTTCGCGCGAGGTCGTGTAGAGTTCGCTGGTACGTCGTGCCGTTTTGCAAAAGGCGTGAGCCGTGAGGCGGTTGCATCCTTTGTCCGGGAGGGAGAGAGAGATCCTGGCTTCCTCTTCCCGGGGCACGTGGCCCCGGGGGAGAGAGAAACCGGAAGGAGCGTAGAAGTGAAGTTGAAGAGTGACTGAAGAGAAGAGACGACGACTAAGACTGAAGAGTTTCAAAGCGTGGTGTTGTTTTAAAGACAACACCAACACACACGCCTCTTTGGGCTATGGGCCAATCAGGAAGTTGGAGTTGTTGGCGGGATGACCTCTCTTTGTCTGGTCTCAGACCCTAATTTAAATGTCCAGGGAGGAGCCAGTTTAAACCGTATAATAAATGAAATTAAGAGAAAGCATGAAATAATGTATCCCATTGCAATATGATATGCATAATCAATCAGGGTATCTCGAGACGATTAACTACATACCAAATGGATTTGATACCAATCGATGGACTTGTAAAGAATATTACAAGTAAAACCTGGTTACAGACATTTAAAATGATATCCTAAATTAAAACTATCTGAAATCATTAAGGTTAGGTAACATAAACACACAATATATGTAAACAAGATAACATCACACTATTTAGGCATCGAATAATTACATATAATTACACGTTACATTTGAGAGAGATTTTTCCATTGTGTGTGTAAGGTAAGCTTGTGTGTGTGTGGGGGGGGGGGAAGGTTGGTCGTTCCAAAGGTATCTGATCAAACTGGGGCCAGAGTGGTCATTAAACAGATAGGGATTTACAGCTCAAGGAGACAGAGAAATTTCATTGCTAACCCAGGCTGATTCAGAAATCAGTTTGATACGTTCAGACGTTACATAGTCTTATGTCACTTGAAATCAAATTTTGATTATGTTTTGCTGTATTGTTGGAAGATTGAAAGCTTAAAATCAAATAAACTCACAAAAAGTCACTTTCTGTGGGTCTCTAATACCCAACCCCCAAATGCCCTACATTGGGTATTGTTCAAAATATCATGTTCATTAATGCTGTTTAAAGAGACATTATCTGTGCTTTATCTGTGTGACTTCTGCTGTAAGTGCTGATAAGTTTATGATCTGAGACTTTTTTGACCAACCTTTATCAGTCAGGCCCTACTGGATAGGCATTAATCTCTAGACTCTTATCTTGTTTTGTGTGACACTAATACCAACTAGATACTAACTACTACCTAAGATGCCACTAGTGAAAGGTTAGCATAGCTTTCAGAGACAAGTCGAACGGAGTTTGGTGTCCGTGCTATAGCATATGTCTTTTTCGCGCAGAGCAACTTCTCAATAGCCATCCTGAACGTGGGTGCTCCAGCAGCTGGTATGAATGCAGCTGTGAGGTCTGCAGTGAGGGTGGCACTAGCATCTGGCCACAAAGTCTACACTGCTCAGAATGGATTCGAGGGTCTCGCCAATGGAGAGGTAAGGAGCCAAGACTGAAAAAATAATCTGCAATGATTTAATTGTTATACTTTTGGGAAAGCTTTTTAAGACTATAGTGATAACTGCACAGATATTCTTTACTATAGCTCTGATGGTCAATTCCACACTTACGGTACATTCACACTGCATTGGGGGTGTGTCACTGAAAAACAAGCAGGTTTAGCTCGCCACAGTAAAGTGTTCCAGTGAAACGGAGGTTAAAGCATGTTGCCTAGATGAGAGCTTTGGGGTATCTTTGCGAGTTTTTAAAAACACAGTTAAATTCCAAATGTACTTATGTCCTGGTGAAGGAAACTTATTAAAACCATTGATCTCCTGTTCGATGAGCATTCAAGTACTGAGTACATTAAACGTTTAAAGCAATGTAATTATTTCCTGTTTTTGGAGATGGGCGGGTTTTTACTGGGCTATAAAAAGTGACTTTACGTTGTTGCTATGCTGATATAATCATGTTTTCAGTAATAGTTGCTACCAAACTGCTGTCTATCTCCTCCATCTTGCACTTCAATGATTTCAGTATGCAGAGCCTGTCTGTGAGCATATTTGTGACTCCTAAAACCATCTGATTGTCCGCTGCCTGACAATATTTACTTCTCATTTGCATAAAGTTGAGAACCCCCCCCCCCCCCCCCCCCGTTTTTAAGATTGTACCACTCATACCATCCTCGCTGTAGGATTTTCTCCTGTCTCCCTAGAAAATGAACGGTAGGACAGGATAATTGTCCTACCACAATGCTGCAATGTAAATATACAGTAAGATAATAATTAGACACAAAGGGCTATTGATTTTTGGATGCAAAAAGAACAGAAGTGGAAAGATTTTGTGCAAGTTCTGGAGGCGGGGGGCATGGTCAAGTGCCGGATTGTGAATGGAGAGCAATCCCGCACAGATGTAGAGCCTAACCACTCACTTTTCCTGGCTCCACCTTTCATTCAGAAACCGGCGCTTGACCACACCCTCGCCTGCACATAAGTATACTATAGTGAGCTTAAAGTACAATGTATTTACAATGTATTTTGCATACATAACTTCTTCCCTGTCTAAAGGTTAAAGAGATGTCTTGGAATAGTGTGGCTGGTTGGACCGGTCAAGGTGGCTCAGTTCTGGGGACTAAACGGTTAGTTAATGGAGCATGTTCATAATAATAATAATAATAATTATTATTATTATTATTATTATTATTATTATTATTATTATTATCATAATGGCATTTTGAATGTTATCCTTCCAGAACCCTACCCAATACCTGCATGGGAAATTTGATTGAAAATATTATCAAGTACAAAATCCAGTCACTGCTAGTAATTGGTGGCTTTGAGGCAAGTAGCAATATATTCTTCTTAGTTATTTATATACTTACATTTAAGCCATTTAACACTGGTGGATTTTTTTGATCAAACCCAAGAGCTCTTTTATTCTTTAGGCCTTTGAAGGGATATTGGAGTTGTATTTTGCCAGGGGGCTCTGCAAAGAGCTGTGTATTCCCATGTGTATCATTCCTGCCACCATCAGCAACAATGTCCCTGGGACTGAATTCAGTCTGGGTGCTGATACTGCTGTCAACGCGGCTATGGAGGCGAGTACTGTCCCATTCAATTACTTATTTACTCAGTGAGGTAACACTGAAGCAAAAAAAAACAAAAAAAAAAAAACATTAGACATATATGTATGCAGCACAAAGCTGTATATCATATCATAGAGTAGTAGACATAACACTATTAAACGGATCACAACCAACTGTCTATATAAATGTGTATATATATGTATATATATTTATATATATATATATGTGTGCGCGCGCACTGTTTTTCCATCAGAGCTGTGATAAGATCAAACAGTCAGCTACAGGAACAAAAAGGAGGGTATTTGTGGTGGAAACCATGGGAGGATATTGTGGATACCTGGCAACCACCACTGGCATTGCTGTGGGAGCCGATGCTGCATATATATTTGAGGAGCCTTTCAATATACATGATCTGAAGGTGAGATTTTAATTATACTTAAAAACCAACTCCAGTAAACTACTGTCCTGCTGTAAACACTGGTGGGTAAACCACAGAAAGATGCTGTCCGATAGAGAAATGAAAATAGAGAAGTACATTTTGCATATTAGTTCCAGGTGCTGAGTGCTGCATTGAGGAAATATGAAACAATTAATACCAAATACATGTATAAATAAAAAAAAAAGTCTAAAAGTAGCTGAAACTCACAGCTAACACACTCTGCAGCAGTTTTCCAACAAGTCATATACAATATGTGTTTTAATACTTTAGTTACCTTTATAGTATTTCACCACCACAGTAGATACTGGTTTCTTCCTGTTTCTTATTTATACCGGTAATCCTCAGAATTGCCATGAATTGATTTATATAAATTTTAAGCTAGCCAGGAAACAAAAACAAAAAACTTGCACAGTGGTGAAATCATCTCGAGCTCAAAAAGGTCAGATTAACTCTACACTTCACTTTCTATATTATAGCGTTCTTCTTTTGATAGACGAACGTCGAGCATCTGGCAGAGAAAATGAAGAAGGACATCCAGCGGGGTCTGGTGCTGAGGTAGAATCTGTTTTGTGTAACACACACTTCCTTCAAAGACTGCCAGGTCCTCTCATGCTTATTAAAGCAGAGTAATTAAGTAATACTGAAGCATTATACATTTCTGATGAATGTAAAAAAGACCCTACACTTCCTGTTTTATAATAGAAAGTAACTGGAGATACATGGCACAGTCTGATACTTATCTCTGTCAGCTAATTATACTTGACTAATACAATTAGCTCTGACTTGAACTGTTTACACCAAGATTTATTTTCCTTTTAAATTATTGAATACATTTGTATGGACAGAGCACACCTGATTAGTAACCAGGTTAGTAACCAAGCTCTAAGACAGATTTAAGTTTTTGTTTTTTTTTAAATTATATACAGTTGAGGTCATACGTTTACATTCTGCCTTTGCAGATAGTGCCCTGAATAAGCTATTTCACATACTAGATAGTAGATGTTTACATATAGTCAACAAGACACAATAATAACTGAATTTACACAAATGAACCAGTTCAAAAGTTTACATACGCTTGATTCTATTACCTGGATGATCAACGACTGTTTTTATGTTTTGTGATAGTTGTTCTTGAGTCCCTTGTTTGTCCTGAGTAGTTAAACTGCCCACTATTCTTCAGAAAAATCCTCCAGGTCCTGCACATTCTTTGCTTTTCCAGCATCTTCTGCATATTTGACCCCTTTCCAACAGCGGCTATATGATGTTGAGATCTTTTCACACTGAGGACAACTGAGGGACTCGAACACAACTATTACAAAAGGTGCAAACATTCACGGATGTTCAAGAAGGCAACACGATACATTAAGATCCAGGGGGATGTAAAATTTTGAACAGGGTGATTGGTGTAAATTATTATTATTATTTTGTCTTCTGGGAAACATGTTAATATCTTATGTAGCTTTTGAAGGGCAGTAATAAATGGAAAAAGTAAGATCTTTAAACAAAATAATAGCAATTTACACCAATCATCATGTCCAAAAGTTTTGAAAATATTACGATCCCTCTTATTTATTTATTTTTGTTAATTATTAACATTTTGCAGATTCTGCAAGGCGTATGTAAACTTGTGACCTCAACTGTATATTAGGGGTTCCGTAGTTGATTAGACTAATCCGTTTACTAATTACTGCTGTGGGGATGTTGACAAGTCAGGGCGGTGAAAAATAGCGAGGCAGACAGTAAGGAAATACTATCATCAATAGTAGGCACTGCAGGCTGTTTCAGTAGTATTTGGAAAGCTTGTGCGGGCTGAAGGAACCAGGCAGCAGGCAGTATTTAGCCCCAGAGGCCTTGAGTTTGACGCATATGCTTTAAGACATTTACTAAATACGAGTCATTACTCACTCTTACATGTTTTTGTGAATATAACTCTGATGCGTAATTGCTGTTGGCACAGGAATGAGAAATGCCATCCACAGTACAGCACCGATTTCATCTATAACCTGTACACTGCTGAAGGGAAAGGAGTGTTTGACTGCAGGGTCAACGTGCTCGGACATCTCCAACAGGTCAGCACTAACTGAGCAATAGAAGACAGGGAGACATTCACATTTTTAAGCAGTTTTAATGCAGTACTGTTCAAAAGTTTTAGGCACATGCAAAGAAATGCTGTAGAGCAAAGATGCCTTCAAAATAATGAAATTAAATGTTTCTACAAAAATTTTTATTTTTTTTAAATACCATAAAGAGCAGTAAACAGTAGTAAATGAAACAAATTCAATATCTGGTGTGACAAAAAAAAATTAAATAAAAATAGTAGTCTCTGGTACAGTTTGTGCAGTTTTATAAGGAAATGAGCTGGTAAGTTTTATTGAGCATCTTGCAGAACCAGCCACAGTTCTTCTGGAGACTGTAACTTTCGCACTTGCTTCTTATTTTTGCAGCAAAACCCAGCAGCCTTCACTGTGTTTTTTGTCTGAAAAGTGTCTCTTACGTAATATGCTGCTTTCTTTAATGACATACAAACATTTTTTCTGTAACATTTAATTTTGTGCTCGAAAACTAATGTTTGGGTATCTAAAATGTACTAATGTTAGAAGTCATAAAATAAAAAAACCTATAACAAAGTTTTTACTAAAAAAAAAAAAAAAAATAGGGTGCCTAAAACTTTTGCACGGTACTGTCTGTCTGTTTCAGCTGCTACATCAAGACTCTTTATTGCACAGATCTCATCTAAACACATGGGCTGTGTGTGAAATTGTGAATTATGCATTATAGTCTCAGACCTGTTTTTCAACTCAGGGGAACAAATAGTTTAAACAAATTACATGCTGTGTGATTTAAAGTAATGATGTTACAACCTCACTACTGAAAATGGTTAAATTAGAAATTTGAGGCTAAACATCAAGATGCAATCAATTTTTGAACAGCGTAAAGTTTATATGACATCAACATTTAATGTTAAATACTTGATACTGACTATTTTTGTCACATGAATACCTCCCAGTAAATCCCAGTATGAACACTGCAAACATGCATCCTGCACTAAACTATAACCATGTTTTTTTTATTTTAGTATTCATTGTTAAATAGTCTATAATAAGAGTAAACTAATCCCAGAGTGTGGTTTTACTGTCTGATGCTATTTTAAAAAAATTTTTAAGGGAGGCGCACCTTCACCTTTTGATAGGAACTTTGGTACAAAGTTGGGTGTGAGGGCCGTGCAGTGGCTTACTGAGAAGATGGCTGCCACCTTCAGAAACAGTAAAAAGATTATTTTAAACTCTTTTAGATAGCTATACCTTATACTGAAGGTTACATATGTCATATTTCCACAACTGATACTAAATTATGCCTCTTGATCAGGTTCTGTGTTTGCTAACTCCCCGGAAACGGCGTGTGTGTTGGGTCTGAATGGCAAAGCGCTCACGTTCACCCCTGTGGCTGAGCTAATGAAGCAGACTGACTTTGAGTGAGTGTTCTGACTGATCTTTATCACTCTTGAATTTACACTCATGTATGAACTACTATAATTATGTTATTGTATTGTTTTGTTTATTGAGTTTTGTTTGTCCTGCCATTACAGGCACAGAATGCCCAAAGAGCAGTGGTGGCTGAATCTGCGACTGCTGCTCAAGATGCTGGCCAAATACCAGACCAGCTTTGAGCAGTATGTCACAGGAGAGATTAGACATGTGACCCTTCATTCTCTCAGTCAAGACCATGGGTTTTAGACAGCCACACACATTACATTGATGTGCACCAGCGCACCTATTTACACCAGCTACACTTTCTTCTGAGGAAGTTTATAACCACAGTCTGTGCCTGAACTGGATTGATTGGTTATAGCTTCAACATGTTTATTACTCTGCAGATTCATGCTTGGTGCTCCATTTGAAGCAGGGAACAACACTCCTGTCAATGCAAAGTTTAAACTAGCACTTTGCCAAAAATTATTGTTTAAATTTAAAGCCTATACAAATAGCAGGGAGCAATAGTACTATTGATACAGTGTATAAACTCTCAAAGGCAGTATTCACAAAAAAATCATTCCACTGAGCGTGTTCTCCTCAATGGCACTAATAGTTCCTAGCAAAATAGACTGAATGCGAATGACTGAAGCGAACTAATGGTGATTTTTTTTTTTTTTTAGTATTTTTAGTATTTTAGATTTTTAGTATTATTAATACTAGGCATAGTAGCATATTAATACTAGGTGTATTAGTAGCATATTAATTAGTTTTTCATGACATAAAACTGACGATATGTGAAATTTTGCCGAACTGAAACTGTTTTGTGAGTAATTGTATATTACCTTAATCAAACATCAGACCCAATAACCATAACAATTTCTTAAGTCAAATAAAGCAACATTAGAAATGCAGAGTTAAAACTTCCCAAAGCCGAAGGAGAAAGGAAAAGCATCTCCAGTCCCTCCTGACTCATTGGACTGAGGGCTCTTAGAGCTGAAAGAAAAAGCAAATTCTTCCTCTGTACGACTCTCTGATTCATCAAACAGAAATCCTGTCAATGCAAAGCAAAAAATCACATATTTATGTCACAAAAGACAAATGTCATGTGTCGAGTTTAAAACTATCTTACCTGGCAGCTTTGTTTCAGGTGACTTCTACAGGCAAAAGAAATAAAAACAAACAAAAAAGCGGTATTTATGAGAATAAAATAGTATGCATGGACAAGACATGTAACAATTTATCATAATCTTAACTTGCTAGCTTTCAGAATGAAAAGTATAAAAGCAAATAGGCTGACAGATAGACAGACACAGTTGCAATCAAAATTATTCAATCCCCACTGCAAATCAGCTTTAGGGTTAGAAAGGTTCCACAGAACAGAATCTCAAAACTTCTGTGGCTTATTCATGATTTTGAGCATATTGGAGCCAACTTTTCTTGTGCTTTTGGGTCAGTAGTGGTGTACGTCTTGGAGTTCTGGCATGGAAACCTTCTGCGTTCAGTACGCACCTTACTGTGCTCACTGAAACCTCAGTGCCTGTTGCCACCAAGTCTTGCTGCAGTTCAGGTATTTCATGTGTTCCAGCTCAAGCACACCTGGTGCAACTAATGAAGCCCTTGATCAGTTGCATCAGGTGTGCTTGAGACAACTCCTGTTTTGCATATTTGTGCTGTTGTGAGGGATTCTATTCAGGGGGTTGAATAATTTTGAAACTGGAGAGGTCATTATAAGTTGCATTTTCAGTTGAATTTGGGAAAACCACGTGAAGCATCCGTTGTGTTGAACTATTTCAATAGCTTCTGTTTGATTTGTTCATTGCAAACAGCTGATTATATAATGTGTGTGTGTGTGTGTGTATGTACGTATAGGATTGTGCAAAAGTCTTTCTTAGGCACATGCAAAGAAATGCTGTAGAAATGCAACCCTAAAGAGCAGTAAGCAGTAGTAAATGAAACAAAGGCAATATTTGGTGTGACAAATAAATAAATAAATAAATAAAATAGTAGTCTCTGGTACAGTTTGTGCAGTTTTATAAGGAAATGAGCTGGTAAGTTTTATTGAGCATCTTGCAGATCCAGACACAGTTCTTCTGGAGACTTTGACTTTCGCACTTGCTTCTTATTTTTGCAGCAAAACCCAGCAGCCTTCATTGTGGTTTTTTTTGTCTGAAAAGTGTCTCTTACGTAATATGCTGCTTTCTTTAATGACATACAAACATTTTTCTGTAACATGTATATATATATATGTATGTGTGTGTGTGTGTGTATATATATATAATTATTATAAATATATGTATATACAGTATTGTGCAAAAGTTGTAAAGTAAGAATGCTTTCAAAAATAGAAATGTTAATAGTTTATATTTATCAGTTAACAAAATGCAAAGTGAGGGAACAGAAGAAAAATCTACATCATATCAATATTTGGTGTGACCACCACAGCATCAATTCTTCTAGGTACACTTGCACAAGGTCAGGGATTTTGTAGGCATATAGTCAGGTGTATGATTAAACAATTATACCAAACAGGTGCTAATGATCAATTTAATATGTAGTTTGAAACACAATCATTAACTGAAACAGAAACAGCTGTGTAGGAGGAATAAAACTGGGTGAGGAACAGCCAAACCCAGCTAACAAGGTGAGGTTGCTGAAGACAGTTTACTGTTAAAAGTCATACACCATGGCAAGACTGAGCACAGCAACAAGACAGAAGGTAGTTATACTGCATCAGCAAGGTCTCTCCCAGGCAGAAATTTCAAGGCAGACAGGGGTTTCCAGATGTGCTGTCCAAGCTCTTTTGAAGAAGCACAAAGAAACGAGCAACATTGAGAACCATAGACACAGTGGTTGGCCAAGGAAACTTACTGCAGCAGATGAAAGACACATCAGGCTTACTTCCCTTCGCAATCGGAAGATGTCCAGCAGTGGCATCAGCTCAGACCTGGCAGAAACCAGTGGGACCCTGGTACACCCATCTACTGCCCGGAGAAGTCTGGTCAGAAGTGGCCTTCATGGAAGACTTGCGGCCAAAAAGTCATACCTCCAACGTGGAAACAGGGCCAGGAGACTCAACTATGCACGAAAACACAGGAACTGGGGTGCAGAAAAATGGCAGTAGGTGCTTTGCACTGAAAAGTCAAAACTTGACATATCTGGCTTTTGCAGAAGGTAGTTTGTTTGCCGAAGGGCTGGAGAGCGGTACACAAATGAGTGTCTGCAGGCAATAGTGAAGCATCATGGACGTTCCTTGCAGGTTTGGAGCTGCATTTCTGCAAATGCAGTTGAGGATTTGGACTGAATTAATGGTCTCCTCAATGCTGAGAAGTACAGGCAGATACTTATCCATCATGCAATACCATCAGGGAGGCATCTGATTGGCCCCAAATTTATTCTGCAGCATGACAACGACCCCAAACATATAGTGAAAGTCATTAAGAACTATCTTCAGCGTAAAGAAGAACAAGGAGTCCTGGAAGTGATGGTATGGCCCCCACAGAGCCCTGATCTCATCGAGTCTGTCTGGGATTACATGAAGAGAGAGAAGCAACTGAGGCTGCCTAAATCCACAGAAGAACTGTGGTTAGTTATCTAAAATGTTTGAGCCAACCTACCAACCTACCAAGTGTACCAATAAGAATTGATGAATTGATGCTGTTTTGAAGGCAAAGGGTGGTCACACCAAACATTGATTTGATGTAGATTTTTCTTCTGTTCACTCATTTTGTATTTTGTTAATTGATAAATATAAACTATTAACATCTTCTTTTTCACACCGTGAAATGGATGCACATTTCACAGCGTATTATTACTCACTGATATTGAGAGCTGCAAAATAGTAGAATATATGTAAATATCAGGCTATAATATGAAATGTAAATTTCCTGCTCATATCCAAAAATAAATATAGCCACAAAAATTCCTTTAACTCTTACTCTAAATGCATACCTTGCTGAAATAAGAGCTGGAGAATGCAAAAGGTGACTCCTAGAAAACAAACAGTTACAGCATAACCGTTGCCAGATAATATGACTCACATGTACACAGTCTAAGTGTAGTGAGGATTATCAGGGATTTGTTCTTGTAATTATTGCTTTTGGGTTCTTTTTTTTTTTTTGCCTAACCTCATGTTGGCTCGGCCCCACTTCGAAGTTGCAGTCGAAGCCTGAGAATGGAGGAGTGTTAGGTCCAGAGTTCATGGAGAAAACGAATGCTGGTGTTTCTCTGCCCTCCTGGTGACCCTGAGATGTACTGGGGCTGCTACTACACACATTATATTATAACTAATTAATTTATGGACTTATAATATGAACAAATAAGGGTCTAATCACGGTCTCTAAACCACACAACTATACTGTGTGTAACCACCGTTATGCCAAATCCTGCATAAATCTATCCTACCTAGCCAAGGAATTATGTTCACCATAGCAGTTATGTTGTTAAGACATATCACAGGTGTCCAAACCATTCCTACAGTCACTCTGATGGAGAAAATTATTTGTACTATTTGTAATCACTCCACCACAGAAGACCATGCATACACATTTACACCTAGGGACATTTTAGTGTAGCCAGTCCACCTAGTGGCTTTTTTTGGTTTTGGGAGGTGGGAGGACACTTGAGAACCTGGAGGAAACCCACATACTGTATTTGAAACTCTACACAGACAGTAACCCAAATTCAGAATCAAGCCAGGGTCCCTAGAGCTGTGGGGTGGCTGCTTCATCATGCCTCCCTAGCAAATTAATTTTTTTATTTGATTTTTCAAATTTCAAAGTCACAGGCTGCTTCTGAAATGACAGCAAGTTATAGTTTGCACACCCCTGCAGTATTCCCTGCAGTGTTTCCATTAAGATTAAGATTTAGTGACAGAATAGTATGAACTTGCTGTGCGTTCAAGTCCTCCTGGGAAGTTCGTATTTACGATGTCAGGTGCATTCAAGTCACTTTCGTTGGAGCAAGATGGAGGTGTGCCTTCTCTTAATTAACTACAAAAAATACAGCAAGGTTTTTTAACTCTACTTCTAGAAAAGGAAGACCAAAGAATGCGCATCAGGTGGGTACTTCTGAGACGAGCAAACATTCAATTTCAACAAATTTACCGTCAACTACAGACGTTGCATCCAATGATTCCACCATGTTACTGACACACCCTCAAATCAGAAACTCTGAGCTCAAAGAAAATCCAGAGTTTCCCCACTCGTAATTACGACTTTGTGGTGGCGTTCATGTGCGTTCAAAATACGATCTTTCTGACATGACTTGAATGCACCATTGTTCTAACTTGTTCTCTGTATGATGTACTACAAGTCTTGTACTGAAGATTTTATATACTCATCCTCTGATGAATATTCTCTGGTATTTAATAATACAGATCCAAAAGTTTGTTTTGGTGGTACTGTACATTAGACAGAACGTTGGCGTATCCAGAGCTCTCATTTGTATAGGGGACGATGGGGGATACACTGCTCCCTCGTTACCATCCTCCTCTACAGTGGCTTCTGCACTTTCCTGCTGCTCCTCAGCCTCGATCATCTCTTCCAGTGCATCAGACCCACAGGAGGTGTTCATATTCAAGTCCTGCTTACAAAGTCCAAGAAATCACAGGAGAATTGTGTGCACACAAAACCTACACAGCACACGTAATAGGGCTCGAAGCCTCACTCAGCACTGAGTATATTACGTTATTTTGTTTTAACCAGAAATTGTTTATCAATCAGAAGTTGTTTTTCCTGATGTATTAAAAGTGCTCTGTGAAATGCAGGCATGTCTCAATGAACCTGCTCCATGCCACATAAGGGTATCAGTGAATTAATGTCAGTCATACCACTTCTGCTATGTGTTCTTTTTCATTCTGGTCTGCTCCTTGACTTTGTTCTGAGGAATAAAATATGCCATTATAAACATATACATGAATTTAGTAGCTTAAAATGAATACAGTGTCATTTGTATACAACAGGCATAAAAAAAAAAATCATTATCATTAATACCTCTTATTTCTGAGTTTCTCCATACGGTGCTACCAATTACACCCACTTCAGATGAATTTGACTCATCACCACCATCTGCTTGGTCCTGATTGTTCTCCAAAGCCTTCTCATCCATCTCAATTTGAACATCCTCTTGCTCTGTTTTGGTACCCTAGAGATCAGAAATTGATGAGAAAATATAAATGACTAAAACAACCTTAGAATTACATTATTTAAGCATCTGTTTTAAATAACAATCTTCAATTTAGGTTGAGTTATACATATGCTGATAGAAGAAATGCCAGATTGTAATGGTGACTAAGGCCCTGTTCACACCTGGTATTAGCATCCGTCTCGAGTGATCCGATCACAAGTGGACAGACAAAATTCATAGCCATTTACACCTGCCATTTTGAACATATCTCCAGTGACCACTTGTGATCGGATTTCATACATCATTTCCACAGAAGGAAGGGTTTCGTGCACTCCACTGTACAGTCTGTTTCAAACGTTTCAATTGCATGGTCTGCTAACGAAACTTAAAAACAAATGAAAGACCAGATGAAGAAAGAAGCTACAAAAAGGCAGCTGCCTTCGTATCTCCTATTACAGTGGGTATAGAAAAGAATAACCCCCCTTTAAAGTAATCACATTTGGTTGCTTTTCAGCCTGAAATGAAGACGGACACAGTTTTTGTTTTATCCAGCTTTATTTACTCAGTGCAACTAATAACATCCAATATATAACACCAACATGTCAGGGGAAAAAAAAAAAAAACAATCATTGAGTTCATTGAATGAAATCATTGAAAAAGGATCACCCTCTTCCTAAACACCACTTGAAAACTCAATAAGGTGTAGCTAATCACCTTCTCAGTGGCACACAAAGCCATTTGACTTTCAACTGTGATCAGCTGTGGTCATTTTGATTAGCTCAGCATGAAAAGAGCTTACCTGGAGCGTTTTGTAATGCAACTGAAGCAAACAATCAACTATGGGTGGCAAGGCACTGTCAAAAGATCTCCGGGATAAAGTTGTGAACAGGCACAAGTCAGGAGATGGATACAAAAAAATTTCAAAGGCTTTATCAATGCCTAGAAGCACAGTGAAGTCTATTATTAAGAAGTGGAAGGTATTTAGTACAACACAGACCCTCCCTGGATCAGGATGTCGCTCCAAACTGGATGAAAAAGCCAGGAGGAAACTGGTCAGAGAGGCTACCAAGAGGCCTACAGCAACTCTGAAGCAGTTGCAGGAATTTATGACAAAGAGTGGTCATTGTATGCATGTGACAACAATATCACAAATTCTCCACAAATGTGGCTTGTATGGGAGGGTTGCAAGAAAAAAGCCATCCACGACTGAGCTTTGCCAAAACACACCTTGAAGATTCTGAGGCCACATGGAAAAAGGTGTTATGGTCATAGGAATTATTTGGCCTCAACACAAAACGATATGTTTAGTGGAAATCCAATACAGCTCACCATCCAAATAACACCATTCCTACAGTAAAGCATGGAGGTGGTAATATCCTGTTATGGGGGTGTTTCTCTGCAGCAGGGACTGGAGCACTTGTCAGGATAGAAGGAAAATGGATGGGGCAAAATACTGCCAAATTCTTGAGGAAAATCTGCTGCCCTCTGCCAGAAAGTTGTCAATGGGAAGAAGGTTTACTCTCCAACATGACAATGACCCAAAGCACACAGCAAAACTGACCACACAGTGGTTGAAGGAGAAAAAGGTGAATGTCCTTGCATGGCCTAGTCAGAGTCCAGACTTAAACCCCATTGAAAATCTGTGGAATGACTTGAAGACTGCAGTCCACAAATGGGCATCATCAAATTTAACTGAACTTGAGCAGTTCTGCAAAGAAGAGTGGGCAAATATTGCAAAGTCTAGATGTGCAAAGTTAGTAGAGACATATCCCAACAGACTAAAGGCTGTAATTAATAAATTAAGGCAAATTAAAGCAAGGGGGTGATCCTTTTTCCAACTCAGTGATTCTGTTTTTTTTATTTTTTTCTTCTGACATGTTGATGTTATATCTTTCACTTGGATGTTATAAGTTGCACTGAGTAAATACAGCTGGATAAAACAAAAACTGTGTCTGTCTTCATTTCAGGCTGAAAAGCAACAAAATGTGATTATTTTAAAGGGGGGTGATTCTTTTCTACACCCACTGTATAGCAAGACATAGAGCTCTACCGTTCAGTGTGATTGCCAAACAGTGTCACAATGATTACATACTTTCTGGCTAGGGCAATGCAGTCCTTCATTGCTGTCCAGGACCCATCAAGCTGCTTTTGTTCATACTATGCATCCCAAACCACCTCTGAAGGTGCTTTGAGTAATTGGACCAAAACGTGTCTCAGAGACGCATTGGACCCTGTTCACACCTGTACTTAGCACTGTCCACTTATGATTGGATCACCCAGGTGTGAACAGGCCTAACTTCTGTTATGTTACTTTACAGTGACTTATACCACAGCGCTGTTGGGTTATCGATTCTAATTGGGCAAAAGTTGATTAATTTTCTATAACAGCAGCTCTGACAATGGTGCCAGCTGCAAAGCAAATCGCAGGTTTATATTAATGTGTTCATTCTAATATGTTATCATTTCTATAGGAACAACTCATTCACAGGGACCTGGACACTCCACATAAGCAAATACAGAAAAAAAGTGTAATCACTGATATAATGAAGCATTTATGAAAGGACCCTCCAGTGTCAGCATTTTGTATCAGCTTTAGGTAAAGCTGTAACTGTAACAAGTATGTTAGTATAGGAAAGTCTTCAGAGTGTACAGTTTTGCATTTTGCGGTTACTCTTTAAGAGAGACAAAAAAATCTGTCATAAATAGAAAGAAATAAAAGTTGTTAGTGTTGGCAAATTGCTGTTGTATAAGAGGAGTAAAACACTTCAGGATGTGCTTTTATTGGAAAATAATCAAATTCCATTTGGAAACAGTAATGCCGCATCGCATCGGGCCGCATCGCATCGGGCCGCATCACACCACCTCATCATTGATTATTTTCTTATACAGTATGCTCTGTTGTGTTTTATTCCTGGAGTAAAACTAAATTCATGTCTATGGGCAGAATCAGTCAGCTCTAGCCTAGCACAGGTATATTTTCACATATTGCAATAAAAGACCAACAATACTAAGGTGGACAGTATGGAAAACGCAAAAAAACAAAAACAAAAAGAGTCATTTGAAAATTCAATTCACCCTGTTCTATAGTGAAAACACATTATTAACACATTATTTAATGTTTTACTTTGTGAATTTAATTTATTCTTGAAATATACACTCATTTCAAATCTGATGACTGCAACACACTCCAAAAAAGTTGGGACAGTCGACTGTTTACCACTGTCTAACATCACCTTACTCTTATTAAGCGTTTGGGCACTGAAGACACCAGTTGGTTAAGTTCAGCAAGTGAAATTTTCACCCATTCATGTATTATGCATTTCTCCAGCTGCACAACTGTACGGGGCTTTCGTTGCCTTATTTTGCGCTTCATAATGTGCCACACATTCTCAATCAGAGACAGGTCAGGACTGCAGGCAGGCCATGCTAGCACCCGCACTCTCTGCTTACGCAACCACACGCTTGTAATCCGGGCAGAATGTGGTTTGGCGTTGTCCTGCTCTGGATGGCAGCACATGTTGCTCCAAAATGTATACATATCTTTCTGCATTAATGGTGCCCTCACAGATCTGCAAGTTACCCAAGCCATGGGCACTGACACACCCCCATACCATGACAGACGCTGGCTTTTGGACCTGACGCTGATAACAGCTTGGATGGCCCTTTTACTCTTTGGCCCGGAGAACACGATGGCTGTTTTGTCCAAAAACTATTTGAAATGTTGACTCGTCGGACCACAAAACACGATTCCACTGCGCTACTGTCCATCTCAGATGAGACTGAGCCCAGAGAAGTCGGCGGCGCTTCTGGACAGTGTTGATCTATGGCTTCTGCTTTGCATAGTAAAGCCTTAACTTACATCTGTGGATGCAGCAGCGAATGGTGTTGACTGACAAAGGTTTACTAAAGTATTCTCGAGCCCATGTCAGGATATCCATTACAGACTCATGACAATTTTTAAGACAGTGACGTCTGAGGGATCGGAGATCACGTGCATTAAGAAGTGGTATTCAACCTTGTCCTTTAGACACCGAGATTTGACCGGATTCCTTGAATCTTTTAATTATATTGGTCACTGTAGAAGGTGAAATGCCCAAAATCCCACCAATTTGTCTTTGGGGAATGTTGTTCTCAAAGTGTTGGATTATTCTGTTGGCAGATTGGCGAGCCTTGAGCCTTGCTCTTGAAGGACTAGGTGTTTTTTTGGAGGCTCCTTATATACTATGATTATACAACTGCCTCACCTGTTTCACATCACCTTCTTATTTCAACTTGTCACATCACTATTAGTCCTAAATTGCCTCTGTCCCAACTTTTTTGGAACGTGTTGCATGCATCACTTTTAAAAAATTGCAGTTGATTCGGTAAAACATCAAATACCTTGTCTTTATAAGTCTTTTGTTTAAATACAATTCAAAGTACATTTACAAATCACTCCTCTTTGTTTTTATTAGCATTTTCCATACTGTCCCAACTTTTTCGGAATTGGGGTTGTACACACGTGTTGTAGAAACTAATGATGTTATCATCCGCTAAAATACATGCGCAGGGTACTTTACTTCCTGAACAAATGCAGATCCGAGTACAAGTTGTGTTCACGTTCACGGGAATCACGGCTTTGTTCCAGTGCAGTCCAGTCTCGGGTTCAGTACCATGGTGTGCTTCCCAGTCTGCATGACAGCTTTCACATTAGCAATTTTTCATGCGAACTGTGCTCCGTTTCAGCCTAAACTACCAGTGTGAAAGCCCCCTAAAAGATCACACTCCCTACAACATTTGCTTTTATAGAGCTGGGTGCAGAGTGTGCCAGAGAAAGGAAAATTTTAAATATACTAGGAAGGGCAGGATTATTGTACCTGTGGTTGAGGATCTTCATGAGATGTCATATCAACTTCAGACTGAGTGTCACTCTCAGATGGCGGTGCTTGTTGTTCAGTTGATTCAACATGCTTCTGAACACTGAGGAAACACTCATGGCTAGGAATGGTGTCACATTTTATAAACAAGCATAAACTGCAGTAACTGTACATTTACCAGTCAGACGTGTCATGGTCCTCTGTGAAAATAAATAAATAAAGACAGAACAAATGCAGATTATAGAATACACAAATACAGATATTCTGATATCAGACTGATGAATTACCTTGCAGAGCTTTCAACTCTTTCTCTTTTGCAATTATTTCCACTTCTTTGGCTCGGATTCTTCTCTCAATTTCTTCATTCTCAGCCTGAATGTTTAGGAGCTTTGTGGCTAGAGGATTCTGCAAATACTCCTCTTTATGCTGCTGAAATATTTTCCAGTAGTTTTCCATTCTTTCCTGAAACATCTTCCTTCAGGGAAAAAAGCACTTTTGTGTTGATCCACACAGCTGTCAGTACTGTGAAAGACAATTCTGTGTCCATGTTGAAATTACATGCATACATGTCTTGATTATAGCTTTCCTGCCTCCTTTCAAGCTCAGCTTCCAGCGTCTTCGCATACTGAAGCAGAAGATCACTTGTTCCACGAAGACTGGGAATCACAAAAAGGTAAGAGTTTTCGTTTTAACTGTGGTGAAAAACTACAATGTTAAAAAGTAACACTAACATACAGTCTAGAAGAACTGAAAAATATAAATGCTAGATGATTAGCTAGATGATTTTGCTTTAAACATACCTTTTCGCATTTCCTTTGTAGCATTTGACGGTGTTTTGTTTTTGCTGAATGTCCTCCTCTAGTTTCTTTATGGTCTTATGAGTTTCCTCAATGCATTTCTTCTTTTCTTGTATGTCCACTTTACAAACTGTAGTGAGAAGTTTAGGAAGGAACTTGTTTAAAATTCAGAAGGGTGATGATATATTTTTTAATATTTGCTGGGGATAAAATATACATGATAAGCTAAACTATGTCTGGAATACTCACTTTGAATTTGTTGTGTCAGGTCATCCTTCTTCTGGGCTAATTCTCGAGTCTCTAAAGCTGTTAAAGATGTAAAAATAAAAATTAGGATTGTTCATTTCTAATGTGTGGTCAACAGAATATTAACTAGCCTAAGTGTATATGGATCAATGACGTGACTTTGTGTCAAAGTAATTTCCTGTATAATAATTGAATAACTACAACATACAATATATGGTCAACAGTTTTTTGGGGGGTTTTTTTGGACACCTGACCATCATGCCCATATGTGCTTTTTAACCATCCCATTCCAGATTTAATCCCCCTTTGTTATAATAACCTCCACTCTTTTGTGAAGGCTTTCCACTAGATTTTGGAGTGTGGCTGTGGGGATTTGTGCTCATTCAGCTACAAGAACTTTAGTGAGGTCAGGCACTGATGTCAGGCGAGAAGACCTGGCATTTAGGTTCAGTTAGGGCTCTGTGCAGGACACTCAAGTTATTCCAGTGCACAGGGGCACTGTCATGCTGGAACAGGTTTGGGCCCCTTAGTTTCAGTAAAGGGAATCATAATTTTACAGAGATAAAGACAAGGCATCCTATACAACTGTGTGCTTCCAACTCTGTAGCAACAGTTTGTGGAAGTCCTACATATGGGTGTGATGGTCAAGTGTCCACATAATTCTGGCTCTATAGTGTATATCACATTATCCTACAATACCTTCTTTTTGTGAACACATTTTAGGCATTTTTGCTTCTCAAAGTCAAGGTCGAACAATGAGAGGAAGCTAAGAGACTCACCTAACTGCAGCAAAAGGTTGTCCAAATTTACCAAACCGGACTGGTCATCCATTATGTTCTAAAAAGGAAATCCACAAGAGAAGTACAACAAGCTAGCTCCTGTGGTTAATGTTAGCTAACAAATTCTCTCTAGCTACCTAGCTAACTTTAATACAAAATCCTCTTCTAAATCACTTCTCACGATTTTTTTTATACTTAGATATCGGCATTCATTGAGACATCTCACCTAAAATTACAAATGGCGCTCAATTATTATCAAATATGCCGTTAAATATCAATTTTTTTTTTTTTTTTTTTTTTTTTTAAGCTGCTAACGGTTAGATATTCCCTCGCCGGAAGCTCCCAGGCTAATCCTGATAGCAAAACTTCACCTTCGCGCGCATCCTCAATAAAGTTGTATAACTCGAGCTGTATAATTAATTAATTAATAGTTTATTAATATTATTGTATCCAATGGACATTAACTTAAAAACGTACTGAGTAGTATACTACTACTACTAATAATAATAATAATAAACTGTTTCCAAAGACGTTGGCATATGAATATGATTTATAGTATAGTTTAAATGCCCATAAAAGGAAATTAACGTGCACAAGGTCTGTATTAAAGGAAAAGCAAATTTCATTTAAACACATTTGCTCATTTCAATGTCAAAATTGTAAATATGCCATCTCTATACACTAATAATAACAATAATAACATCCTACAACACATAACACGCAGTTTCTCTAAATAATCCTAAGTTTATAAAGTATAATTTTATTATAACGCTTATAAATTATTGTTTATAAACTGTTGAAATTATAATACACCCATACAGAAACGTAGATTATATTTCATATTCATTAACTGTAATCAATCGAAAATGTAAAAAATAAATAAATAAATAAATAAATCTGTATCCCAAACGCCACAATACTTTCTCAATAGGCACACTATACTAAGTGTGCAACAATGTTTTTTACGCCTTATGTAGTGCACTTCCTGTGTAAAGGGAGCCGTTTGGAATTCAGCTCAGCTCTTATTGGGTGTGACAGCGGTTGGGGGAATCTGTGGGCGTGGTTAAATCTGTGCTGGAACAAAGACGAATCCTATTGGCCGGGAGGGAGTTTTGCAGAATCGGTGGGTGGGGTTAAATCTGTGCTGGATCTGAGGCGCATCTGCATGGCGGTTTCCGATTACAATGAAATGAAATCAAATACAAGTCTGTATCTGCATCTTGTCAGCGAAATCGTTCTCTCGTATCTGTGCAGGTAAGATTGTGTTTTGCTGTTGTTGTTTTGGAGTTGTTTGGGCTCGCGACTCGGTGTTTGGTGTTTAGTGGATCAGTGGTGGTGGGGTGTGATTAAGCGGAGGGGATCAGCTGGAAGGGAAAAACACTCCACACCAAGCGGCTATTCTGTAAATAAATTACAAAATCAAGGCATCATGGCAGCTTAATTGCAGTGTACACATATGCATTAGTAATCTTAAACTGAGCTAATTTATTGTCCCATTTCTGTGGCTATTTTTGTGCTTTCTTCCTTGTAGCCTCTTTGCTTTTGAAACAATAGATGATGAAGCTCCATTAGACGGAAAAGGGTGTAGGCACACAAAAACTTCCATTATGCTGAATTGAACTTAATGCATTTACAGATACCCTCCCACAGCTTTAAGCTCAATGCAGTACTACTGAAATATATATATTTTTTAATGACACCCTTTTTATTTCAGTTTTCTTTCCACATGCATAAATCTGTTTTTGGTATTATGTTATTATGTATGTTATTATTTTTATTATGGTAGCATATCTGTTTAATCACGTTCAACAATAAACATTGCCAAAATCAGCTTCACAAAAATCTGGATGTAGATCCATAATGAGCAAACCAGAAGTGGAAAAACCTCCTGAGACAACACAAGGAAGAAACCAGACACAAAAGGAAACCCGTCCTCTTCACGGTGACACTCGATTAAAAATCATTACAGTATACAGGTGTATAAGAGTAAATCCAAGCAGTACTGAGTGTGTTGAAGAGATGTTGTATTGTATATTGTGAATAGCAGTCCTGGGATGAGCACAGGGCAGTCCTATGATTACAGCAGCAGTCCTTAGGTACAAGTCTACAGTATCCACTTGAGGTTATGCACTGAAGAAAGGGTGAGACTTTTGAAATTTTTGAAATAAAATTTTCACAAAAGTCTTCAAAGTAGATCAAGAGAACCCAATTAAACAAATGAAACAAAAATATTATACTTGGTCATTTATTTATTGAGGTTATTTATTGATTTATATGGTCTGATATTACATGTCTGTGAGTGGCAAAAGTATGTGAACCTTTGCGTTCAGTATCTGGTGTGACCCCCTTATACAGCAATAACTGCAACTAAACATTTCGGGTAACTGTTGATCAGTCCTGCACATCGGCTTGGAGGAATTTTAGCCCGTTCCTCAGTACAGAACAGCTTCAACTCTGGGATGATGGTGGTTTTCCTCACATGAACTGCTTGCTTCAGGTTCTTCCACAAAATTTTTAGTGGATCAAGGTCAGGACATTGACTTGGCCATTCCAAAACATTAACTTTATTCTTCTTTAACCATTCTTTGGTAGAACGACTTGTGTGCTTAGGGTTATTGTCTTGCTGCATGACCCACTTTTTCTGGAGATTCAGAGCATGGACAGATGACATTTTCCTTTTGAATTCGCTGGTATAATTCAGAATGCATTTTTCCATCAATGAGGGCAAGTCGTCCCGGCCCAGATGCAGCAAAACAGGTCCAAACCATGATACTACCATCACCATGTTTCTCAGATGGGATAAGGTTCTTATTTTGGAATGCAGTGTTTTCCTTTCTCCAAACATAATGCTTCTCATTTAAACCAAAAAGTTTTTTTTTGGTCTCATCCATCCACAAAACATTTTTCCAATAGCCTTCTGGCTTGTCCACATGATCTTTAGCAAACTGCAGAGGGGCAGCAATGTTCTTTTTGGAGAGCTGTGGCTTCTCCTTGCAACCCTGCCATGCACACCATTGTTGTTCAGTGTTCTCCTCATGGTCTCATGAACATTAACATTAGCCAATGTGAGAGAGGCCTTTAGTTGCTTTGAAGTTACCCTGGGTTCCTTTGTGACCTCGTAGACTATTACATGTCTTGCTCTTGGAGTGATCTTTGGCTGGTCTACCACTCCTGGGGAGGGTAATAATGGTCTTGAAATTCCTTCATTTGTACACAGTTTGTCTGACTGTGGATTGTTGGAGTCCAAACTCTTTAGAGATGGTTTTGTAACCTTTTCCAGCCTGATGAGCATCAACAACTCTTTTTCTGAGGTTCTCAGAAATCTCCTTTGTTTGTGCCATGATACACTTCCACAAACATGTTGTAAAGATCAGACTTTGATAGATACCTGTTCTTTAAATAAAACAGGGCGCTCACTCACACCTGATTGTCATCCCATTGATTAAAAAGCACCTGACTCTAATTTCACCTTCAAATTAACTGCTAATGAGGTTCATATACTTTTGCCACTCACAGATATGAAATATCGGCTCATTTCCCTCAATAAACGAATGACCAAGTATAATATTTTTGTCTTATTTGTTTAATTTGGTTCTCATTGTCTACTTTTAGGACTTGTGTGACAATCTGATGATGTTTTAGGTCATATTTATGCAGACATATAGAAATTCTAAAGGGTTTAGAAACTTTCAAGCACCACTGTAACATGTGAACCCCCATGATCCCTTTGCATTAAAGTGAGCTCCATGAAGACATGGATTGCCAAAATTGAGGTGGAAGAACTTGGGTGTCCCGCACAGAGCCCTGACCTCAACCCCACTGAATACATTTGGGATGAACTGGAACACCAACTGCACCCCAGGCCTCCTCACCCAACATCAGTGCCGGATCTCACTAATGCTCTTGTAGCTGAATGGACAAATCCCCACAGCCATGCTCCAAAATCTAGTGGAAAGTGTCCACAACTTTTGGCCATGTACAGTAGATATAAAAAGTCTATACACCCCTGTTAAAATGGCAGGTTTTTGTGATGTAAAAAAATGATACTAAGATAAATCATGTCAGAACTTTTTCCACCCTCAATGTGAAATTACAATGTGTATAAATTAAGTGAAAAACAATAAGAAACATTCTATGGAAAAAGAGGAAAAATAAAAAAGTTACAATGTTACTTGGTTTTCTTGCAAAAACTTTCTAGATCCGTCAGATTGTAAGGGCATTTCTTGTACACAGCCCACATCAGGTCACCCCACAGATTTCTAGTTGGATTCAGGTCTGGGCTCTGGCTAGGTCATTCAAAAACATTGATCTACTTTTGGTTAACCCATTCATTTGGATGTATGCTTTGGGTCATTGTCATGCTGAAAGGTGAAATTCCTTTTCGTCTTCAGTTTACTAGCAGACACCTGAATGTTTTGCACTAAAATCGACTGGTATTTGTAGCTATTCATGATTCCCTCCACCTTGATAAAAGTCCCAGTTCTGACTGAAGAAAAGCAGCCCTAAAGCATGACGCTGCCACCACCATGCTTCAATGTGGGTATGGTGTTCTTTTGGTGATGTGCTTTTTTTTGCACCAAACATACCTTTTGGAATTATGGAATTATTATTCCTTTTGGAATTGGTCTCATCAGACCATAACACATTTTACTACATGGTTTGGGGTGACTGACGAGCTTGGATGTATTTTGTAAGAAAAGACTTCCCTCTAGCCACCCTACCCCATAGCCCAGACGTGAAGAATACGGGAGATTGTTGTCACATGCAGAGAGTACTCAGTATTTGTCAGATATTAATGTTGCCTTAGGTCTCTCACCTCCCTGGTAAGTTTTTGTCTTGTCCTTTTATAAATTTTGGAGGGACATACTGCTCTTGGTGATGTCACCGTGGTGCTCCATTTTCTCTGTTTGGTGATGATGTCCTTCATAGTGTTCCATGGTACAACTAATGTTTTGGAAATTCTTTTATACCCCTCTCCTGATTGATTCCTTCAAGTGAGATACCATGCATGCTTTGTAAGCTCTTTGGGGACCATGACTTCAGCAGTCAGATGAAACCAAAAAGATGGGAAGAAAATCTGACAGAAACAGCTGGTCTTTATTTGGGGTTAATCAGAATAATTTCATTGACAGCTGTATGATAATTACTTTTGAACATGAGATTGAATCTGAACACAGCCACAGCCTTATAAAAGGGTGTGCACACGTATGCAACCAGGTTATTGTAACTTTTTTATTTTTCCTATTTTTCCCTAAAATGTTTGATTGTTTTTCACTTTATTTTTATGTTATAATTTCACATTGAGTGTGGAAAAAGTTCTGACACAATTTATCTTGGTTTAATTTTTTTACATCACAAAAACCTGCCATTTTAACTGGGGTGTATAGACTTTATATCCACTATAGTGTATGTTTAGTTATACTTTGGTGGGATTCTTTCCAGTCAGTCACAGTGTAACATGCCCATATACATTCACACCTAGGGCAATTTATCATACCCAGTCCACCACCTACTGGCATGTTTTTGGAAAATGGGAGGAAGTCTGAGAACCTGCAGGAAAAACAGGCGAAACTCCATGCAGACAATAATCTGAGCTCAGGACCAAATTGGGGACCCTAGTGTTGAGGTGGCAATGCTACACACTGCACCACATGTTCTAGATACTTTCTAACAGTGTAATTGGATTTGGTTCTACTTGTAATTAATTAGTTTGACCTAACATGTTTAATATTTGTGTTATAGTCATAAAATCTGTGCTGCAATTTTTCATTATTGTCAATTTTTTATTTTGTTATATTATTTTTAGTATATTTATTTTATTATATTAATTAATTATTTATTTCTATTATTTCTTTCATTATTTTCCATTATGTTCCTTTTTTTTACACTAAAATTATTTAGATTTCAAATATGTACAAGGTCTGTGCATGTATCTTTACTACATTGTGTTCTCTATATATAGGACCATCCCATGTCTTCTGTTACTTTCTCAGGATGACCATGCTCGAAAGTGAACAGCAGGCTGCCTGAGGCCATTCGCTCTCCTGCATACATCAGCTCCTGCAGAGGTTTGTTAACACACAGGAGTGACTCGATAGTGCAGCATGGAGCAGGTGGAGCAGTCAGGATCAGAGAGCCCCCAGCCATCATCCATACAGTCCGACACATCTACAGCTCCAGCGGAGGAAGGAAACAGTGGAACGAGCACCCGCAGGAAGCGCAGGAAGAGGGAGCCACGGCCCGAATCCATCATTGTGTACCGGTCCGACACTGAGAGGACTGACGGAGATGAGCGAAGTGGAGATGTGGAAGTCACAGAGAGAAACTCAGAGGAAGGGGCTAAATTTCTCACAACCCCAACGGGGGAAGGTAACTTGCCTTGACATATTTTCACACATTGCGCACATTATTTCTGTAGAGCAGGATTTTTCTGCTGAATGTGACAGGTGATGTGTTGATGATCTTCCACTTATATAATTTGTCATCATAGGCAGAATTGCATCCAACTGCAAGGAAGGGTTTTTTTGTTTTTGTTTGTTGTGGTGGATGTATAGTCAGGGTGTGCCAGTATTTGTTGTCATGTATATTAAGTATACATTACATATGTATACTTAATAGAAAATATAGACAACTGACTAACACAAAACAATCATTAATGAAAATACACATCATAAATAAATCCATCATAATGTGATTTCCAGTGGGCAGCACCTCCCAGACAACAACAACAAAAATATGCAGTACTGTGCAAAAGTTTTAGGCACATGAATGAAAAAGAAATTAAATGCTGTAGAGCAAAGATGCCTTCAAAATAATGAAATTACATGTTTCTACATTAAAAAAAATACCTTAAAGAGCAGTAAACTGTAGTAGATGAAACAAAGTCAATATTTGGTTTGACAAAAAAAAGTAAATTAAAATAGTAGTCTCTAGTACAATTTGTGCAGTTTTATAAGGAAATGAGCTGGTAAGTTTTATTGAGCATCTTGCAGAACCAGCCACAGTTCTTTTTTTTTTTTTTTTTTTTTTGCAGCAAAACCCAGCAGCCTTCATTGTGTTTTTTTGTGTGAAAAGTGTCTCTCACGTAATATGCTGCTTTCTTTAATGACATACAAACATTTTCCTGTAACATTTAATTTTGTGATGTTTGTTAATGTTTGGGAATCTAAAATGTTTTTTGTACTAGACTTGATAATGTAGAAGTCATAAAATAAAAAAATCTATAACAAAGTTTATACTAAAAAAAATAGGGTGCCTAAAACTTTTGCACAGTACTGTATAATATCACAATTTTTTGCAGTACATTCTTTGAAACATAGTGCCCAAGCAGGAAGAAAACTTTCCCAGTCTAGCGTTTTCTAGCTGAACTTATAAGGCTTATTTTTCAGTACCTACAGGGAATAAATGAGAACTGTTTGTGTTTTCTGTTTTTGTATCTGCAGACACAAAGTCAGTAATAATAATAAAATCAGTAGTAATGACTTGCCAGTATTTCCTACAATGAGTGAATGTATGAGCTTTGCCTTTTTAGAATTCTGAAAATCAGCCCTTTTGTGATTTTGTGAGCTTTTGTGATTTGTTCATATTGGTTGAAGCTAGATTTGTCTAAAATATCTACAGCGCTGTGAAAATGATTTCTTCTATTTTTGTGTATATCTCATACTAAATTGTTTCAGAAATAAAAACAAAATATAAGATAAAACAAAGGCAACCTGAGTAAACACAAAATACAGTTATTAAATGATAATGTTATTTATTGAAGCAAAAAAGTTATCCAATACCAACTGGGCCTGTGTGAAAATGTATTTACCCCTGTAGTTACTATGAAATTGCATTCATTATAGGGTCCAGCTGGACTAGACACAACCAGGCCTGATTACTGCAAACCCTGTTCAATTAAATCATCACTTAAATAGAACTTTTTCAACAGCATTGGTTAAAAGGTCTTACCCAGTAACACACTATGCCAAAGCTAAATAATAAATTTCCAGAAATGATGAGGAAGAAAGTGATTGAAATACATCAGTCTGGGAAGGGTTACAAAGCTATTTCAAAGGCTCTGGGACTCCAAAGAACCACAGTGAGATCCATTATCTCCAAATGGAAAAACTCTGCACAGTAGTGAACTTTCCCAGAAGTGGCCGACCTTCCAAAATTCCTCCAAGAGCACAGCAATTTTGAAGGCTCTACAGGCCTCTTTTGCATCAATAAAGGTCACTGTTCATTACTCCACTATCAGAAAGACACTGGGCAAAAATGGCATCCATGGAAGTGTGGTGAGGTGAAAACCACTGCTAACCCAGAAGAACATTAAGTCTCATCTGAATTTTGCCAGAACACACCTTGATGATCCTCAAACCTCTTGGGAGAATGTTCTGTGGATTGAGGAGTTAAAAGTGGAACTGTTTGGAAGACAGGGGTCCCTTTACATCTGGCATAAACCAAACACAGGATTCCACAAAAAGAACACCATACCTACGGTCAAGCATGGTGGTGGAAGTGTGATGGTGTGGGGATGCTTTGCTGCTTCAGGGCCTGGGCAACTTGCAGTAATTGAGGAAAACATAATTCTGCCCTCTACCAGAAAATCCTAAAGGAGAATGTCCGGTCTTCAGTCCGTAAGTTGATACTCAAGTGCAACTGGATTATGCAGCAAGACAATTATCCAAAGCATAGGAGTAAGTCCACCTCTGAATGGCTCAATAAAGCAAAAGTTTTGGAGTGGCCTAGTCAAAGTCCTAACTTGAACCAATTGAGATGCTGTGGCAGGACCTTAAACAGGCAGTTCATGCTTGAAAACCCTCCAGTGTGGTTGAACTAAAGCAGTTCTGCAAAGAAGAGTGGGCCAAAATTCCACCACAGTGCTGTGAAAGATTGATCTCCAGTTACTGGAAGTGTTTGGTTGCAGTTATTGTTGCTAAAGGTAGCACAACCAGTTTTTAAGTTTAAGGGGGCAGTTAGTTTTTCACGTGTGATAGGTGTTGGATAACTTTTTTTTTTTTTTTGCTTCAATAAAATAAAATAAATAAATAAAAACTGTATTGTGTGTTTATTCAGGTTGCCTTTGTTTTATGTTGTATTTCATTTGAATATCTAAAACTATTTAGTATGAGATGTACACAAAAATACATGTATAGATATACACAATGAGATATACACATTGTATAATATTCATTCCTGATCCATATTAAGAACACATGGCTCACTTGAAACCTTGTCTTGATTAGTCATCTCAAAACAGACAGAAATGCCTAATTTACATGTTATGTGAATGATGAATCTTGAGAATCACAGATGGTTCCTTTGGCTGTAAGACGGTAAAGCGCAAACATACCTGGCACAAATCAGAACACGTTACTACTTTATTATAACTATTAAGGCTAAGATAAATAAGGAATCACTTGCGCTATGGCACTGATAACCACTTGTTCCCACACAAGTCTCTCTTTTTTTCTCTCTTGAAGTTAAAAAAAAAATGTTTTACTGAGAACCTGCAAAGTGCAAAATCCTGATGTTTTCTGCCATATCAGAAGACGTTTGACTGGTACAAAGCACTGATACTAAAGACTTCTTTTAAAATTGTCTTCTTGCAGAAAACATAATTATTTTAACGATTTTGTACGTGTGTACATGTGTGTGCATGTGTGTGCATGTGTGTGCATGTGTGTACATGTATGTGCATGTGTGTACATGTATGTGCATGTGTGTGCATGTGTGTGCATGTGTGTGCATGTGTGTACATGAGTGCGTGTGTGCGCGTGTGTGTGGAGCATCCACGATAAAAGTTCCTGTATAAATTGTTATAGACACGATAACGTATTAGAGTCCCTCCAGGATTTTGCGATTGCAGAAATTAACATAAAATTAAGCAAACGCCGCAGTATTCGCCGGAGCTTGCAATGTTTCAAAATTACTGCAGATTTTCTGCAGATTTGGGCCAAGATGCACCATGTGACATCATCACAAGGCACATTCAGCCAAAGCCCTCTTCGATTCTCGTGCGTCGAACATGAGTACAGTTAAAAGGTTTCATTTACCAACAAACATCACTGTGAAAGACCGTGCAAAACAATTTCGTGCAATTGCAATTTTGCGAATTCAAGTAGTTTTCCACAAAAAAAGCACAAAAAACAAAATAGTTGCATTGCAAATTTTAAAAAAAACTCAGCAAAATCCTATTGTCAGAGCTGCTGTTATAGAAAATTAATCAACACCAATTCAACAACACTGGTAATTCGCCTTAACAAATCAGTAATGCTATTTATTCACTCTTTATTTCCAGGAGGCTGGAATCTACCCCCAGACAGCCGCTATGTGACGTTAACCGGCACCATCACACGCGGGAAGAAGAAAGGTCAGATGGTGGACATTCACGTCACACTGACAGAGAAGGAGCTCCGTGAAATGGCCAAGTCCAAAGAGCGTCTGGATGCTGAGTGTGAAGCAGCAGGAGGAGCAAAGCGCTCGTGTGGTTTTGGCTTAGATCAGGGTCCTCACGTGGTGCTGTGGAGTCTCTCCTGTGCTCCAGTCATCTTCCTGCTCTCCTTCATCACCTCATTTTACTACGGCACACTCACCTGGTATAACGTGTTCCTGGTGTACAACGAGGAGCGGACGTTCTGGCACAAGATCACAGTGTGCCCCTTTCTAATCATTTCCTATCCGCTGATCATCATGGCTGTGTCGTTGTCTCTAGGGCTGTATTCGGCGGTGGTGCAGGTGTCCTGGGTGTTCAGTGAGTGGTGGTTCTCAGTTAGGGATCTAGAAAAAGGATTCTGTGGCTGGGCCTGTGGGAAGCTGGGCCTGGAGGACTGCTCTCCATACAGCATCGTAGAATTACTCGACTCGGACACAATTTCTGGGAGTCTGCAGGGGAAAGGTCCTGGCGAGAACGTGCAGACTTCTTCTGTGTGAGAGCTGGACTCTGATGAATTGGGTTTCTTAGAGTAAAAATGGTTCCTGGATTAACATCTATTTGCTGGTCCTGGAACAACATTCCACTTGACCCATCACTGCTATCTGATGTCATTAGTTTGCGCTTCTGGATTCTCCCCCACCTGAGTCCTGAATGCATCTGTCAGCTTCCAGATAACAAGGTTATTGTGTAGCTCTGAATATCAACTCATAAAATGATGCAAAATTGTCTAATTGTTGAAATGTTTGAAACACTGACTATCTTTAGCTGCAGTCAACGTTTTAATCCCAAAGGTGTACAATTAGTAGTTTGTACCTAGAGCTAGCTAATGTTCACCAAGCCGAACTGCAATAATTAGGTCAGTAAATTAGCCAAATAAGAATGGCAAGTATCTAGAGTCCTAATTTAATAGAACATATGAAATTGGTGCAGTTTCAGTATTTTAATCAATTGGTTTTTATTTATTTTATTTATTTATTTTAGGTCATTTTTAAAGGACACAGGAAGCATTAGAGGCCTGGGTGGGTTTAAATTCTTGACTGCAGCCAAAACATGGCCAGTGTTACAAATTCTTCCCTTCTGGAGACTTCCAGACAGAACCAAAACAACCAGGTTTGGCAGGATAGATAGAGAGCAATGCAAGGTTTACTAAGGTTCTACGGTTAAGGTATTTTCAGGGTTTTCAATTGACTAAAATCTGGAGCTTAACAATACTCAATAGTCTTTTGGAGGACTCAGCTAACATTAGCTACAGATACACTTGGTTAAAGTTAGTTACAGATACACTAGGCTAACAAGTGTATATTAGTTACAGATATAAACTACTATGAGTCCTCTTATGAACAGTGTTTCAAAAGGTTCAAGAAATAAACAATGAAGCTGACTGGAGGTGATTGTGTGGGCCTTTTTTAATCCCATTCCTGCAGTTCTTTTCGGTTCTACCTGCCCACAATATTTTGTAAAATACTTAGTTGGTTCTACATCCCAAAATTTGTAGGGGGAAAAAAAGGATAAAAGCTGTTACAGAAGATAAATGAATAAAGGAATGAATGAGTAAAGCCCACCTTCCAGCAGACTCAGTAAATGTCACACAGCACTGCACTGCACCCAGTACACTCCCAGTATATCAGCATGTTATTCAATGCTAATGTTAATCAGAAACACAAATTGCCCACTCCTGCAACCTTTTTGGTCCCACAGGATCCCACTGATGATGTTAGATGGCAGTGACTAGTTAAAATGTTGTATCAGAAATAACGATGCAATGTTGATCTAATAACATGCCCCACTTGAAGAAATAATGTTCACTGAGTACGTCTGAGCTGGTAGATTGGTCGTAGTTGTATTGTTTGAGTGTGATTACATACAGTATAGGGGTCTTATTATTGCTTGTGTAATGTATCCATGTCAGTATACACCACGTAACAATCTAAGGCTTACGAATGAAGTAATGAGCTTATGTGAAATACTTTATTTGGTTCATTTTGCTTTTTCTCGTTATTTTTTTATTCAAGATCTGCTGGTATTCTTTTGTTCCACAGGTAATGTTAATTTCTTTCCTTTTTTTATTCATATATTTATGCTATTTATTTTTACTCTATTTATTTGAACAGATTGTGTCTGGATAATTAGCAGTTGGTGCCAGGAGAGCTTTTCCAAGACTACAATTTAAAATAAAGAAAAATATTTATAATAATGAATTTTCATTAAAGCCTTGTGCTATATTGCTCATCACCTTTAAAAGAAAATTGTTCAGTATTTTTTTTTTTTAATGACTGGTGATTATGTATTTTCAAATATTATAAAATACTTTTTTTTTTTTTTTGCACAGATTGGTTTTCCTAGTGTAAAAATGGTCTTTTTGCCTTAAAAAAAAACAATTATAAATAACACTATGAAGGTAGTAAGAGTTACACTTACTAAGAGTTACACTGTTATTAGATTCAGTATAAACAGTTTTAGTTTAGTAGCACAAGACAAACAATTATGGTAATTATTGTAATCAGTTTTCTTGTTACACACTGACAGTTGTGCATGTGTTCAAAGTATACGATATAAAACAAACTGAAATGAAATAAAATTCATACCTTTGCATAAAATGGAATATGTGGCTCTACACTGTATTTAACTCACATAATGTCTGTCCTTTCCATCCTTTTGACACACCCAGTCTAGGTCTGATACTAAATGGCTCTCTTAGGGTTTTTCTAGGAACATAAGGTCATGGATAACAAACAAGTCGTATTTGCATATGTGCTTTCCATTGATTTACTTATGAAGACAGGGCTGTGGTGCTGTTGTTACTGTAGCTGTGTTTATACTTGAAACTTGCCTGCACATACAGTACTGTGCAATAGTCTTAGGCACCCTATTTGCCTCGCACCTCCAGGGTTGGGGTTTTGAATCCCACCTCCGCTCTGTGTGCGGGAGCTTGCACGTTCTCCCTGTGCTTCAGGAGTTTCCTCTGGCACTCTGGTTTCCTCCCCCAGTCCAAAGCCATGCATTGTAGGCTGATTGGCATTTCCAAATTGTCCGTAGTGTGTGAATGTGATTCTGCCCTGCGATGGGCTGGCCCCCCCGTCCAGGGTATCCCCTGCCTCATGCCGCGAGTTCCCTAGGATAGGCTCCAGGTTCCCCGTGACCCAGTGGGGATAAGCAGTACCAGAAATGGATAGATGTTTATTTTATGACTCCTGCATTAGTTTGCCATAGTTTGTATGTCTGTAAAGAAATGTCTTGCCTGCAAAAACAGAAGCAAGATTCTCCAGAAGAACTGAGGCAGATTCTCCAAGATGTTTAGTAAAACTTACCAGTCAATTTCCAAATTGTACCTGATATTACTGGTGCATTTTTAAAAAGAAAAGGGTTGTAACCCGAAATATTGACTTTGTTTACTACCCCTAGCAAAAGTTATGGAATCTCCACACTTGATGTTCACTTGGATTTTTAACTCCATAGCAAATAAACAAAGCACAGATATGACACAACTTTTTTTTTTGTTTAATAGCTGAACATTCTGGCTTCGTAAAACGTACCTCAAACAAATTTAATGAAATTAGTTTAATTAATATTTATTTAATTTTTTTTCCAAATCAAGTAGAGGAAAGAATTATGGAATCACTCAATGTTGAGGAAAAATTATGGAATCACCTTGTAATTTGCATTTCTAAAACAAATACCAGCACAAGTCTAAAAATGCAAATTAGTCTGCAGTTAAAAGAGAGTGCTTACAGACTTTAACAAGCTGTTGTACTTGGCTAATTGAAAGGAAACATGGCCCCAACAAGAGAGTTTTCAATTGAAACAATTGAAAGGATTATAAAACTCCTTCAAGAAGGAAATCCTACATGGAGTGTGGCAAAAGATGTTGGTTGTTCCTAGTCAGCTGTGTCTAACATTTGGTGCAAGTATAAACAAAATGGGAAGGTTTTAAAAGGAAAACGTCAAAGAAAATGCACAACAAAACAAATGGAAAAACAAATGGGCAGAAACAGGAGTCAATGTTTGTAACAGAACTGTAAGAAATCAGCTGAATGAAATGGGTTTTACATAGAGAAAAGCCAAACAAAAACCAGTACCAACACCTAAACACAAGAAAACAAGGTTACAGTGGGCTAAAGAGAAGCAATCATGGAGTGTGGATGATTGGATGAAAGTGATATTCAGTGATGAATCATGATTCTGCACTGACCAAGGAGATGATGCTGGAACTTTCGTCTAGTGATGTTCTAATGAAACATATAAAGATGACTGCCTGAAGAAAACAATCAAATTTCCCACTCATTTATGATATGGCATGTCAGGTAAAGGACAAGGGGAGACCTCAACAGTCAATGCACTGGTGTACATTGAAATTCTGGACACTTTTCTCATTCCATTGGTAGAAAATAGGTTTTGTGATGATGAAGTCATTTTTCAGGATCATAATGCATCTTGCCACAAAGCAAAGTGTTAAAGCATTTCTTCAGGAAAGGCATATCAACTCAGTGACATGGCCAGCAAACAGTCCGGATCGCAATCTGATTGAAAATTTATGGTGGAAATTGAAAAAATTGGTCCATGAAAAGGCTCCATCCTGCAAAACTGATCTGTCAACCACTATTCGAGAAAGTTGGAACCAGCTTGATGGAGAATATTGTTTGTCATTAGTGAAATCCATGCCTCAAAGAATCCAGGAGCAACAAAGCATCAATTATGATTGATGATTCCATAATTTTTTATCAACACTGAGGGACTCCATAATTTTTTTTTCCTCTACTTGATCTGGAAAAAAATATGCCATTAATTAAAATAAATTCAGTTAACTTATTTGAGGTATGTTTCATGAAGCCAGAATGTTCAGCTATTAAACAAAAATTGTTTTGTGTCATATCTGTGATTTGTTTATTTGCCCAGAAGTAAAAAAGCCAGATGAATATCTTCTGAGTGTGGGGATTCCATAATTTTTGCCAGGAGTAGTAGTTTATTACAGTTTATTCCTCTTTATAGCAGATTTTTTTTATGTTGAATTTCATTATCTTTTTTTACAGCAGTTTTTTTTTTTTTTTTGCACAGTACTGTATATTTTTTTAGACTTTTGCACAGTACTGTATATTGAAAATGTTGTATGGAGTGCATATTGTCTTAGTTTACAGATAATAGCTTTGAAAGTAGTCGTGTATGCTATTTAATTCACTAATTAAATACCTTACTGTTATTGTTAGCAGGTTACAGTTTTGTATTTCAGTGTTGTTTTAGGGTGGCATGGAGGCACAGCGGGTAGCAATGCTGTCTCACATCTCCAGGTTCCCCGATTCGATCCTGAGCTCTGAGTTTAACATGTTTTCCTCACCTTCATGGGAGGTTTCCTCTGGATTCTTCAGTTTTCCACCCACCTCCCAAAAAATGGCAGTAAGTGAACTGGTTACTGTAAATGAGTGTGTGAATGCCTGAATGCCAGTATAGCAAGTTGCCCAGTGAAGGACTAGCATCCCATCCAGGATATATTCCCAAGTTACACCCAGTGTTCCCAGTATAGGCGCTGGATCCACTGCGACCCTGCCCCTGAAGATGAATGAATGGACGTTATTGTATAGTTTTATTCTCATGACATACCATGCCTGATTATGTGGTACAAAAATAGCAACACAGCCTTTTAGTGCAGTTTTAAATGTATTGAATATGACTACTTTCATAGTGCGTCCTCACACACCCGCCTCACCCCCACGGTTTGGAGGATAAGCTCCATACCCACCGTGACCCTGACCAGGATAAAGCAATTACAGAAAATGAATGAATGAACATTCTGATTACCTCTTTACATAATTCACTAGGCAGTTACATAATGAATGTGCGTTATAACATGACCATCAAGGGCTTGCACAAACTCGCAATGTTTCTGTGCTTGAATGGCGTCCGGAACCATTTCGGTCGGAACAACTTGTGTCGCGTCTGTATGTTCCCTCCGGACCCATAACAGTGTGAAACCACCGAGATGGCGCGAGCATCCAAGGTAAAAAAACCCAAAACAAAACAAAAAACATATATGTATATATAAATATATATAATTCAGATATAAGTGAGATATTAAATGGACCAATACGTGTTAACACAATTGTTTTTGTATACATGCTGTTTGATTTGTACGGTAATTGCATAAAAGTTTGCAGAAACACTTGGCTACATGTTCGGACCTGTCTGAATGAGTGCAGAGATTACGTTTCAAGGCGGAGTAACGTTGAATACGATAAAAAAGATGCAACTAAACAGTCAAAAGTAACAAAATGTACATATTCGCAATGTACACAAAGTATGTATGTGGATTTAGAATCTTTTTCGGCCAACATAAATGTGCTGAGATAGTGTTTAACGTTAGTAAAATATGGAATGTTACTGCATTCATCCAACCCAGAACAGAATATGTGTAAAATTGCAGCTATAGAAGTTGTTCACAGAAGGCAAATATATAATATATTATTTTTGCTATATCACCCACCCTATAGCTACACATTGCTCCTCTCCAAAATCACTTTCACCCTCTATGTGTAAGCTCAATGCATAGACAAGTGTGCAGATTGAGTTCACATTTAAGTGCCCACTTTGAGTGTTCTCTCTCTCTCTCTCTCTCTCTCTCTCTCTCTCTCTCTTTCTCTTTCTCTCTGCAGTCAGCTGTGGTGCTTTGCATGGATGTTGGCTTCTCTATGAGTAACTCAGCCCCTGGCGAGGAAGCCCCATTCGAGCAAGCTAAGAAGATCATTCAGAAATTCATCCAGCGGCAGGTATGTTGCTTTACTTTAACACTTTAAAATATCCATCGGTTCACAGTCATTCACAGTCTGGCCATGAAATTACAATCACTTTAGGTCTTTGCTGAAAACAAAAATGAGTTGGGCCTGGTTCTGTTTGGAACGGATGACACCAAGAATCCACTCGCTCAAGACGGCCAGTACCAGAACATCTGTGTACATCGACATTTGATGATGGCCGACTTCGAGCTGCTGGGGGAAATTGAACATAATCTTCAGCCTGGTGGTCAGCATGCTGACTGTATCCTTTCTAATCGATTATATTTATTTATTTATTTATTTATTTTTACATCTAACAGTTGTCTCATATCATTTGCTTTTTTTGCTTTAGTTATTTATTTGGTATTCAGTTATTTTGGAAATTCATATAGCTGATATGATTCTTTGTACTAGTACTAGCAAGTGTAACAAACTCTGATACCAGTGCCAAATGCATGTACTTATACCTGCATTAGAGGTCGACCGACAGTGGATTTTACCGATACCGATAACTAAGTTGGGCAGTACCTGCTGATAACCGATTAATCAACCAATTGTTTTTAAAATTGATACTGAATGAAAGCATAACACTCAAAGTAAGATATTGCTGAACTTTATTACAAAAATAAACAGTACTGACTGTACCATGAAAATGTACTGTACTTTTTAAATGAAATAAATATCAATGTATTAACTATTAATAAATATTAAAGTAAATGAAAGATATACAGTATCTCATAAAAGTGAGTACACCCCTCACATTTTTGTAAATATTTTATTATATCTTTTCATGGGACAACACTGACAGAATGACACTTTGCTACAATGTAAAGTAGTGAGTGTACAGCTTGTATAACAGTGTAAATTTGCTGTTCCCTCAAAATAACTCAACACACAGCCATTAATGTCTAAACCGCTGGCAACAAAAGTGAGTACACCCCTAAGTGAAAATGTCCAAATTGGGCCCAAAGTGTCAATATTTTGTGGCCACCATTATTTTCCAGCACTGCCTTAACCCTGTTGGGCATGGAGCTCACCAGAGCTTCACAGGTTGCCACTGGAGTCCTCTTCCATTCCCCCATGATGACATCACAGAGCTGGTGGATGTTAGAGACCTTGCGCTCCTGCACCTTCCGTTTGAGGATGCCCCACAGATGCTCAATAGGGTTTAGGTCTGGAGACATGCTTGGCCAGTCCATCACCTTTACCCTCAGCTTCTTTAACAAGGCAGTGGTCGTCTTGGAGGTGTGTTTGGGGTCGTTATCATGTTGGAACACTGCCCTGTAGTCCAGTTTCCGAAGGGAGGGGATCATGCTCTGCTTCAGTATGACACAGTACATGTTGGCATTAGCTCCCCAGTGCCGGCAGCACTCATGCAGCCCCAGACCATGACACTTCCACCACCATGCTTGACTGTAGGCAAGACACACTTGTCTTTGTACTCCTCACCTGGTTGCCGCCACACACGCTTGACACCATCTGAACCAAATAAGTTTATCTTGGTTTCATCAGACCACAGGACATGGTTCCAGTAATCCATGTCCTTAGTCTGGTTGTCTTCAGCAAAAGCCTTATTGTGCATCATCTTTAGAAGAGGCTTCCTTCTGGGACGACAGCCATGCAGACCAATTTGATGCAGTGTGCGGCATATGGTCTGAGCACTGACAGGCTGACCCCCCACCCCTTCAACCTCTGCAGCAATGCTGGCAGCACTCATACGTCTATTCTGTAAAGCCAACCCTGGATATGATGCTGAGCACGTGCACTCAACTTCTTTGGTCGACCATGGTGAGGCCTGTTCTGAGTGGAACCTGTCCTGTTAAACCGCTGTATGGTCTTGGCCACCATGCTGCAGCTCAGTTTCAGGGTTTTGGCAATCTTCTTATAGCCTAGGCCATCTTTATGTAGAGCAACAATTCTTTTTTTCAGATCCTCAGAGAGTTCTTTGCCATGAGGTGCCATGTTGAACTTCCAGTGACCAGTATGAGAGAGTGTGAGAGTGATAACACCAAACTTAACACACCTGCTCCCCATTCACACCTGAGACCTTGTAACACTAATGAGTCACATGACACCGGGGAGGGAAAATGGCTAATTTGGCCCAAAAATGTGAGGGGTGTACTCACTTTTGTGAGATACTGTACATCCAAACTGAACCAAAAAGTAACACTCCAAATAATGAATAAAAACAGACATCCAAAATGAATCAAAAACACTTCAAATAACACGATGAAATTTTAAAGTTTATATTTTGCCTCTAGAGGCCGCTCTCGTACTGTATAATGACAGCGGACCCTTCTAAGCCGCTCCCGCAATGGACAGAACCGTCAAAAACTATAGATGTGGATTTTTGCAGATAACCGATAGTTCCAGTTATCGGTGCCAATTAATCTGCAAAACTGATCAATCAGTTGACCTCTATACTGTATCAACCCAATACAAATATTAATGTGTAGTACTGTTTACATATATGTATATATATGTGTGTGTATATATATATATATATATATATATATATATATATATATATATATATATATATATATATATATATATATATATATATATATATGCAGTGTGTAGATTTTGTCAGTATTGTTGAGGTTATGCAGTGAAAATCAGACATTATCAAATCCTTGACCTGATGGCTTCCAGGGCTTGATGCTCTCGTCGTATGCATGGATCTTCTACAAAAGGAAACTATGTAAGTTGTTGTTTATTTATTGCCATGCCATCTGTTGATGTATTTTAAGATTTCTGAAGGTTAAATGATATGATGTGTTGATTAGGGGGAAAAAGTATGAGAAGTTGAATATTGCCGTGCTCACTGACCTCAACACACCGGCCTGCACAGATCAGCTGGACATCATCATTGGCAACTTAAAGAAAGCTGGCATTACCCTGCAGTTTTTGTGAGAGATTTTTAAATGATAGTATATTTATGTATTGTTTTACTTGTGTCATTATGTTTGAGTATTCTGAAAAATACACAATGCCAGCATGAAGTGCGAGATCACATGCCTGAAGTGTGTCTGTGTGTGTGTTTGTTTTTGCATGTGTGTGTGTGTGTGTATGTGTGTGTGTGTGTGTGTTTGTTTTGTAGTCTGCCATTCCCTGTGGATGCAGATGAACAGGCTGCTGGAGATGGAGACAGACCAGGTCCGAGACCTCCTGCCCAGTGTGGAAAAGGCCTGAGCAGGGAGCAGAAGCAGGGGCTGGAGATGGTCAGGCAGGTCATGACTTCTCTGGATGAAGAAGATGGCCTGGATGAAGTCTACACTTTCAGGTACAGTGGACATTTGGCATGTTAATTAAAGATTTAACCTTTTGGTTTGTGGGAGTTTCTTTATACAAGCCTGATTTTCAAGAGATACTTGCGTGACTATAAAAAGTGAACAGTGCGCCCTTCCTCACTTCATATTTATCTGAGTTATGTGTACAGATTTATGTCCCACCATTTTAAAAACTGGTGGTTTATAATGTGACCCTGTGAAGGATAAGCGGTACAGAAAATGGATTTATGGATGGAAACAATTACTCACATAACCTACATAAGTTCTAACCTAGTCTCAAGTCTCAGATAAGCAGGTTTAGTTCACTTTGCAAGTCATAAAAATGATCACTTGATCAGACTTAAGCCTAAGTCCAGGTCTCTACAAGCCTGTACTTCAACTTCTTAAATTTTGTGGACATATTTGTTTCTCTGTTTAACAGCGATGCTGTGGAGAGGCTGTCCATGTTTAAGCGGATTGAGAGACGGCCGATGGGGTGGCCCTGTCAGCTTACTATTGGAAGCTCCCTGTCCATCCGCATCATCGGATACAAAGCGGTGAGCTGTCCTTAAACTTTACGGCAGCTGCTGTATTAAAGAAAATCTGAGATTTCAGCTGTGAGATTTCAGCTGTGAGAAAAGGTGCCAGAGGGCACAGTGTGTAAGAGTAGTGTGTAATTGTTCAGTCACTATAACTGCAGATAATTATTTTGTAAAGAGATGCTTTTGGTAGAGCTGAAACAAAATAGTGTAAAAAAAAAAACAAACAAAAAAAATCACCTGGTTACAATAAAAAATTAAATAAAAATCCTGCACTTTCGAATGTTAGAGACATATTGTGGTTGGTTCAAGGGGGGGGGTGAATACTTATGCAACACATGGTATAATAGCACTGTTAAAGAGCCTAATTTGTTTGTTTTTTTCCTTTCCTATAAAGGTGTGTGAGGAGAAGATTAAGAAGACCTGGGCTATAGTAGATGCTGAGAGTCACCAGAAAGATGATGTAAAGAGGGACATAGTCTACTGCCTCAACGATGACAATGAGACTGAAGTGCAGAAAGATGATGTCATTCCCGGTGAGAGGTGGCCCTTTAGGATTCTTTGGCCATTCCACTTCTTTAGGAACTTTTTTTTTTTTTTTTTAACTTATTTATCCAATTTAACTGAAAGAAAAAGACATTGTCTTGATAGCAGGGTTTGTTTTGTTATTGTATGTAATTTCATCAGCACATTTGCATAACCAAATTGTGCTTCATTAGTAGCTAATTAAGCCATGTTCTTTTTCTCGCGCTCCTTCGTGTCAGGTTTCCGTTACGGGAGTGACATTGTCCCGTTCTCCAAAGTGGACCAAGAGCAGATGAAGTACAAGTCAGATGGAAAAAGCTTTGCTGTGCTTGGCTTTACCAAGCAGGAGCTGGTGAGTTGTTGACCACAAGATGGAGCACTTTCTCTGTAAATCAGTACATAGAGGGTCCTGTTCTTAAAATGATTCTGCAATGGTTCCTCTCCATCCAAATCTGCTCTCAGACCAGTGTAAAAGCCGTCCTCTTCTTTTAAGATCTAAATATTCACCACACTTTCTATATTCAGCAACTTCAGTGTTCAAACTTGGGGGAAAAAAACAGTCACTCCAGTATGCATTGTGTATGGCTGATAACCTTTTAATTCACAAAATCGTGACAATCATGTTCTACACACAAGGGTGTGGGTTATTTATACAATATTAGGATCTGTTGTAATGTGTGTTTATTTTGTGCAGATTTATCGCCATCATTTCATGGGCCAGCAGATTGTTAAGGTTTTTGCTGCTAAAGATGATGAGGTGAGTGTAGCTTGGTATATCAGTGGTGTGATTAGAGCGCATTTCTTTCCTGACACAGATTATACGTATAGCTTTACGTTATTTAGAAGACATTTAGAAAATACACCTTTTTGTCAGTCGCATTTAAGGCCAGCCCTAGTTTTTATTGGGAAAACCACATGCTTTTGGTAAATTTAAATTTCAGTGGTTTATTTTGTGTGTGTGCGTGTGTGTGTGTGTGTGTGTGTGTGCGTGTGTGTGTGTGTGTGTGTGTGTGTGCACGCACAGCATGCAGCTGTTGCGCTCTCTGCTCTGATTCAAGCTCTGGACAGTCTGAAGATGGTGGCTATTGTTCGTTATGCTTATGACCGCCGAAGCAACCCACAAGTAGGAGCAGCTTTTCCTTGCGTCAAAGACAAATACGAGGTATGTGGATCTGAGTCATGCAGAAATATGCCTCATGCTATGTGTGTCACCCTGGAGTCACTGTCCTTCCTTCCTCTGCTCCCCAGTGCTTGGTGTATGTGCAATTACCATACATGGAGGACCTCCGTCAGTTCACTTTCCCTTCACTGGAGAACAACAAGAAATTTGTTCCATCAGGTGAGCAGTCATGGGATCCAACTGATATGTATAAACTGGACAATTTATATGTTTCTTTTTTAGAAATGTGGAAATTCAGATCTAATTGCTACATCTTCCAAAAGTGTGGAAATACTTTTTTTTTTTCCCAGAAAAATCAGCTTCTTTAGGATGAGCTATGTGTATTAGAACCTAAATCAAGTAGGCCTGTTATGACTATTGCGTAATTTTACTATTACCAATCATAGTTATTTGCACTGACTGAGCTTGTTTTACATTCATATATAATACAAGACATATATTTTCTTCTGGCAGCAGCTGACCTGTGTATTGGTCTTGTGAGCCAATAGAAGTCAGGACTGTGGTATTTTTACTTGATAAAATCAGTCCCTCCAGGATTTCGCGATCGCAGAGATAAAGGCAAAATCAAGGAAACTCCAATATTCGCAGGAGCTTGCAATTTTTCAAAATTACCGCAGATTTTTCGCAGATTTGGGCCAAGACGGGTCATGTGACGTCATCACAACGCACATTCAGTCAAAGCCCCTTCGATTCACGCGCGTCGAACATGAGTACAGCTAAAAGGTCTCATTTACCAACAAACATCACTGCGAAAAGCCGTGCAAAACAATTTTGTGCAATTGCAGTTTGACCAGTTCAAGTAGTTTTCCACAAAAAAAGCACAAAAATCTCTGCAAATTGCATCACAAAATTTTAAAAAAGCTGCAGCAAAAACAAGCATTTTTGGCAGCAATAATAACAAAAAAACTCAGCGAAATCCTGTACGGACCGGAAAACATGTAGAATCTGCTTATTATTAAGTAGCGCTCACACCAGACATTTGTTCTTACTGTATCTTAGATCACATTTGGGGAAAAAATGAAATACAGTTATACACCTCATCCACAGATATATGGAATTTGTGATGAAGTTAATGAAAATTCTGTCTCTCTGACTGCTAGGATTTTCTTGTTAGCAGTGTTGGCATCTCTGGTTTATGTCACAACCCACACACACAAACACCTCAACACAAATTGACTTCCCTTGCTGTCTGCAGTGAGCAACATTGATTTAGGCTAAGTTGCAAAACACAACATGACTGCTGGTTGTCAGAGCTGCCATCATCTATGGTTTAGCCATAGCATTTATGATATTTGTCTCATTGCCGTGTCGATATTTGAAACCGAAAGCTACACTTTTCAGCTTTGTCAGCTAAAGCAGTGATCAGAACAAATGAATAAAATTCTCTCTTTGAAAAAAAGCCAGTTAACTGAAAGGGAAAGGATGCGGGATATGAAAGCTGTTAGCTGTGATTTCTTTTGCTTCATGTGGCTCGGTGAACTTTGACCTGTGAATTCACTAGCCAATACGGATGAAGAAGTAGGGCTGTAGTATTTTTGTTCTGTGGAAAAAATGGGGGAGCTGCTTATTCCTAAATCTTATGCTTTCTTGTCCACCGACATGCACTATTGGTGTTTGTGGTACAATTCCACAAACACCAGGCTAGGATTTTCTCGTTATCAATGTTGGTACCGCTGGTATAACACTTTTAACAGTAGATATGGTCACGAAGCAGCTTTCAGAAATCCTGATGTCGGTTTAGATCCTTGATGAGCAGGCCAGAGACAACATTGACAAGAAAAAAAACTCCCTGAGACGACTTGAGGAAGAAAACTTTAAAAGAACCAGGCTTAAAAGGGACCTTATCCACTTTTGGGTGAAACCATACAGTGGAATTTTAAATCATTACTCTTCCACAACTATATACTAAGTAAAACTGTACTGTGTGTGTTAAAAAGGATATTCAGTATTATCATCATAGTCTATGATTGCAGCAGAAGAAGAGTGAGAAGTGGGCATTAACTGTTTATGGGAAAGGCCAACTGTTTATCAAAAAGAGAGAAGTATATAATCGTCAAAGTCGCTAATACTACAAATAAAATTTAAAAAAAAAGAATAAAAATCTATGCACCACTAACCCACCAAATTTGCAGAACCTAGCAAGACAATAGCAACTGCTGTTATTTCATCTATTGTGGAGGCTTTAGAGTGAGTAAGTAAATATCAGCATGCCTGAAAAAGATGATTCACAATGACAGACAGTGTGAAGCATTTTATATCCACAGAAATTTTGTGTTCAGTGTAGTATTACTATTCAGCAGGATTTATACTTTAAGAGCACTGTACTCTAATAATCTTCGACTAAAACGTCACGATCGTGACGAGGATCCAAGTGAGGCTTGGAGTTGGTTTTTATAAACATGAGAAAAGATGTAGGGAGCTGATGAAACATTGATCGATTTTTGTTGGCTGTCAGAATTGTCCTGAAGTTTTTTATAAATGCAGTTCTGTCTCTCTTTACCCAGAGGCTCAGCTGTCAGCAGTGGACAGTCTCATCAACTCTATGATGCTGGTGGAGGAGGATGAAGATGGAGAGAAGGAGGACATATTCAAAGTCAACAAAATCCCCAACCCTCAGTTTCAGAGACTCTTCCAGGTAAAAGAGCCACACAGCTTATTTAAAAGCTCAGTCTGTGCAAGATGTTGCCTGAAATCATCAGAGGGCGGAGTGGAAAACTGCTGTGCCTGTGGTTAGTCTTGAATATCTATTTCTTTTTGCTTGATCCATATTATAGGCTCTAAAAAATTTCAAGTATTTAGTTCGGCCCAAGGATACCATTCATGATATATCTGTGGGCGGAAAACTGAGCCATAACTTTCACAGAATGAATGGCACGTACTCAAACTTGTTTTAGTAAATCTTAATTTATGGCCATGGAATTTAATAGAGACCCCTAGCATGGCTTTGGATAATCAGTCATGCACTTTACTTTAAAGCAAGGGACTTCATCTAGATTCCATTCAAATCAGTTTTATTTATATAGCACATTTAACAGTAGACATTGTCACAAAGCAGCTTTACAGAAATTCATGTGTAAATTCATGTGATTAATTTTCATTAATGAGCAAGCCAGAAGCAACTGTGGCAACAAAAAAAACTTCCTGAGATGACATGAGGAAGAAAAATTGATACAGACTCAAAAGTTCTACTGAATAGTGGGATTATAAATCATCATTATAAATCATAAATCAACTGTAAAGTAGGGCTGGGCAATATGACAAAAATATCACTATGTATAATTTAGTTAACAAACTCTCTGCAAAACAGTAGTAAAATAAAGAAACAAAAACGTTAAACTGAGTTTGACGATACTTTTCTTTAATGTCTACGAAGACAAAGATGATTAAGTTTTTTTTGTTTTTTGTTTTTTAATTACGTCAAATCAAAGGCACCTATTCAGTACCATCTAATTCGTAATGATTAAAAATGTAAAAAAAAAATGCATCACCATACCAATGATATCTCAGAAAAAAAAGTGTATCGTGTAACCATTTATCAAGATATAATTATATCGATATATCACCTAGTCCTACTGTAAACTAGAATTTCAAAGTATTTAGTGTGTTGAAAGGATGTTCAGTATGAGCTTATTGTGATGAAGAGTTCTCGGATGAGCACAGGAATATCTCAACTGCTCAGATGTATAAATGAATGTAAGTCGCTCTGGATAAGGGCGTCTGCCAAATGCCGTGAATGTAAATGTACTGAGCGCTGGGAAATTCCCAGGCATTTACATATCTCATGTAACATCATGATGCTTTTTACGGTAACATGGGAAAGAAGAGTGAAGGTGTGAATTGGTGGACCTTTAGAATTCAACAGCTGTCATGTGACTTTAACGTTTAACAGTTTACAGTGAATGTTCTGATGTACATTTAAAAATGACCTGGATAACCTGGAAAGGTTTTTGTCATCCATCATAACCCTGAGCAGGTAAATCTTTTGGCTGCATGACCACAATTTTATACAGGGGGTTATGTAGGTTTACCAAAGTTTGTGCGCTTAGAAATGTAATAGACGTTGTTGTTGTTTTTTCTCATTACCCCAGTGCCTACACCATCGTGGTGTGAACCCAGATGCACCCCTGCCCCCTATGGAGCCGTGGCTTAAGCGGATGCTGGATCGGCCCCAGGCCATCTCTGCCCGCTGTCATGCACCTCTGCAGGAGATGAAGAAACTCTTCACCCTGAAGGAGGTGGTGCAAAAGAAGGGCCAGAAGACCAGTGCAGATGTGTTTGGGAATAGGTAAAAAAAAAATAATAATAAATCTCTGGTCAGCAAGAAAGGAGGGAAATCTGGAGACTGTGGGAGACGAGTTGCATTGCCAAGCACTTTATAGCATAGTATCAATAATGATGACTCCACTCAGAAGCTCCTTATTAGTCTAAGACTAAGTTGAATTTCTACCCATCTTCTGATTTTCCAAAGAGAAAGCCAAGCAAACATGGAAAATCCACAAATGTATTGTAATGTACGACATAAGTAGACTCAGAAAAGTATCCTTATGTGTTTTTTTTGTTAATCCCTGGTTCTTAAGTTTGTGCTCTCTTTTTCCACCCAGCACTGAGGAGCCAGACGCTAAGAAGTTCAAAGTGGATGATGGGGAGAAGTTCAGCCTAGCAGAGACTTCAGAGGGAAACATTACCTCTGTGAGAAAGCGTCAAATAAGTTCCAGGATTTTAACATGTGATTCAGAACAAAATCGAAAGGATACAAATGTTGTACCTCCATGTATTGTCTTTACAGGTAGGTAGCGTGAACCCTGCAGAAAACTTCCGCACTTTAGTTCAAAAGAAGACCATTCCCTTTGACCAAGGTGAGATGTGAACAGGTGCTTTTTATTTCTTTTATCCCTTTTTAATGCTTAAAAAGGTTCTTTAAGGGTTCATAATTAAATAAGGAATAAAATCATGTATGAATAGGAAAATAATCAATGAGCGGTGTAATGTGACCCAACGCGAAGTGTAGTTACTATTTCCACCCTGAAGTTGATTATTTTCCAATGACAACACATCCCAATGTGTTTTATTCCTCTTTTAGCTCAGCAATTTATCGAGGATTACAATTTATTTGCTAAAAAAAAAACACAGTACATTTTATCCATTCATAGTTCTGTTTAGTGTTGTGGAACGTACAAAATAGTTCCTGTTATCGCTTACGTCATAGTCTCTGAAATTAGCCATTCTCTCACCAGCATCTTTTTTCTCTCTCGCTTGACATTAAATAAAAAACAAAGAAACACAGTTTGTCATGCTACCAAGAAAATGGAGAAGGCAAAGTGTTCTGCTCTGAAATCTCTCTCGTGGTAGGAAACTTACTGACTGTTATAAAGCACTGACACTAAAGAACATGTCCTTATAGAAAACTTTGCATTATCAACAATTATACATCTGTCTTGGTTAAATAACGTTGTATTATTTATTTATTTATTTATTTATTTAAAATTAACCTTACATTATTTTGGAGCGTCCACCATACACGTCACTGTGACTTAGCTGTTGTTATGGAAACAATAACATATTAGATTGTGTGCATTAATATATCCCTGGCATTTGAACTACAGCTGGCACTTCTGTCCGAGCTGCTGAAATAGAAAATTAATCAACACCTTCTGCCCAAGCAGGTTTGTGAAGTCAGCAGCACTGTACCATAAGGGTTTTCAACTTAAAAGGATCTACACTCTTATAGGATTCCACATATAAGGTTTCTCAAAATTGACAACTGAAGAACACTTACGGGTTCAAATCTTTCTGAGTGTGTAAACCAACCAAGGGGAACAGTATTGACTCAGAGGTTGAAAGCAAGATAGTAATTTTGCTGCCTAACTAGTGTAGTCATGCGTCATGCTTGAAAAACGTCGGGGTTTGGATGTTTAGACTCTATGTTCTGTCTTCTGAATGTGAAAATTGATTTGCCATCTGTCCAATTGTGTATCTGTATATTTTCAATCTAGCAAGCATTCATCCAAGGGCATGCTAGTTTACTATTTAGTTTAGTATTTAATAATTAATGTCATTCAACAACTATTTGAAACTAGACACAATTTTTCAACCCCATATGTTAACATTTTTGCTTAGACTCATTTTAAAGACTCTAAAATTAGACAAGTAAGAAAAAAATTATATATGTTTTATATATATTATGATTTATTTATTTATTTATTTTTGTGAATTTTTATTTTAGGACCTGAGAGCAACCAGTCCTTAGATACAAAAAATAGGTCTTGGTTAAAAAACTTGCATAATACAGTATATTTCTCTAATTAAATACTCTTTCATACAGTTTTATTTTGTTTGTGGCACTAATTGTGGTTTGAACTGTAATCAGATATAAGATACTCCAAATGTTTAAATCTTTTAATTGGCAATGTACATTCTGCACATTGTTATTTGTGAATATATATATATATATATATATATATATATATATATATATATATATATATATATATATATATATATATATATATAGACTGAAGCCTTTTCATTATTGGCTTTAGAGCTCTGCAATAAATAATATTATTTAATATAATATCTCGGGTATTATCAGATATCTCTTTGTCTTCCATTTAGTGTTACACCCACCCAGTCAAAAACAAGCATTCGTAGCACTGCTCTGCAAATGAGCAGTTTAGTACACCATTGACAGATTAGTTTCTGAGTGTACTCTGCTGTCTCCATGTTAGTCATCTGCAGAAATCTCACTCACAGCTGATCAGGTTCACACGTCTGTTGAAATAATTGCTTTTGTCACCTTTGTCATAGTTTTGCAACATTTCTGCGTGTCCTTGCGTTACTGTCCCACTGACTCGTTTTGTTTTTGGTCTTTACACCAGCATGCGAGCAGCTCACCCACAGGATGGAGCAGTTGCTGGGCAACAGGAGCACTGACTATTACATGAAGACCATCGCATGTGTCCAGGCCTTTAGGGAGCAGTCCATTAAGGTGAATGCTCAATCAAGGCTCAATATTCCGTTATGGTTCACATTACAATCAATGCTACTGCCAGTCTGTAGCTTCTCTAGTGGGCTAACAGAGTTACCTTTGCTAAGTGTGTCATATTTAGACTAAGGTCCCCACTCGACACATCTGGAGTGTTTACTATCTTACGTCATTCATGCTCTTATCAGTCAGGTTAGGGGGAAGGTAATCATCAGCTGCTGCCCTGAATGAAATTTTAAGTGATCTCAACACACCACGAGCACTGATAGTTCCAAACAGCAGATGAGTCGCTTCTGATGAGTCACAAGAATTCTCATTTCGAGTGCACTGAACACCTGTTGAGTCTTCTGACAAAGCACTCGTGGGCATTTTTAGGCATTTGTTTACAGAGCTGTGTGAATGACTGTGCACTGAAATGTACTAATACATGTTAATCCCAGATAACGATCATTATCAGAGCACTTTAATGTAATTAGATGGGTTTTTTTTTTTAATTGTACAGGTCTACAAGGATATATGATGCTTGAGAGGGTCTGAAACATCTAAAATGAACTTATAATAACCGAAACATAATTCCTATCCTTTTTAGAAACACTCAGGGCTGTATTAAGAACTGGTGGCTTAAGTTCAAAATATATAGTACTGTGCAAAAGTTTTAGGCAGGTGTGAAAAAATGCTGTAAAGTAAGAATGCTTTCAAAAATAGACATGTTAATGGGTTTATATTTATCAATTAACAAAAGGCAAAGTGAGTGAACCGAAGAAAAATCTACATCAAATCAATATTTGGTGTGATCACCATTTGCCTTCAAAACAACATCGATTCTTCCATTTGTACCATTGCACAAAGTCAGGGATTTTGTAGGCATATAGTCAGGTGTATGATTAAACACTTATACCAAACAGGTCTGTGACGTTATCTGCATACAGCCTCGTGCTGAGCGGGTGGTTAACTTTATTTTCAAGACAGAGCAGTGAGATTATTGAAATTGCTATACCTGCATGGACCTTCAAAATTGGCTGGTTTGTCATGTGTAGTTTTCATGTGTAGTTCTTTTTCTCAGACCTCAGCCTTTAAAACAAGGCTAATGAAAAATCAGGTGATAGGAAACTTCATAGAGATGATCCTTTTATGGGGATTTCCTCTGGGTACTCCGGTTTTGTCCCCCAGTCCAAAGACATGCACTGTAGGCTGATTGGCATTTCCAAATTGTCCGTAGTGTGCAAATAGGTGTGTGAATGGGTGTGCGATTGTGCCCTGCAGTGGGTTGGCGTCCCGTCCAGGGTGTCCCCTGCCTTGTGCCCCAAGTTCCCTGGGATAGGCTCCAGGCTCCATTACGACCCTGTGTAGGATAAGCCGGATGGATGGATGGATGGATGGATGGACTAATACAACAATATACACATGAGAACATAAGGTTTGAGGTTAGAAATTGAACTTGGCAATCAAAACCTCTTACAATTAGGGATGTCCCACTTAGAGGTCCGGGACTGAGGATCCCGGCAGGGAGTTTTTACTTTCAGGTGATCAGATACGAAGCTTGTGTGACAAACAAAAACCTTAACATTAACACAGGAGTGTATTGGATGCAGCGGGTCAGGGTTGCTGTGGTTTAATTTACCAATTTGTGAATTAGAAATGGTAAGGTGTAAACAAAATTAATAACTAATAATAATTTCAACAGGCGTGAGTGAGATTATAAAAATGGTCCCATGCACACCTCTAGTCACAATCTCATTGTTCTATTTCTGATAACCTACAGATAGCTGAACAGAAGCTCGAAGTATTGGACAGACCTTACCCGAGAGTTACATCTTATCAATGAGTGACTATAAAATTTAAAATTCATTCGCTATCCCATAGGAAACATTACAGGTGTGATGGTGACATCCTTTTAATACTGACTGGAAAAAAATGTGAACTCCAGACTGATACTGATCCAGAATTTCAGACCAGAATCAATATTAAGTATCAGGTCTCTACATAGAGTATAGTTAAACTAAAGGATTGATTACATGTACATAATTGATTTGTGAACAGTGGACCAGGAGAAGTGCTGTAGTCATTTCATCTTTTCCAGGTATCAAATGCCGACCTATTCAACAGCTACATGCAGTCTCTGAAGAGCAGCGTTCCAGACAAGAATCTTCAGGAATTCTGGGATCTGCTTGTTGCAGGTGTGTGTGTATATGATTTTTTTTCCCCCCCGGTTTGAAGAGTGATTAGATGGCATCATGACTGACACAGACTTCTGTCTGCAGATTCTATAACGCTAATCAGCAAGGATGAAGTGGATAGCAGCACAGTATCCAAGCAAGAGGCAAACCAGGTGATTTAAATGTCTACACCATCTCATTGTTTTTTTTTTTTTCATTCAACTAGGTTTTGTAATTTAGTGACGCTAAGAAGATAACATTATGCTATTCTCTAAAGACAATGAAAAAGAAAATGGTTTAGGGTGTATAGCTGTTATGATGTAGTTTTATGCCCTGTGTATGTTTAGCCCTAACAAAAAAAACAACAACTCTATACCTTCACTAGTTTTTTGCATTTGAAGAGAAAGAGGAAGTGCCAGCTGCTCCTACCCATGAGGACGCAGGAGACGTGGATGATTTGGTAAGTGTCCTTGTTGGTGCTAAATTAATCAGTATGAGTGGAAACTGTACTGATTGTCGGTAAGATGTGTTTTTGTATTTACATTCTGTGTGAGCTTGGCTAATCTTATTGTGTGCTCTTATTTCTTTTCACACAGCTGGACATGATGTGAACCCGGACTGTCCTTCAGCGTTGCCTTCATTCCACTTGGTGCTGAGGTCACAGTAATATTTGCACTATATTTTTGTCTAAACAAAACACAGGAATATGTACCATAATTAAAAGCTTTAAAAAAAGAAAGCAGTTCCACTTAAAGGTGTGATCAATCATTTGTGGCTTCATTCCCACACAGGATTTAACTTTATTACTTACCTTATCTAGCAAATTAACAATTTGCTTTATGTGCCACTTTGCTCCACATATCAGAAATGCAAGAGCTAAAGCAGTACAGAGGCGCACCCTTTCTTTCAGAGGATTTCACAAATAAGACAATGTTAACTAACCACTACCAATCCTTATTGTTAGCAATGAGAGAATTTTGGGTGAATTTGTCTTTTAACTGTTTCACTGCAGAATTTTGTAAAACAGTGTTTTCTGCCTTTGGGTGTTTCTGCTGTAATTTTTCCCTTTCTACAATCCATTTCGTAACTGACAATATAATAACTTTTTAGTATGTTTGTTTTGTTCAGAGGTTGAAAGCACATTTTGATTTCTGTTCTGATCGAGGTGTGAAAATTACGGCCCTCTGTAACACTTAGAGTCCAATCTAGACACAAAGCGCAAGCGACTAAGTTTTCAACCGCATGCAGTTACATTTGTATTTGAATGGGTCTCTGGTTCTCGAGATTAAAAATTGATTTGTTACATGTTAACATGTAAATCAGAGCAATATACTTCCTATATTGTCTGTTTTGTTATGGGTTTTTTTTTTTTGTCAATGTTGACCAAGCATAGAGTGCCCTCCACTAATATTGGCACCCTTGATAAATATGAGCAAAGAAGGCTGTGAAAAATTGTCTTTATTGTTTAACCTTTTGATCTTTTGTTCAAAAAATTCACAAAAATACTCTGCTCTCATGGAGATCGAACAATTGCAAACACAACACAAGTTTATAAAAAAAATTCTTTAAGTATAGGTGTGCAACAATTATTGGCACCCCTATGAGTTCATATGAGAAAAATATATTTAAAGTATATTCCCATTGATATTTTACATTTTTAGTACACCTGGGTGACTAGGAACAGGAAATTGTTCAACCGCGACTTCCTGTTTCACAGGGGTATAAATATGAGGTAACACATAGACCAAATTCCCTTAGTCATTCATAACAATGGGTAAGACCAAGGAATATAGCTGTGATGTGCGGCAAAAGGTTGTTGAGCTTCACAAAATGGGAAGTGGCTATAAGAAAATAGCAAAAGCATTGAAAATGCACATTTCCACCAACAGGGCAATAATTAAGAAGTACCAGTCAACGTACTGTGAAGAGGATTGTTCGAGTGGCCAAAAAATCTCCAAGGATCACAGCTGGAGAATTGTAGAAGTTAGTTGCGTCTTGGGGTCAGAAAGTCTCCAAAACTACAATCCGAAGTCACCACAAGCTGTTTGGAAGGGTTTCAAGAAAAAAGCCTCTACTTTCATCCAAAAACAAACTCAAGCGTCTTCAGTTTGCCAGACACTACTGGAACTTCAAATGGGATCGGGTTCTCTGGTCAGATGAAACCAAAATAGAGCTTTTTGGCAATAAACACCAGAGGTGGTTTTGGCGCACACAGAGAGGTAGCCATATGGAAAAGTACCTCACGCCCACGGTTAAATATGGTGGTGGCTCTTTAATGTTTTGGGGCTGTTTTTCTGCCAGAGGACCTGGACATTTTGTTAGGATACATGGCATCATGGACTCTATCAAATATCAACAGATATTAAATGAAAACCTGACTGCCTCTGCCAGAAAGCTTAAAATGGGCCGTGGTTGGATCTTCCAGTAGAACAATGATCCAAAACATACATCAAAATCAACACAAAAATGATTTACTGACCACAAAATCAAGGTCCTGCCATATCCATCCATCCCAGTCCCCTGACTTGAAACCCATAGAAAACCTGTGGGGTGAACTGAAGAGGAGAGTCCACCAGTGTGGACCTCGAAATTTGAAGGAGAGATTCTGTATGGAGGAATGGTCTCAGATCCCTTGTATTCTCCAACCTAATCAGGCATTATAGGAGAAGACTCAGAGCTGTTACCTTGGGAAAGGGAGGTAGCACAAAGTATTGACTAAAAGGGTGCCAATAATTGTTGCACACCTATATTTAACAAAGATTTTTTTTAATACACCTGTGTTTTTTTTTGCAATTGTTTGATATCCATGAGAGCAGAGTATTTTTGTGAATTTTTTTGAAAAAAGATCGAAAGGTTAAACAATAAAGACACAGCCTTCTTTGCTCATATTTACCAAGGGTGCCAGTATTAGTGGAGGGCACTGTATATGTTATTAAGATGAGATTAAATTTATTGATCCCCAAGGAAATTATTGTAAATTCATGTTGAAGATTTAACTTAAGATTTAAATTCAATTCAATTTGTTAGGAGTTTCAGTCTGAATTACAGGAGCAGATGACAGTGATTTGTATTATTACTTGCATTTGATATAAGGAATATACAGTAAAACACGACAAGGCGTTGCAGTTATAGTAAAAATAATCAAAGACTTGTGATGCAGCCTAACACAAAGCAGAGTTATAGGTACCGCCCTGAATTTTCCTATAGCAGCACATCCTGATGTGTTCCCCCCCCTTTATACCACAACAATTTGCCACTGATTACATATTATTTATTTTAAACATGACATACTTTTACTCCATTTATAGCTACATTTAGTGTTGTGGAACTTCCACGAACTTCCACAAGTTAGTTCTTTTTATGACTTATTTTATAGCAGCTATAAACAGACATTCCCTCACTAACCTCTTATTTTTTACTCTCTCTTGAAGTTCATAAGACAAAAGAAATGCAGCTTGTACAAAGAAAATGTCCTGTGTCAGAAAACCTGAAATTAGAGCACTACCTCTCAATGTTACCAAAGCACTGACACTGGAGACTCCTTCCATAAATGGTAAATAAATGTCTCTTCACAGAAAACTTCACCATATCAACAATTACACATTAGTTTTTATTTTTATTTATTTATTTTTTTAATATCCTTTTATGTGAAGCATCTATGTTGTAGGAACAGTGTGTCTATGACAACTATGTCAATGCTGAATACAAAAAAAGTAAATCAGCTTGATGAGAAACCTAAAAGAATATTCAAAGAACTTGTTTGTTTCAAAGAACTGTCTGGTGATATTGATGACTGTGGCTGTAGATGATATATTGGATGAACTATATCATGACCCTCACAGGCTGTGTGCACAGCTGATGTCTGATGGTTTGCAGTATGACAAGTTGACATCACTGGATATGTTCCTTGACTACACTTCACCCAGGCAGAGTGTAATCATGGATGTGTCAGTCAGTGATCTGTTCATGAAAGTGGCTTGTCTCTTGTGGTCTGTCCTCTGAGGTTGGGTAAAAATATATTTTTCTGCACCACAGTCTATAGTCCTGATGTTTAGATTGATTATAAACACAAATATTTCTTCACAACCACTGTCATTAGTCTGTTATATTGGTGTACATGTCTGGTGTCCATTGGTGTTTTTGAAGCCGAAGATTTTTAACAAAGCCACGTCAGAATTATTGGCACCCCTACATTTAATATTGTACTTTGCACATAGATATTTTGGTTTAACAACACAAAATTGTCTCAATTCAATGTATTTTCAATATATCAAAAATAAGAAATGCCTGAATAGGTGCCTTAGATTTCCATTTTCAATTGATTAAAACATTCAACATTATTAAAGAACAGAAACAGAATAATGAAACAGTAATTAAACAGTAGCTCTTGGGCCCTACCACATTAGCTTTCAAAGCCCAACTACGTCTCAAAAACTGCACAAAAAGACCTGATGCTAGCTTAAAAATAAATCGGGCATTGGAAAAGGAAGTCACATTTCTCTTCCTTTTTCTTTGTGGTGGAAAGGAGTTCACGGTGGTGCACACATTTCAGAGCGAGAGAAAGATAAAAAAAAAAGAAAAAACCCTGTAGCTTCTCCTGATTCAAGATTTAAAAAAAGGAAGCTACTTTTTCAGAGGAGGGAATGTAGGCTTGATTAGGTTAGATGTTTACTACACCACACGCAATATAAGTAGTATTTTATGACTTACTGTAAACATGTAAATACAATTAAAGACCATAGGTTTTCTTCAAGCTGTTTTTCTTCACCCTTTTTCATTGATTTAAAGATCAGTTAATGCATGGTTGCATTATGGTTGTAGATTTTACCCAGAGACATAAAAAGCAGGTGATGAGAATATTCACTTTTACATTTATTCCTTTCTGAAATGCTTTTTATCCAAACAAGACAGAAAACCATCCAAGCTGAAACTTTTTGTCAGTCATGAGACTAAAATTTACAGCCTTCCAGTTACAAACCTCTTAATGCCATACCTCCCTATCACTGCATGGCTATCGACAGGGATGATGAGGTCAGATATAGGTGAGTAGGTTTTTTTTTTCTCAATACTCCGGCATTGATGATGAGCTTCTGGCCAGCAGGAAATACTTAATATCTTGTAATGTGAAGGATACTTGCCTGTAGATGTTTATCACCTCCTCCAGTTCATATGTTCACTTGATGACACATGAGAGATATTCATCTGACCTACAGTCAGCTCAAGAATTATTGGCACCCTTGGTAGGGTATGCAAAAAGTGTATTTCTGGTTAATTAGAGTGATCACTGGGCAGTGATCACACAGGGCAGTGGTAGCACAGTGGTTAATACGTTGGCCTACTGATCAGAAGGTTGTGAGTTCAAACCTCAGCACTGCCAAGCTGCCACTGTTGGGCCCTTGAGCAAGGCCCTTAACCCTCAACTGCTCAGTTGTACAAATGACATAAATGTAAGTCGCTCTGGATAAGGGTGTCTGCCAAATGCCATAAATGTAAATCACTGAAAATATGAGGAAAAATTTTACAGTTTAATTGAAGTACATTTATTGAAAGAAAATGAGAAAATCTTATAAAAAATATATGGTAAAAATGTGTGTCAATTATTGGCATTTAGTACTTTGTGGAACCTCTCAACCTGCTGACACAACAGCATCGAGTCTTCTCCTGTAATGCTTGATGAAATTGGAAAATACAGAGCAAAGGCTCTGAGAACTCTTCAATACAGAATCCTCTCCAAATCCTCCAGCATCCTTGGTCCTCTCATGTGGACTCTCCTCCTCAGCTCAACTCGTAGTTTTTAAAGGGGTTTAGGTCTGGGTACTGTGATGTCCAGGTCAGAAGCTTAATTCTGTGGTCACTGAACCAGTTTTTTGTGATTTTGGATATATTTTTTTAACCCTCATCCTTCTGAAAGGTCCTATAATAATATAATATAAGGAATCTGACACAATACAGAACCTCTCCAAATCCTCCATGGGCCTAGGTCCTCTCTTGTGAACTGCTCTACATCACTGGATATGTTCTCTTATCTCACCATAAACCCAGTATCCAAAAGTGCTGACTTGAGGTTTTAAACATTCCAGCTAAAGTTTTTCCCCCCCCTGAGGGAACCATTAGAACCCTACAGCATAAACAGTTTCGCCTTTACTAAGTTGAACCTCATTTGAAAGCTATTACCCACTCAAAGATCCTTCGAACAACCCATGTTCTTTTTCTAAATGTGTGACCTACCTGAAAATTAGATGATCATACTAATGGTCAAACATGAGTGGGACAATGTCCTGCTAAGGAATGCTGGAAATTTTCCGCCATGCTGATGTTCTTTTACAGTTGATGCTTATTGTGCTTTTTTTAGTGCGTAGTTGAAAAATAACTTTCCATACTTCTAAATCAATACACCAATTCATTTAAAGGAGTTGTTCAAATAGAGCAATTTGTGCTTGAATCACTAGTCTTCATCGTTAATGAGAGACGCTACTGCTGCCCTAAGTTACTAAAGTAATGATTCAGCATTAAACAGATAGAGGAGAAAGTGTCCTTGTACAGGAGGAGCCTCATTAAAATCAGCTTATATTCAGATACCGCACTCCGACTGTCAAAGCAACAAACCCTGAGCCAGCATAACAATATACTCATTATGGCGCATGTTGCCTCTTACAGAACTCTGGCAAACAATGTTTCCATCAAATACAGTAACAACATTTAATTATATTTCTTACTTTTGATGTCTTTTTTGGCTTGATATTACCTTGACACATTTCACATAATACCCCTACTACTGTGGAAGTATCTCACTTCTTGCTGTCTGTTTAAAATGGAGAAACATTGAAGTGGACAGCCACAGAAGAGAAATATATTTTTTTCCCTCTTTAGCATAGAGATTTGTACTGCTCAGACGTCTTACATATAATTTTAATGTCTTCAGTCTGAAAACAATGAAAGAGCAAGCAGTGATTTGAACCTTGAAAGAGAACTGGCCAGAGTCTCGTTCTGTTGAATACTTTATGTTTTTTTCCCCTGTCAGTTAATGATAAGGAACATAAAATAGATATGAAGGCAAGGGTCAAAGACTACAATCGATCCAGGGTTTGAATATCATTTCTGTATATTATATTGTAGATATGTATGTATATGAAAAGTGCATCTGTGTAAACTTTATACATTTGTAGATTTTCCCACAAAAGTTTCTTAATAGCCAATACTATGTTAAGACTTTAATTATCAGTGGCGCGCATCTCATCAGTGTTCAACATCATCATCAAAAAAAAATCTCACTTCCCCATCCACGAAGCTACTTATGTCTTGTAAGAATGAACATTTCTGGCGTATGTCACCCTGAACCAATAAACCCCACTGATTTACTGCTGATTCCGAAATATGCCATAAAATGAGACTGCAAGCAGAAATGTACAGTTCATTATTTTGACAGCTACACCAGGTTTGCCACAAGCAGTTATAGGAACCATTAAACCTTCAGCAACAAAATAAATGCTCTAACATATTTCTTCCTTCCAAAAAATATTTCATGCACTAAAAACAGCATAAGACTTGGGTGCAAAGTGTGTGCCAAAATGTCTGATATCTTCTCCTCATGAAAAAAAAAAAAGACATGAACCTTTGATTCATTTCTCAAACAGGCTTTCCTCCTACTTTGACTCATTTCCAAGAGTGCTGCGGCAAAAAGACGCTGACATCAATAAAAGTGCAAAGAGAAATGGGGCAAAATAATTCACTGTGAACTCTCAGCACCAGACTTTCCCAAGGAAGCTGTTATTGTACCTCAAGCCCATTGATATCAGCACTTCATGTACTGAATTATTCAGGGGTCGCAGATGGTGGCCACTGAAAATCAGTAGATACGGGCTTCTTAAAGAGACTTCCTGCTCATTCATCTCCAACACACCTGCTCTGAAATGATTGAAAGAACCCAACAGTGATTTTACTCCATTTTGTGTTTATCATTATAAATGGTAAACCATGTTCAAATGAATGTTCACGTTCACAATGGCATATTTAAAGTTTATTTCCTTTTCAGTACTGAAATGGCAACAAGGTAAAAGTAATCTGGAAACACCATGTGGAAATAGGAAACATCTGACATAAGCACTTCATGGCATCTCATATGATTTAGAAAGTAATGCCTTCCTCAGGGAAAAAAACGCACAGTTATTGTAAGAGTCCTATCTCTTCGGTTATTTAGAAATTTCAGTTTTACAGTGACTTCGGGAAAAAAAAAAAAACACTTGAGAACAGTTCACCTGTGAGATAAACCATTTCTGACTGTAAACGTTCAGACTGTACAGTTGTTTAATACAGAATGTTGACAGAAGAGACATGAGACCAGCTGTGTCAGCGTTTCAGGAGCTTCTCCCCTGTCTGGACTTTCTGACTGAGACAGTGTGGATGGACGGACGTGGTCACATTTACAGATAAATGAATTAAACATGAAGGTAAATGTGTGATAGGTTGACTGAGAGACAAAGCTGTATTGTAAAGGTACAGATAAACCTTTTTTTTCTATCTGCAATACTGCAGCGAATTGTGTCATTACAGTCACAGATTGTTCTACACAATCCAGATTGTACACCAGACAGAAATTGTGCTTTTCTTCCATTCAAACAAGACCATCAAAACGGTCACCCTTTGTGCTTTTTGACATTCCAAGTCCACAATGATAAGGCATGTCATTTTTGCTCACACAGTGGTTACTCTCATGACCAGTTCTCTGGGCTGATGGCTGCTGGTGTTGCTGGTGTTTCCTGACTGGTTGCGTAGTTCTTGTGGCCTAAGGTGACTGAGGAGATGAAAAAAGCTATAAGGACAGTGATGGTCAGTCCCTGTAGTGTCATTACTGTGGTTGTGTGTAGAGTCCTCTGTAGTGAGACCTGCCACTGTGGTGTTTGGCGTATCGGGAGCTGTCGCAGCAGCCATTAACGAGGAGGTTGACGGTGATATACCAGCCCCCGCCTGCTCCTGCTGGTGGAGTAGAGACAGAGTCCACTCGCCTTCGCTGGCCTTTAGCTCCTCGCTGTCCCTCTTTTTATCATAGTTCAGAACTTTCCATTTCTGGTTTACCGCCTGCCAGCGATTGAATATGCGGAAGACAGAAGGGCCCTCGTGGACAATCAGAGCTGAGAGCACAGAAAAGAGAGCTGTGATGATATTGTTTCATCATTTGCATCATAAATGCATCTACAGTGGTATAGCCTGCAAAATTAAGGTTGAGGCAACCATGTCAGGTTTTAGCCAAAAATGAAGGGTTATGTCAATTTTCACAAATGTATTGCAAAACTAATTGACTGTCGACTGATGTGTCAAGTCATCGAGTCTAAAGTTGCTGGGAGTCAATCCCAAAATGTTGATTCCCTGATTTTTACCTAAAGTTTTGCAGTTGATTTCACACATCGAACCCACACCAACACGTCAAGCAAAATTAACTGAGCATCCGAGTGTGTGAGTTCGAGAGACAGTTAGTGGATATTGTCCTTTAGTTTAAATTTTATTGGTCAGAATTGAACAAATCAGCATTTGAAATGAAGACTCTGTCCCAGTGATTAAGACCATTGTTCCATTGGTCACACTGAAATATATGTGGATGCTAAAACAGTTAATACTATGTTAGTTTGCTTATCTGATTGGGGGGAAAAGTGATCGACATAATATTCTCATGCCACAAAACGTTCAATGCAGTTTTGCAGTTTCTGAACTGTTATTTAATTAACCCTAGTTATGAGTTCTTAAAGTAATCAATATTTTAAGTATAAATATGTAGTATATATATTTTTAATACAACCCAAGGAATTGACTGTGAATCAGGGAAAAAACTCAGATTAATCAGTTGTCAAAATAATCATTCATTTCAGCCCTATTTGATTAATCAATACAGGATTGGTTTCAGGCTAACATATTCACTCCAAACCAAAGCTTGATCAATTTCATGTCTTCTACTGTAGTCGCAGTTGGGTTACTCTGTGTGTAGAGTTTCACATATTCTTGCTGTGTCATTTTTTCCAATGAGATGTAGTCTCTTGGATTTGGATGCCATCGTTGCGCCATATACCGAGAAGGCATTACATCTCTTCTGCAGGCCACTACATGACTTTCTTTCCCTGTCACTGTAAAACTTGAAACAGGAAATCACATGACAATTTCAGCCAATCATGATGCAATATCTGATGCATAGGTAGTTCACTTAAATTGACCAGAGATCGGTCTTATGTTCTGCTCCTATATTAGAAAACAGCTTTCTCAACAGGCTCAAAAAAAAACTTGTGTGTGAAAATGGCCTAACCCTAAACCCTTTAACCATAACGATGGATGAAACAAGACCCACAGTTCAGCACTAATACAATTCACTTTATCAGCTAATATTCAAGGCTGGGAGTTGATATATTAGATAGATATATTAGAGCAGAAACATGATACAGTGCAGGCACGTTCAATGAGCTAGAGTGCTCGATCTCCTGCTGTTCTCCATTAAGCTTTCTGCAAAGCAGGAACATTTGGGTTGAGGGTGAGAGGGTGAGAGCTGATGTTTATGATCTCAAACATACTTTGATACTCAGAGGTGAGTTTATTAAAAGCGGTCTTCCTAAGAAACCACTATAAAGACTATATTGTTTTGTAGACCTGCTTTAAGGGTAAAACTGCACTTTGTTCAGACGGGGAGGCAGTCCTTTGTCCCCTACTCTCACACTGCAAAAAATACATCTTAGTAAGGAAAATATCTTGTGAAATTTATATAGTATTTCCAAACCAGGTATAAGATTATTAAATCTATTTTTATTTTATTTTTTATTTTTTACACTAATTTCAAGCTTGAAACTGTCTCGTTCTATTGGCATACAATTTAGCTCATTTTAAGCATTTGACTACAGTATATTCAAGATATTTGGCTCAAGCCAAAATGTGGTTACAAAAAAAAGGAAAATCCACTTCAAAGAGCAGTAGTGATTGACAAATAAGTGTTTTTCGGTAGACTTTCTGAAGCATATTGTGCCATAAAATGCAGGCACTAAAAAGAAGTGTCAAGAATTCGCCACTCACTCATTTTATTTTACTTGATGGAGTATATGAAATCATTTTAAAAAAGAAAAAAAGTGCTGAATACAAGGTGAATATCAGTAAATATTTGAGCCTCTGTTTGCTTGGGCACTTTTTTTTTTTCTGAAAGTGTCATAAACCCTAGACACAAACTAGAGAGACACGATGCACTGAGCATTTTGTAACCTCATCATACTGAAACAATATGGTTAACAGATATGACTGTGATCAATGGTGTAATATGATAATATGCAGTTATTTTAGTCAGTGATATTAACACTATCATCTTATTTTTGAAATCAGCCCTAATAATGAAGACAGCAACAACAACAAAAAACATTTTTAGCTGTAAAGGTCCAGATTCACTGACCTTTATGCCTTAATGCATTAAATTCCTCTACCAACCAGCTACTCTCAATACCAGAGAGATAATACAGTAAGACAGCATACTCCCTGATCCAGTCTGCAGTTTAACAAGATGCAAGTAAAAATGTATCCAGTGAAAAGACCCTTATACCATGTTACCAGAAATCTACAAGTTTGTTCTTCGAATGATGGTCTTGTCTTCATTGTATAGGAAATAGCAGTGAAAATTATCTCCAGTTCCTTCACTACATACACTCTCTGAATGGCCATTTTCCTATGAGCTGGCTTGCCCTTTTTATTTATTTTTTTAACAGAGTGCCTGCAGGCTGCCACGTTCATCCCAGCAGAGGAGCATTAATGATCGTCCACAGTCAGGCACATCACTGCTGATAGTTCGACACTCCTCTTCCTATGTGCTCTCTCATTCTCCTCTCGTCTCAATCCTTGTTTATTTTGAGAATTAGTCTGCTACTACATATCATATATCATCTTGTTCTTTCTTTCTGGTTTGCTTGACTAAATAAATATCTGCCTTTCTCTCTATTTGTGTTTGTATTGGGGGATAGCAAGAATCCCCACCTCCTAACTATTTGTGCGAGTGTGTGTGTGTGTGTTTATGCATATTTAGTATTCTATGAAATTGGTGTTTGGCTTGAGCAGAATATATCAAGAGCCTGGAGACTCTCAGAGCTCATTTCTAATTTACGCCACTGGTTCAGAATCATTGGAGTGAGTCTATTCAGTGATGATGCAGACGTTATATCAATTAGGTTTCAACGCTGTCTTTGTCATTGTTACCTTTTACTTTTTTAAATTATAACTGAATTGGTTAATTTGTAATTAACGTCTTATAGATTCAAGAGAAGCCAGGTTGCATTAAGGAGTAGTAATATCTCTCTCTCTCTCTCTCTCTCTCTCTCTCTCTCTCTCTCTCTCTCTCTCTCTCTCTCTCTTTCTCTCTCTCTCTCTCTGAGTTTAGATGTCTTTAAATTAATCTCAGTCCCGTGGCAACTGGAAAAAAATCTCTCTCTCTCTCTCTCTCTCTCTCTCTCTCTCTCTCTCTCTCTCTCTCTCTCTCTCTCTCTCTCTCACTAGCATGACTAGAGTAAAGACTCTCTGCTTATGCACAGCTGAACTTCAACCTCAATCTCATTTAACCGTTTCATTTTCACATCCACACATGTATTTATGGAGGACACAAATTTTTTCCAAAACACTCCCTTTTTGAATTCTCTGATTACACACAGCAAAATCCCTCCATGTTCATTAACACTTACTGTCTTTACATAACTCCAGCTGGGAACAAGACAGTGATTAATTCAATAGCTCTGTGTTTAAATTATGACAGTGGAATCAGAGCTACTTGTTTCACTATTTTCACATCCCTGCATGACTCAGGATTGGGCTCTGCTGGTGGTATCACCCTACCTCTAACCCCAATTTCTTCCTAATGTCCTCTTTGCTGAAATTCAATTTTACTTTTTGACCCAAGGTCCCTCAGACATAATCTATCTCCGTCTCTGTTGACACACACACACACACACACACACACAAACACACATCCTCTCATTTTGTCTCTTTACACACACACTCTTTCTCTACAGAAGAAACTAGTGATGTAGTACTTGAGCCCTGGACATTTATATATATTTATATATATGGGTCTTGTAGCCCATTCCAGCCTTGTGTAGGTCTACAATCTTGTCCCTGACATCCTTGGACAGGTCTTTGGTCTTGGCCATGGTGGAGAGTTTGGAATCTGATTTATTGATTGCTTCTGTGAACAGGTGTCTTTTTACAGGTAATAAACTGAGATTAGGAGCACTCCCTTTAAGAGAGTGCTCCTAATCTCAGCTCATTACCTGTGTAAAAGACACCTGGGAGCCAGAAATCTTGCTGATTGATAGGGGATCAAATACTTATTTCCCTCATTAAAATGCAAATCAATTTATAACTTTTTTGAAATGTGTTTTTCTGGATTTTTTTGTTGTTATTCTGTCTCTCACTGTTAAAATACACCTACCCTTAAAATTATACACTGATCATTTCTTTGTCAGTGGGCAAACGTACAAAATCAGCAGGGGATCAAATACTTTTTATCCCCACTGTGTGTGTGTGTGTGTGTGTGTGTGTGTGTGTGTGTGTGTGTGTGTGTGTGTGTGTGTGTGTGTACATATATATAAATTGCTTATCTATTACTTGAACTTGAAGTACGAATCTCAGACTTTAACCTAATACTTGGTTACAACTTCCCTCACCTTAATAACAGCACCATCCATTCCTGTCAGGTAAGGATGGAGAGAGTGTCTTGATATCCTGTCAATTTTAACCTGCTATTCCACTGACTGGGTGCAATTCAGCTAGAGTTTGTGGTGTTTCACCTGCTGTTCCAAATTATCCCACAATTTTTTATTTTATTTTGAAGTGTCCCAGATCCATCATGCTTGTCAAACAAGTCACACACAGATTTAGGTCTGTGCACCCTACCATTGTCATCCTGGAAAATGGGAGTATCAGTGTTGTATTCTGCTTGGACATGAAGCTCAAAAAGCAGCCTGAGTGCCTGGCCAACGACTGACCATCTGGTTCTACACTAAGTTAAATTTGCCCTGGTGAGTAACCTATGGTATTATACAATAAGGCACTCCTGTTGGTAGACAATTTTTTGTCTAATGAGCTTATTATCCAACATAACATGATAAAATAGGCTACATTTAATGAAATAAAATCACTCAAACTACACAATGATGCCCTCCCACAGTTTCCACGGACCCCGTAAGGACCTCATTTGGACTGAGATGACTAATAGCACATTTCCACCAAAGAGTGTATAACAGTATGATTACAAATGTCATTTCAGATTTTGTTATTATTTCCATAACATAACCAAATACCCATGTCGAACAGTGATACTGAACTGAACAGGGAAGTGTGGATGGAGCTAGAAATAGTGACATCACTATTCATCATTCAAACCAAACAACCTCTACTGAAAAGAACCCAACTAGGGATGCATCTCAATGTGCGTGCTATCATATTCAATATTATGTGAAATGGGTACTGCACCAAAAGTGTTGTTAATATTTGGACACTACTTAGTATATAGTATTGTGGTTTTGTACGGAATTTGTTTTCTACCAGACAGCATGGCACAGCGATCTTCAGTTGTCTGTAACATTCACATCAAGTACACTGTAAAATCTGGAAAATTCTGTCACATAAAACAAAATGAGAATGAAACGTCTCCGTTGTTGTTACTGTTGTTAGTGTTGACTGTAAACGCTTGCATTTAATGGGAAATGATGTCATCACTCCACAAGCTCCAGAGAACTCATACTTTTACAGGGACTGTTATGTGATAGGAAACAGACACAGGGACTCAACAAGGGTACTGATAGTTCTGGATTCGGATTAACAACCATACCATGTCTTATTGCACTATCCACTATTAGACTTGATTTGGACTTGAGCGGAAGTGATATGACTGTAACACAGGGAGAGGTGGGCCTCGTACTCACCGATACACACCACATCCATGAAGCCATACATGCCATAGCAGATCTGAAAGAGCAGGTCCTGGCGCTGCCATTTGGCTGAAGGACTGAGCGAAGACCACACCAGCCATGATATGCTGGCAATTAGAAACAGTGAACCCAAGATGGCTGCTGCAATCTGAACCTTCTCTATTACTGTCAGCGAGATGGCCTGCCACTTCGAGAAGTGAAGAAGAAGGAAAATTGTTACATAGTGACATTTTTCTTACTTTGTAAAGAAAATAAATTGTCATAACTTTTCAGTAGAGCATCATCATTAATCATGAGAGGTTTGAGGACAGGTTTAAACTGTCTCCAGGAAAACAGTCTCTAAAGATTGAAAGATGCTGTTGGCTGTAATCCTTTTGCTCACATTCCATTTCTGTGAAGGCTGACGCAGATTTAGATTTAGTATATGTTGGCAAATTTGAGTTTTTGTACAAATACGCAGAGATTGAGAGAGTGTGTGAGAGTGGAAACTTACCTGTAAAGGATTCTTTGTGCTTATGGCGATGACCTGGTACTTATAGTAACAAAGCTCACATGTCCAGGAGCCTCTCTCACTGATCCACTTAATTAGACAGGGCTGATGAGTGCTGCGGACAGAGCCACTACAGCGACATGGACTCAGCAACTCCCCCTGACACACACACACAAAGGTACACTTGTCATCCTGGAAAATGGGAGTGTCAGTGTTGTATTCTGCTTGGACATGAAGCTCAGAAGGCATCCTGAACGCCTGGCCAACGACTGACCATCTGGTTTTACACTGTTAAATTTTCCCTGGTGAGTAACCTATGGTATTATACAATAAGGCACTGCTGTTGGTAGACAATTTTTTGTCTCATGAGCTTGTTATCTAACGTAGCATGAATAAATAGGCTACATTTAATGAAATAAAATCACTCAAAGTACACAATGATGCCCTCCCACAGTTTCCAAGGACCCAGAAGGACTTCATTTGGACAGACACAAAGGTTACAGTTACATGGATGCATAGAACAAGTGACCAGGGATCAGCCGTTTCATTCTCAACTCTTTAGACTCCTAAAACCAGTCAGATCCATTTATTCAGGAGAGGAGATATACACAAGTAGCCAGAGACAAGCAGATGTCATGGTTTTTTAATTATACTTGCCCAGTGGACAAGTAGGCTGAACAGCCAAAAAAAAAAATTAACTGTTTATTGACTATTGCAAAATGAAGTTTTCATTTGGCATGTATGTTTAATATAATGAGCCTCACAGTGTCCGGAGAGCGCAAATTTGAATCTCAATGAGACCACAGCCATCCACAGCCATATTTTGTTGTTTTTTGAAGTGAAAAGTAAACATAACCTCACAGCAACTACTTTTAAAAATATTATTTTCTGCAAATGTTAATGGACAGTTACTATATATTTGATGAACTTAAAAAAAAAAAATAAAAAAAAGATTTTAAAAAAATAATAATTAAGGCATGTGAATTCTAATTCAAGTCTCGGAATTGAATTTACATGTTAAGCCTTAATTGACTCTTTAGGACTCTTTACTCAGGTCAAGAATTGCCATTAGTAACTGTCATCAGAGCATAATACATTCTATGACTCTTCTAACCTTTTGCTACCTCTCAAAGACTCTAACTGAGGCCAACAATGGAGGGGAAGTCCATAAAAAGATATCAAAGTGCTTCCAGCTTGCAATTTCCACTGTTCGAAATGTCATTAAGAAATGGGGAACTGTGGAAGTCAATGCAAGATCTGGATGACCAAGGAAACTCTCAGATAGGACCGTCATAATGCTGGCCAGAAAGGCAAAGCAAATACCCCATAGGAAGTTTTAGCTGATACAGGAGTAGTGGTGCACTGTTCTGGTATGTAGCATTGCTTGCACAAATATGGTCTGCATGGAAGAGTCATCAGAAGGAAACCTTACCAGCAACCTTATCACAAAATTCAACATCTGAAGTATGCAAAACAGCTAGATAAACCAGAGACATTTTGGAGACTAGTGCAGTGAACTGATGACTTGTTGGCCACAATTACCAAAGGTGAAAAGAATACCTGTGGCACATGAAACATTGCATACATGGAAGATTTTATCCCAGTAAATATCAGCAAATTCTTTAAACAAATGTGACAGTTAGTCAAGAAACTGAAGTTGAAAAGAAGCTGACTTTAAAACAGCACAATGATCCAAAAACATACCTCAAAATCCACCTTGAACTACTTCAAGAAATGCAAGCTGAAGCTTTTGGAATTGCCCTCACAGCCCCCTACCTTGAACATCACTGAAAATCTGTGTGTAGATGTTAAACATGCTGTGTATGCAAGATCAAGTTGTCAGATTGTCTGGACCAAGAATATCTCAGAACTGGATAGGTTCTGCAAGGAATAGTGGTTGAAAATTCCTAAAACAAAAGCAGAAAGTCCCTTAGCTGGCTACAAAAAGCATTTGAAAGCTGTGTTATCTGCTGTGTAAACTGTGATATGCTGTGATATGTTAGCTACCACTTTTTATCCTAAGCAGGTTTTTGGGCAACCAAAGATGGGACTTGGCAATAGATTTGAGCTTTTACTTGCACAGTGAGTTAGCTAATTATTTTATGACTCCTCCACCTCAGTCCAATATTAGTTTAATTGTAGTTATAAATAATATGCTTTAATATAAATAATAATTTAGTTTAAGTGGTTACTGACTAAAGTAAACAAAAATAAGATTTTTTATACATGATATACATTACGTATTATAATGTAATGCCGCTGCATGGAGAGATTATTTAGTTTTTGTTATTCAACTCAGTTCAGTAGTAAATTAAATGTAGTCTGTCCTCATTACGGAGTTGAAAATGGTAGAAAGTACAAACAGTTCTCTCCCCTAAAGTTCCTGCCTGGCCTGTAAAAACAAACTAGTCCTTTAGCCCACTATCTTCCTCCCACCAGAATGACTGCACATATTTTATGGATTTTCCTGTAAAATTCCTGAGAGACACATCACTGTCTTCCATTAAAATCAATACAGTTTCTCGGCAAATGATCACAATCTGCATAATGAGCAATGAATAATGTCCCAGCTAAATTACTTTCCTCCCACTGCAATAATTTTGTTAGGAAAGTATTTTTGTTTAAAATGCATTTTCATATTCCCACAGCTTTGTGAGTGTTTTCTTCACTACACCAGTTTAAATCATGTAATGTGCCTCTAATGCATTCGTCTTGTTGGCATTCATAACCGTATACCTGAGAAACATTGGCAGATAAGAAGTGATCTGGGAAGAAAGCCAAGAGTTGTGAGATTTACACATTTACAACAATTGGATTTCTGTCTGCTCTGTTTAATAGCCATGATTTAAATTATTGATTATAGGCTTGCAGACACTGGAAAGGCTTGAATTTTACATACACACACACACACATACAAGTTGTGCTCTGTAATGCTGAACACCAACGAGGACAGTGAATTAATGAATCACTTATCATGCACACTAAGCACTGCTTAGCAAATATATTATGTTGCAATGAAAACATTGGCATTAAAGTGAGAACATGGTTTCTGGTTTTTAGAAAAGCAGTGAGCTGAGTGACATTTAGATTTTTTTTTTCATGCTTTAATAATTCATGGCAAGTGAATTACAAAGGTAACTACATTTCTTCTTTTATTGTAGAGGTTTTTCATTTTTAAACCTAACCAAAAATCAGTAAGGCCTTAAATTGCAACTACAAACATCCTGATGCAATTTTCAGTACAATACCGATTGTATTGTTCAAGCTCAGAGAAACAATCCTCAGATCCTCACGATGAATGAGCCGACTCTCTACAAGATTCTGTTGCAAAAAAAGCAAAAGCCACAGGGATGATGGCAACATGCATTAAGATGATTTGTGTTCATGTACATGAGCTATGTTGTCAGTCACATGTGTAAAGTAACACACATATTCACATGTGGCTCATTTGGATGAAAGAATCTGCCAAATAAGTCAATTTAAATCAGATCAGAAAGTATGTCATATCCAATCTGATAAGCATTTAAGATTGAACTGAAGAATGATTCCTTCATTAAAAAAAAATCTAATATTTTTATTATTTGAGGAAGCATATGGAGAAAATCTGTTGTTTGTAGATTTGTAAATCACTCTGTTATAGAAATAAGTCTCAGGCTGAAATCTCCAGGCCGTTCTGGCCGAGAGCTCTGAGTGGAGACCAGACTTAGGAACAGGTGCTGCACAGTCGGAGTGGTCATCTCAGCGCAAACGCTCCACCTTCCCACAGAGCTACATGAACACTCAAAAACACAGTGTGCTTTTCCCTATGCTCTCAGAGAGATATGAACAGTCCCACTTCCTAACAATAATTCCAATATCATGCTGAAAGCACAGTTACAAGCTGATGGATGTGATCCTGTGAAGCATAAAAAGGTGGAAACAGTACATCATTAAACCCAAACCAGTAATCACTGTAACTCGTACATAGGTTACTGGCACCCTGAGACCACTAAACAACAAAAAGGAATCAGGGTTGTGCTCATTAAGATGTATGTGTAGCTTTGTAGGTAAAATAGGATTACAGAGGCTTTGGTGGTACTATTTACTGAAAAAAGCTGCAGTCCATAAACTTCAAAATGGAAGTGATACTTGGTAGTTTTAACACCCCAGAGTGCTCTTAGTTATCTCTGAGCAGCATGACAGCAAAGCATGTTGTTCTGCTCATAAGAAATTCTGGTCATATCTGATCTCATTAAAAAAAATAAATAAATAAATAAAAAAAAAAATAAAAAAAAAAATTCAAACGGCAGTCTCACTTCAATCTCATATGAATGAATTAACCTAACCCCAACCTTAAACTTAACCTTTGTGACTTTTCATATATATTAATTCAAATTGTGAAGTGTTCCAAATTTGCTCTCCTATACTCCGGTGCCTGATCCCAATTTCCTCTGCACATTGAACCTTTCTGACCCATCCTGATGCTCTACTTCTGCTTGGAGTTTTCAGCACTTGTGACTCACGCTCTGCTCCTGTGGATGGTCCCACATGGATTTCCTAAAGATTTTCACTTCTGAGAAATAGTTTTTGCCCAAGACTCGCTCGTTCTTCAAGAGATAATTTCACTTGGATATTGTAGACCTGTACCTATGAACTGCTGCTGTAATCAGAAACCTCCTGATATTCATACCAAACAACCTTTCAACACACAGTTCAGTTTGGCAATATAGCATATAAGAGTAATGACTCATAATCCCACTATCCATGTGTCACCCAGAAGAGGATGGGTTCCCTTTTGAGTCTGGTTCCTCTCAAGGTTTCTTCCTCATGTCTTCTCAGAGAGTTTTTCCTTGCCACTGTCGCCTCTAGGCTTGCTCATTAAGGATCTAAATAGAAATCAGGATTTCTGTAAAGCTGCTTTGTGACAATGACTATTGTTAAAAGCACTATATAAATAAAATTGAATTGAATTGAATATACAGTGCTTATCCGAACATTTCCAAAAATGATCGGAAATATGTTCTAATTAATAAGTAAGGGTGTAATGTGAACAATTATGGAATAAAACATATATCTATCTCAGTTAAGGGTCACATATTTAATCTTTTGCCCCCTGGATCACAATCTGTGCAGCTTTACTCTGCACACTCCAGTTTGAGTCTCAAACTAAACCCAAGTATTAGATAAAGAGGTGACACCAAATTTACAGCAGTAAGAGGAAACAGAGAGTGAGCATGAGTACAGGAACAGGCCCGTGTGCAGATGGACGCGGTGGGAGAACGATGGCAGGAGGATGTGAGGAGAGCTGAACTGACCAATGGGAGTAAGGAAGCACAGGAGGAAAGAGGGAGCCCGGCCAGACGCCCAAGCTAATCCACCTCCATCCACCGACATTGGGGCAGAGGGTGAGCGGCAGCCATCTCATTCTCACAGCAATACTAAGAAACTGCTCCACATCAACACAATTCCCCTCTCACCATGAATATCTTTGACAAGTTAGTTAATGGCCTACTGCAAGTAAGTGCACTTTCAGTGCAAAGCTGCAAAGAGGCGTTTCAGTGACCTGATGTGGCTGTGATATATCCAGAAATCTCATGCGAAGTAAAAATGTCTTCATAAAGACTATGAGTGGTGTAGCTTAAAGAATTATGAAAGATCACAAATAAATATTCCTTTATTTTGCAAGGTGAACTCTCAAGTGTAGATTGAAATTCATGGAAATAACTGACTCTATTTATTGTGAATCTGTCTAGGTCTGGCTTAATTAAAAGCTTCAGTTCTTAAATTAATTTTGGGATTCTTGTGGGCATTAGATACAAGCCACATATTATAAGCTTTTGTGGCCATCTAAATGCAGATGAAGACATGAAAACAAATGGCCAAGTCAGTAAAATAGATGCTAAAAATATCAGGTGCATGAACAGTCATATACTTCCAACATAAAGCAGACAGATATGTATTAAGATTTGTTTGGGGCTTATTTTAATAGCAATTGGTAATTTGCATTAACTTTTCCATATCATAGAGAAGAGCATGATATGACAATATGATGGTCCACCCTAAAGAAATCCTTTAAACTTTTACATTTACTCATTTGGCAGATGCTTCTATCCAAAATGACTTGCTCAAGGGTTCAAATGTGGTTTTCTGGCAGTTATGGGATTTGAACTTTGATTACTAGCTCTGAACCGTACATGTTGAGTTGCCACAGCTATTAACCAGGAAAATCTCACAGGAAATTAGAACAGTCTGCTGTATATCCTTTGATACTACAGCACTGTTGAATTCTCAATTCTGGTTTGTCAGAAGGTGTTGATTAATTTTCTATAACAGCAGATCTGACAGCTGGCACCAGCCGTAATTCAAATCACAGGTTTTTGTCAAAGCACAAGTTCTGTTACATTATTATTTGTATAGTAACAGCTCATTCACAGGGACTGATATGATGGATGCTCCACGTAATATAACTTAACAAATTATAACAAACTTTAAGTTTTATGGTTTCCGGATAACATTACATGCTACATTTTTGAGGCAAGAGAAAAAAATTGCAATTTGCAATCGAAAAAAGAGACTAATAATGGAACAATTGTTTACAGCTGCTATAACAGGAAGTAACTTGTTTTGTAGATGTTCCACAGTGTTAAATGTAGCTACAGTCAGGTCCATAAGTATTTGGACAGTGAGACAATTTTCGTAATTTTGCCCCTGTACACCACTACAATGGATTTGAAATGAAACAATTCACATGTGATTGAAGTGTAGACTTTCAGCTTTAATTCAAGTATAATCCAAAATATTGCATTAACTGTTTAGGAATTACAGCCATTTATTACAGTCCCTCCATTTTCACAGGCTCAACAGTAGTTGCACAAACTAACATAATCATAAATATTAGGATTATTTGTAATACTTGGGTGCAAATCCTTTGCAGTCAATGACTGCCTGAAGTTTGGAACCCATAGACAACATCAAATGCTGAGTTTCCTCCCTTGAGATGCTTCGCCAGGCCTTTTTCTGCAGCTGCATTCGGTTGAGGTCATTGGACATTTAAGACCATTTAATTTCTTTGCCTTAAGAAGCTCTCAGGTTGCTTTTGTGGTACGTTTTGGGTCATTATCCATCTGCACTGTTAAGCATCATCCTATCAGTTTTGCAGCATTCGACTGAATCTGAGCAGAAAGTATAGCTCTATATGCTGCAGAATTCATCCTGCTACTTCTATCAGCAGTCACTTCATCAATAAACATCAGTGATCCAGTTCCATTGGCAGCCATACATGCCCATGCCATAACACTTCCTCCACATGTTTGACAGATGATGTGGTATGCTTTGGAACATGAGCCCTTTCTTTCTTTTTCCATACTCTTCTCTTCCCTTCATTCTGGTACAAGTTAATCTTGCATCAGGTTTTTTTTTTTTTTTTTTTTTTTTTTTTTAGAGATTTTTTTTTTTTATTTAGCAAAGTCTAATCTGGCCTTTCTGTTCTTGAGTGTTACCAGTGGTTTGCATCTTAAGGTAAACCGTCTGTATTTACATTCATGAAGGGTTTTTTCTTCAACGAGGAAAGAATTCGATCATCCACTTTAGTTGTCTTCCGTGATCTTCCAGGCCTTTTGGTGCTGCTGAGCTCAGCCGTGCATTCCTTCTTTTTTAAGAATGTACCAAATTGTTGATTTGGCCACTCCTAAAGTTTCTGCTATCTCACTTAAAGGTCTGTTGTTGTTTTTTTCAGCCTAATGATGGCCTCCTTCACTTGCATAGACACCTCTTTGGACCGCATATTGAGAATTCCCATGAACAGGCATTAAATGCAAATTCAACACTTGGAATGAACTCCAGACCTTTTATCTCCTTAATTTGTCACGAAATAATGAGGAAACAGGCCACACCTGGCCATGAAGCTGCTTTGTTAGTCAATTGTCCAATTACTTTTGATCCTATGAAAATTGAGGGACTCTGTTGATTCAAGCACATCTTGATTGCTGCATTTCAAATCTATTATGGTGGTATACAGAGGAAAAATTACAAAACATTTTGTCAATGTCCAAACACTTATGGACCTGATTGTATGTAGGACATCTTGTTCATTAATTAAAAAAAAATATTGTAAGCTTTGTTGTACACTGATGTAGTAAAAGAAGAATAAAACACTTTGGGATGTGCTGTTATTGGAAAATAATCAACTTCTGGGAGGTAACAGCAATTTTTCTTTGTGTTGGTCTGCATCACACCATCCTGTAGCAGAATATTTTCCTTTAACAGTACGCGCCATTGTGTTTTATTCCTTACACATGCAGTAGGAGCCCTAATATTCTGAAGAGTTTCAGAAACATGTTTTAACTAGTGAGCCAAGAGTCACAAAGTAAAGAAATCAATACTCATATTATGATGGTACAGTGCAGAAGTCATGTCAGTGTCACGTTATCTGGTGCTTAAACACTTCACGAAGTGGGTCAAAATGTGTTGTAACCAGCAAGCCAAGAGTCACACAGTACTAGAAAAATCAATAGTCATGTAATTATGGTACAGTGTAGAAGTCATGGCTGTGGCAATGTCACTCTTGTTCATGCCACTGCAAAGAGAAGCTATGAATTACATGTGTCACCAATGACAAAAGAAATATACAGGTGCATCTCAATAAATTAGAATGTCATGGAAAAGTTCATTTATTTCAGTAATTCAACTCAAATTGTGAAACTCGTGTATTAAATAAATTCAGTGCACACAGACTGAAATAGTTTAAGTCTTTGGTTCTTTTAATTGTGATGATTTTGGCTCACATTTAACAAAAACCCACCAATTCACTATCTCAACAAATTAGAATACTTCAAAAGACCAATAAAAAAAACATTTTCAGTGAATTGTTGGCCTTCTGGAAAGTATGTTCATTTACTGTACATGTACTCAATACTTGGTAGGCGCTCCTTTTGCTTTAATTACTGCCTCAATTCGGCGTAGCATGGGGGTGATCAGTTTGTGGCACTGCTGAGGTGGTATGGAAGCCCAGGTTTCTTTGACAGTGGCCTTCAGCTCATCTGCATTTTTTGGTCTCTTGTTTCTCATTTTCCTCTTGACAATACATAGATAGTATACATAAGACATAGATAATCTATGGGGTTCAGGTCTGGTGAGTTTGCTGGCCAGTCAAGCACACCAACACCATGGTCATTTAACCAACTTTTGGTGCTTTTGGCAGTGTGGGCAGGTGCCAAATCCTGCTGGAAAATGAAATCAGCATCTTCAAAAAGCTGGTCAGCAGAAGGAAGCATGAAGTGCTCCAAAATTTCTTGGTAAACGGGTGCAGTGACTTTGGTTTTCATAAAACACAATGGACCAACACCAGCAGATGACATTGCACCCCAAATCATCACAGACTGTGGAAACTTAACACTGGACTTCAAGCAACTTGGGCTATGAGCTTCTCCACCCTTCCTCCAGACTCTAGGACCTTGGTTTCCAAATGAAATACAAAACTTGCTCTCATCTGAAAAGAGGACTTTGGACCACTGGGCAACAGTCCAGTTCTTCTTCTCCTTAGCCCAGGTAAGACGCCTCTGACGTTGTCTGTGGTTCAGGAGTGGCTTAACAAGAGGAATACGACAACTGTAGCCAAATTCCTTGACACGTCTGTGTGTGGTGGCTCTTGATGCCTTGACCCCAGCCTCAGTCCATTCCTTGTGAAGTTCACTCAAATTCTTGAATCGATTTTGCTTGACAATCCTCATAAGGCTGCGGTTCTCTCGGTTGGTTGTGCATCTTTTTCTTCCACACTTTTTCCTTCCACTCAACTTTCTGTTAACATGCTTGGATACAGCACTCTGTGAACAGCCAGCTTCTTTGGCAATGAATGTTTGTGGCTTACCCTCCTTGTGAAGGGTGTCAATGATTGTCTTCTGGACAACTGTCAGATCAGCAGTCTTCCCCATGATTGTGTAGCCTAGTGAACCAAACTGAGAGACCATTTTGAAGGCTCAGGAAACCTTTGCAGGTGTTTTGAGTTGATTAGCTGATTGGCATGTCACCATATTCTAATTTATTGAGATAGTGAATTGGTGGGTTTTTGTTAAATGTGAGCCAAAATCATCACAATTAAAAGAACCAAAGACTTAAACTACTTCAGTCTGTGTGCATTGAATTTATTTAATACACGAGTTTCACAATTTGAGTTGAATTACTGAAATAAATGAACTTTTCCATGACATTCTAATTTATTGAGATGCACCTTTATATCAGCAAAGGGAGACCTCTGGCACATAATAGCTCTGAAATGTGCTAGGCAGCCAAAAGCCCACATGAGAAGAGCCCTGAGCTGTACTGAAATCAATTTTTCCATCACTGATTTGCTGGGAGGGCAGAGGGCACTGTACGGGGAATTTAATGTAGCGGTGGAGTGGAATGCAGACTCGTGTTATTATGAGTGCAGCCGTGTAGACATGCTGCTGTTTGCTTATTGAATGTACTGTCATGACCGCAGGACACGTAACGCACACTCGTGAACACTGAACGCTATTATTATTCTGTACAATTCTGCAATCGATACTCACTGTCTTACGATTTATAATACACAGAACGATTTCTTTACCATTATTCCTGGATTCAGTGAAAATATATCAGCGAATATTTAAATCAATGCCTGTTGTGACCTTCTGATACCATGTCTATTGTTAAAAGTGCTGTACAAATAAAACTGAGTTGAATGGAATTAGCACCGCCAAGCTGCCACTGTTGGGCTCTCGAGCAAGGCCCTTAACCATCCCTGCTCCAGGGGCACCGTATCGGTGCTGACCCTGAGCTCTGACCCCAACTTCCTAACAAGCTGGGATATGCAAAGAAAAGAATTTCACTGTGCTGTAATGTATATATGACCAATAAAGACTTCTAAAATGTATGTTGACTTGGAAGTTATGTTGCCAAGAAACACAGCATTATACTTTTACTGCTTATAGATTTAATACTTATACAAATAATACAATATTAAAATAATAAAAAAAACATGATGAAAATAAGAATAAAATCATTAAGATAAAGATATAAATTATATAAAGAAAGAGCTGTTTGAATATATGCAGAAAATAACAGATAAACAGAACTGAACAAATGCACTTATGTACCTGAGTAACTTGCAACACTAGTGTTCTGTGTACGTATCGGTACCTGTTATATTGGTACTTATTAACTAGTACACTAATACCTGAGTCCACACACATACTTGCATGCACACACAGATAACATTGCAGAGATCTTGGCACCAATATCGCTACATATTCAGAGTAATAGCATGTCAGCATAATAACATGACATGTCATACGAGACTTTTTGTGTATGTTGTTTTTATTATGTTATGGTTCATGTTTAATCTGCACATTTGGTTCATGTGTGGATAATATGTTAAAGAAGCTACTATAAATATTAAATAAGTTGAAATTGAAAAATGGGAAAAGTTGGGAAGACACTGTGCACTGTGTATTGTGTCATATCTAATATGACCGACACAGTATACTCAGTTGCCAGTTTATTTATTATTTAATTTGTGTAATAAACTGGTGATTCGGGGTTTACATTAGGAATGTAACTGAATATGAATACATTATTTAGAATGAACGGATGATATGTTCTCAACAGATACACGTACAGAAATACAGATACGAATAGGAGACACACCATTCATTGTTTTTTTTTTAATTAAAAAAAAAAAACATCTTTTTTTTAGAAAGCATGCCAGAAAGGTTCAGTGAAGCGCATTAGGACTGAGATACAGCGGGACGCAACAAACAAGTTCCACAAGTAGGAGATTTTTACTTTCATGTGGGTGCAACTGAGCAGTCACATATGCAGATATGAAACTCGTTGGACAAAGAAAGACCATTCAATTCATTCAATGATCCTACCTGGTGTTTTACATTAGGCTAAGATGTCTTTGGACTGGGAGAGGAAACCCCCGAAGCACAGGGAGAACATGCAAACTCCGCTCACACAGGGCGGATGCAAGAGTCGAACCTCCAACCCTGGAGGTGCGAGGCAAACGCACTAATCACTAAGCCACCATGTCCCCTAATGGAGACCAAAAAAAAACAACAAAAAAACAAAACATGTGTGTTTTAGGCCACACCCACATTAGGTTTAAATTCAAATACATCGAAATATACTGTATATACATAAATTCAGTAGGTATACTGATATACCTACTAAACAGGCAACACATTTAAAATATGCCTAAAATTCTTATCAACATCTCTGCTGATGGAAACATGGGATCCCAGTCCAAGGATGACATTCGTTAGAAATGAAATACTCTTCATCCGAGCCTTCTCTCTGTCACTTTATTATCCCCAAACAGACTCTGCTCTGCTCTGCTCTATTTCTCTGTACCAGCAGCAACAATAGCACAATTACTATGCTGTTTTTTTTTTATTCTTCTATAACCAGAACAGCAGTGTGATTGATTATATTTTGTTGGGAGTCCTAATATCTATGGGTTGTGTTATGTGCAGTAGACAGCTCCCATTTGTATTTAGTGCTCCAACAGCGAATTTGGTGAGCCTCCAGAATAACACAACGCAGGTGCTTCAGGTTGCTATCTCATAATTGGAGAAGACAGAACAAAATGATTGGTTTGTAGGATGCGTCACAAGCTCTCCTTCCACACTTCTCTTTGATTCATAGCGCTGCGCATAAATCATCTGTGAAGAATTTGAATATAAGATCCATTCGGCTGTCTTCCGATGTAAAAAAAAAAAAAAAATGTAGAAGTTGAATCTGTTTTATTTGCCACTGTATGCAATTGCTACCTCATGCAGCACGTGTATCAGCAGAGTAGAGTATCCATTCCTGTTAAATAGGATCAGGTTCCATTCTTTCTGTACATCTGAAGCCTGGGATCAAATGACAGAGCTGACACAAAAGCTGCAGCTTTCTTTCACATCATAGCTTACTTATTCAATACTGTAAATGCAGCATCCCACATTTTTACATATGACTCACATGAAGAAACACATTATTAAATCCATTGAATTCATAGATACAGGTGCTGAGCGTCTTCATGAAGGTCTGGCAAAGTAGTGTATACACATTCACAAATACACAGAGTTGCCAGGTGTATCAATATAGTAACTAATAATCTGACAACTCAATGTGAGAGTTGCAGAGTTTTAACAATTTAGTTCAGAATGTAACCAATTCAGACTTGGAACTGACTGCAATAACGGGTTGAACCATCACGGTGCCAAAAATCATAATTTATCATGGTGTAATCAAGTCATTTTCTATGAGCATAAGCAGACAAATTAAACACTTACACAGACGACGTGCAAATTTACACTCTTGACTCTATGGAATGCTTTCATGACCATTCTATACCCAGACTCCTGGGAGGTGTTTTCA